>CAWUFW010014381.1:75000-417291 GCA_963921515.1 Calotriton arnoldi | reverse complement strand
AAGATGGCGTCCACGCGCTGGACATGTGTGTGAGTGGCTCCTGAATTGCTCACCCATCCTACACAATCGTGGGTCAATGGTGTTAGTAGGAGGAAACGCTATCGAGGGAAGAAGCGAGAAGCAGAAACCATTGATGGTTTAAATTTCTGAAAAAGCAACAGCGGGGAAAAAACCAAAGGAAAACGGCGTGAAAACGCGAAAGCGGTGAAAGTGGTTTTCAGCGTGGCGGCTTTCAAGACTCGCTCACGGAGGTTGGTTTCAGCTGGGGAAAGTAAGCTCACCTGAGCAGTGAGATGAGTGCGAGTGAGACACGGCTTGGTGGCTGAAGGTGAAGGGAGTGGAGACGACTCGATAGCTGGTGCAGTAACGGAGCTGCTCCTGGCTGTCAGTGGCAAGGCAAGCTGCATCGCTGCATCGCTGTAGCTTGCGGAAGGCAGTGGATACGAATTGTGGATTCGGGACCGCCAGGAGCCGAGAGTTGGTGAGTGGAGGATATCGGCGATATCGGCGAGCCTTGAGACTTTTTTGGGAAATAGAACTCAGGATGGGTGTAAGTTGCTGTTAGCTAAGGAATCCCGATAATTGAGTACTGCTGTAGGAGTAAAGTGGCTAACAGCAAGTGGTGTTTTAGCAGCACACGGAGCTCTCTGAAGGAGGATTATAGCGCTTTGATTGTCAGGAGTGGGGAACTGAAGCTGTTGAGGTGTTGGAGAGTTAACGGAGTATAGACGTACTTTAACGACGGTTTGTGGCTGAAAACACAATAGAAGCAGCAATGCCACCTAAAACCGCTCGAGGTGGGAAAACAAGAGCGGTTGGGGAGACTTTGGTAGGAACTAGAGCGGCATTAGGTGGGAAAAACCTAAAAGAATCTATCAGAGTCGGGGAATCGGATAGCAGTGGCCAAAGCAAGGAACAAAATATGGAAGTTGGCAAGATCCCACATAATTTTTCAAACAGCGGTTAGGAAAAAATCGATGTTGTTACAAAAGACTTCCGGAATAAATGAGAAGCAATGTATAGGAAATGAGGAACGAGAAATGAGTTTGAGTAAAGCTCCCCAAGAGTTGGCTTTGACAAAAAGGATATAACTCTGTCTGTTTCGGAAGCTGACCAAACAATTATGGACAGTGCTGAAGATGTGGGAGAAAAGGCAGATAAGGATAAGGAGAATCTAGAATTATCAGAAGAAGTGGCTGGAGTAAGTGATGACAAGACCGAGGGTGTCAGTAGTAAGGAAAGTGAATTTTATTCTCTTTCGGAACATTCAGGCACGTCAGATGAGGAGGATCACCAAGTGTATGAGATTGGCTCTCTACAAGGCTCCTTAAGTAATATGGGCTGCGATTTAGATAATACTGCTCTGGGGACATTCACAGTACGTAAGATGAATAAAGGAGGGGGCCTGGAATAGAAGGGATGGACCCTCCTCAATGGGACTTTTCTTCTTCAGGAGAGATGACGCCTGATGGAATGAATTACGCTGACCAGGCAGCGGGAGGTATGGCCGGAAAAGTACAGGGAGAAATATCGCTGGAGTCAATTTACAGATGTTTGTCAGAGCATAGCTTGGAAACGCGATCAGAGAACTTGAAAACTCATACTGCATGTAGGAAACTTCAAAATACGGTTAGAAGGCTTGCAAAAACATGTAATGACTTTACAGAGCGAATGACGGAGGCCGAGACACGCATTTCGGCGCTGGAGGACCAGATGGAGACACAAAAGGGAATCACAGAAACCATGCATGTCAATAAAGACGACATACAAATTAAACTTGTAGATATGGAAAATCGACTGCGTCGGAATAATCTCAGGATTTTGGGGGTACTGGAGGGGATTGAGGGGCAGGATGTTCGTAAGTTTGTGGTGGAAATGTTTGAAGAGGCTTTTCCAGAACTGAAAGAATGGAATTGGACACTAGAAGTGCAAAGGGCACATAGATTTCCATTTAGACAGCGTGTAGTGAAAGTTGGACAATCAGAACAACGACCACGGGCGATCTTGATATCCCTGAATAACTTTTTGGCACGACAGGCAGTTTATGATTTGGCACGGCCTGACAGGAAGAGGACCGGGAAGAATATACAATTTTTTGTTCGACCAGATTATTGCCATTATACAGTGGAGAAAAGGTGGCAGATGCGTCAATTGATCAATCCGTTCCAAACGAAGGGGCGCAAGTGTTCTTGCTAAATCCGGCTACTCTTAAGGTTGTAAACAGGGGACAAACACGGTTTTTCACTTCGGACATTGCAGCTAAGGAATATCTCCAGTCCTTATGATAAAGATTGTCGACTCTGCAATGGCTGATGTGACTTTATAACAGTATTTTTTCTTGTGTTCCCCTGTAGATTTATGAGACATGAGAGAGATGGTTATGTTTTTTTAAATTTTATTTATTTATTTATTATTTTTTATGCACTATGGGTGGACAGTAAGGTTATCTTGTCAAGGGTAGGCTTAGGAGTTGGATTGTGGTAGGAGATGGGTGAGCACTAGGTGGGCTATTCACCGAACATCACAAGGGCGATTGGCCCTAAAGCCTCTATAGTGGGGGAGGGATATGAGGGGGAAGGGATTTGGGGGGTTGAGGGGCTGGAGGTGGGGTAGAGGGGAGGGATTACTAAGGGGCAAGGGGAGGGGGAGGTTGGGGTAATGATAAAGGGAGAAAATTCAATTCATAGCATGTGTCAAAAGGTTTAATAGGTCTTATATGATTTACAAGATGATTTATATAGAAATCTCCATAGGAATGATATGCAATTGGGAATTTTGTTGGATAAATGGCAGTTAAAGGGACTGATAGGGGGCTACGCATATGTACATTTAATGTATGTGGATTGAATAATGTAAACAAAAGGCAACGAGTAGCTGCCGACTTAAGATTGATAAACCCTGATATTTTGTGTGTACAAGAGACACATCTGCCCTGGAGCAAATGTAAGATATTGAATGAGCTTGGCTATACATTGATTATAGCAACCAGACAATCTACTATGAATAGGGGTGTGGCGATCTTAGCTAGACAAGGAATTTCTGGGACGGGAAGAAAGATGGCAGACAATTTAGGGAGATGGGCTATAACGGAGTGTATCGTAGGGGAAAGTAAGATAGTGATCTGTACGGTATATGGATCGAACCTAGATGAGGCTGAAACATTGGAACATCTAAATGTGGAATTGGCTTTATGGGATACCCCGCTGATACTATGTGGAGATTTCAACATCCATGGGGAAAGTAAGATTTGGGATTTGGAGTATGAGAAATACACAGGGCGTAAACCAAAAGTTTTTAGAGCGCTACAACAACTTTTGCAGGCTCATGGATTAGTGGATGTGTGGGCAGTTGTAAATAATGGAGACCCAGGTTATACATTTTATTCATATCCCCATAATAAATTAGTTAGGCTGGATTATATTTTTATGTCTAGGCTACTTATTATGGGGGCAAAGATGCAGGTATGGCCGAGGATTACTTCGGACCATGGCCCTGTAGTACTGGATTTACTTAGTATAAGTCAAGGAAGAAAACAGAGGTCATTTACTTTTAATAGGAAGCTACTTGGAAATAGTCAGTACAATGAACATATTAAAATCTGGGTAGCACAGTTTTTGGAGAGTAACAGAGGTTCTACTGCCCAATCGATGGTGTGGGATGCATTGAAAGCGGGGCTGAGAGGTGAAACGCTCAGTTATGGGTTGGCTAAAGAAAGGCAACAGAAGATTTTTGTGCAGGGGCTTTTGGAGGAGTTAAGGACAGGTGAGCGGGAGCTTGTACAAGTGATAAGAAACAGTGGGAATGTTAAGGAGATACAAACTAAGATTGCATGTGCTAAAGCTAAGATTAATAGGATTTGGAGTCAGGAAATCGCAGGTCAATATAAAATCCATAAAGAAGAAAGGTATGAATTCGGGGAAGCTACAGGTCGATGTCTGGCTCAAAGGCTTAGAGGTAGGCAATCCATGCAGAAGATAGTATCGCTGGATGATGGAAAGGGGAATTTAGTAGAAAATATGGAAGGTATTCTAGCGGTATTTCATGCGTTCTATGAGGAGCTGTATACACAAGATATAGTTAATAAGGGTAACATAGAGACTTTTTTACAACAAGTGGATTTAGTGGGTCTTGCACAGCAACAGCAGGGAGTCTTAGAAGCTCCGATTACTATGGCAGAACTTGAGGATGCACTGGGCTCACTGGCTAGTGGTAAGCGGCAGGGCCGGATAAGTTACCATTGGAGATATACCGAATGCTTTTTCAAGTAATAAAGGATGACATGCTGGCTACATTTTTAGAAGCCCAAGCTGGGAATCCGCCACCATCATGGGACGAAGCCAATATTGTGGTTTTTAAAAAAGATAAGCCGGCTGAATTGCCAGGGTCGTATAGGCCAATATCTCTGATAAATGCGGATGGTAAAATATATTCGAAAATTTTGGCAGCTAGGTTGGCTCAAGTTATTACCCCACTGGTTTCTATACATCAACATGGCTTTATACCGGCCAGGAGCACGGTCAATCACTTAAATAGGGTAATTGCAATGATTGACTATGCTAGTGTACAACAGAAGAGCCTTGGTATAATATTTTTAGACGCTGAGAAAGCGTTTGACCGTGTGTCCTGGTCATTTCTTTGGGCTGTTATGTTTAAGATAGGATTTGGGCCCCGATTTGTTAGGGCTATACAAACTATGTATAGATCCCTCGGGCTAAAATTTGTGTAATGGGAAGGGAATCTGCTCCTGTAAATATTAGTAGGGGGACAAGACAGGGATGTCCTTGTTCGCCCTTGTTGTTTGCTTTATATATCAACCCGCTTATTGTATTATTGGAAACAACAAATAGGATTAAGTCTATGGCTTGTGGGCAGTATCAGGTGCGTGTACTAGCCTATGCGGACGATATAGCGGTGGCAACATCTGATCCAGAGCAAGCAGTGGTGGAGATAGAGGACTTGGCTCGGGTATATGGGGAAGTGGCGGGATATAAGTTGAATGCTGCCAAAACGCAGATTGTATGTTCTGAAGGAGCATGCCCTGGAGAAAGACGGGTCACGGATGAAGCCATGTATTTGGGTATTAAAATCAGGATGTCATTACAGGACTTAATAGAGGCAAATTGGGGAGATATAGTCTCTTCTACCAAAAGACAATTGGACAGGGTTGAATGTTTACACTTATCAATGGTAGGAAGGTGCAATGTACTTAAAATGTGTATTCTGCCTAAAGCCATGTATTATTTCAGGTCAGTTCCATTGGAGCTGACTCGTTTACAATTACTGAAATTACAATCTCTATGTGACAGGTTTTTATGGGGACAAAAGAAAGCTCGACGAGCTTCAAAATACATGACATTACCATTAGACCGAGGTGGATGGGCTGTACCAAATTTTACATTTTACTATTTAGTATGTTTATTACAAAACATGCGGTTTCTATTGACTGGAGAGGAAGGACAGTTGGCAGAAGCACCAAATATATATCAAATGTTGATGGGAGCTGAGGTTAGAAATACGTTATTTAAATTTGTGGAACCCAGCAATTTTAAGGGAACACGGTTTAAAGTTATGATTTCAGCCTATAAGGCTTGGAAAATAGTACGTAGGATGTTAGCGTTAACTCGGATAGGTTATTATACACCTTTAAATTCTATAGCTATTTTCCCGTCTATTTTCTGGGATACAAAGATGGAAAGGTGGCGCGTTAACGGGATCAGGCAATTGGGAGATATATATTGTGGTGAGGCACTTCTTAGCTTTTCTGATTTAATGGAACGGTATGGTTTGCCCAAACATGATTTTTTTTAAATATTTACAAATACGGGATTTTTTGTGCAAACACTATAAGTATCTTGAGGTAGTGCCCAATTCTCTAGTAGAGGCAGTTGGGAAAAGAGCAAAGATAGGGATACTATATAGAATGTTGATTGATACTCAGCCTGATGATATAGAGAATCAGGACAGGAAATGGAGGGCACGGTTTGGGCTTGAAGGCTCATACGTGCAACAATCAATTGATATTGCTGATAGAATTCTTTTGACAGCTAATCTGCGAACTCAACATTATAAGACTTTATTTAATTTATATAATACCCCCGCAAAAATGATGAAGTGGGGTGGGGTATATGATGGGAAATGTTTCAGATGTAATATGGAAAATGCTGATATAGTACATATATTTTATGAATGTATAGGTTTATCTCAATTCAGAAAACACATTGAGCAGTTTCTATCAGAAATTTTGGGTGTGGTTATACATATTTCTAAAGAGGTAATGTTAACGGGAGTGGGGGAGGCCACAAAAACAGGTCAAGTTTGTTATCCATTTAGGTACCTTATATTTATAGCAGTTGTAGTTGCACGATTATGTGTCGCCTCAGTGTGGCTTCAATCTGATGCCCCATCGTTTGAGATGTGGCGAGCGAAGTTTTACAATATTTTTAATTTGGAATATAGTTTGTATAGTTTGAAATCATTGAATAAGAAGAAATTGGGGGCACAGATTTGGGGACCTATGCTTAATCATATGGAGATATCTGTTTGAATGTAATTAATTTCTTTTTATATTGTGGAACTTGATTTTCTTAATTGGATATTGAATTGATTGAATTTGATTTATATGCTATGAATTGAACAATAAATATATAAAAAAAAAAAAAAAGGAACCACGCACTCTGCCTTCAGGATTGATAAGGCCTGCCATAGGAGTGACTTATAGGTTTATATGTGTGTATGTATATAGTGATATAGGTAGCCTATATCACAGTAAGGGGTGCATGCACCACCTTACCCAAGCTGCAGTAGCAGACCTGTGGTGTCAGTTTGGATGGCCTTCCAGGGGTGGCACAATACATGCTGCAGCCCCTGGTAGGCCTCTGAGGTACCTATGCCCTGGGTACATAGTATACCATATACTAGGGACTTATAAGGGCACTCCAGATTCCAATCAGAGATGTGCCTAAGGCACATGGAAACCATTTTAGAGAGGAAGCAGCTAGGCTGGGGTTCTGATTAGCAGGGCCCCAGCCAGACTAAGGTCGAAAAACAGTGAAGCATCAGCAAAAAGTGGGAGTACCCATGTGAAGCAGATCCTACTCTCCTACAGTCCACACAAAACCTCATCTCTCTTTTCCCACCATTGGTGTGAGGTTTTGGCACAAGGACCACTGGACTAGCCCAAGGGCTATCTGAGGGTTCAATAACTCTCAAATCCAACATCTTCTGGACTTCTGTCCTGATACAGTCCCTGACATGGTCAGGTTGCCTATAAATCTTATTTTTAATAGGCAGACTGTCCCCAGTGTCCACTTCATGAGTGCACCAGGTAGTCTGACTGGGTGTCAGTGAGAATATGTGTCTGAACTGATTGAGCACCTGTCTGCAATCAGTCTGCTGCTGGGTAGTGAGGCTGCCTGCCAAGGCTACACCATCCACTGACCCATCACCAGGGTTCTGTGAGAGCAGGTCAGGGAGTGGGTCACTCTCTTCCTCCTGTCCCTCATCAGTAGCCATGAGCAAGCCCATGTCTGCCCTGTCCACATATGGTTTTAACCTGTTGACATGGAGAACCCTGTGGGGACTCCTGGGTGTTCCTAGGTCTACTAAGTAGGTAACCTCACCCTTCTGCTCAACAATGGTGTGGGGTCCACTCCATTTGTCTTGGAGAGCTGCTGGGGCCACTGGCTCCAACACCCACACCTTCTGTCCTGGCTGATAAACAGTCAGTACAGCCTTTTGGTCATGCCAGGCCTTTTGAAGTTTCTGGCTAGCCTCAAGGTTTTTAGTTGCCTTTTTCATATACTCAGCCATCCGGGAGCGGAGACCAAGCACGTAGTCCACTATGTCTTGCTTTGGGGGCTTGAGAGGTAACTCCCATCCTTCCTTCACCAAGCACAGTGGACCCCTGACAGGGTGACCAAACAAAAGTTCAAAAGGGCTGTAGCCAACCCCTTTGAGGCACCTCCCTGTATGCAAATAAAAGGCAGGGCAAGAGTATGTCCCATCTTCGCCTAAGCTTTTCTGGGAGCCCTTTAATCATGCCCTTCAAGGTTTTGTTGAATCTCTCAACTAAACCATTGCATTGTGGGTGATAGGGTGTGGTGAACTTGTAAGTCACTCCACACTCCTTCCACATTGCTTTTAAGTACCCAGACATAAAGTTTGTATCCCTGTCTGATACAACCTCCTTAGGAAGCCCACTCTTGAGAAAATTCCCAGGAGGGCCCTTGCCACCACAGGTGCTGTAGTGGTCCTAAGGGGAATAGCCTCTGGGTACCTGGTGGCATGATCCACTACCACCAGGATAAACCTGTGCCCAGATGGTGTTTGGGGATCCATGGGACCAACAATGTCAATCCCCACCCTTTCAAAGGGAACCCCACCACAGGTAGTGGTATCAGGGGGCCTTTGTAGTGCCACCTGCCTTGCCACTGGCCTGGCAGGTTACACAGGAGCGACAAAACTCCTTGGTGTCTTCAGACATGTGGGGCCAGTGAAAGTGAGGGACAATTCTGTCCCAAGTCTTGTTCTGGCCCAGGTGACCTGCTAAGGGAATATCATGGGCTAGGGTCAATAGGAAGCCCCTGAACTTCAAAGGTATAACCAACCTCCTGGTAGCACCAGGCTTGGGGTCTCTACACTCTGAGTACAAGAGTCCATCATCCCAATACACAGTATGGGGACCACTAGCTTTCCCAGCAGCCTCAGCAGCAGCTTGCTGTCTGAGGGGTTCAAGAGAGGGCAGCTCTGCTGCTCCTGGCTCAGATCTGCCCTAGAAGGTCCCCCTGTCCCCAAGAACTCAACCTGTTCAGGTTCAAGCTCCTCTGGGACAGTTCCTTCCTCAGGACTGAGATCATCCCCTCAAGGGACTGATCTTCCTTCTGAGCCAAGGGGAAGGCACTGCCTTTACCCTACTACTCCTCTTCTTGGAAGGCACTTGGTCCATTATTCCAGAATCCAAGGCCTGTTCAGTGCTAGACATTTTGGCTTGTGACCTGGTCACAGCAAACACATCTGCAGGGATCCCCAGGATTTCTGCATGGGTCCTGAGCTCCACTTCTGCCCAAGCTGAAGTTTCTAAGTCATTGCCAAGCAAGCATTCAACGGGTAGGTCTGCACTTACAACAACCTTCTTAAGGCCAGTTACCCCTCCCCAGGAGAAGTTAACAACTGCCAGAGTATGGTCTGTTCTGACGTTGCTAGCATTGGTCACTTGGTACATTTCACCAAGTATAATCTGCCCAGGATTCACAAGGTCTTGTGTCACCATGGTGACACTTGCCCCTGTGTCCCTAAATGCCAAAGCCTCTCTTCCATTGATTAAAGGCTGTTGTCTGTACTTGCCCAGATTACTGGGACTCACAGAGGAGGTCATATCCATGCCTCCATCACAGACTAGGACAGCCTGAGTGAGTTCTCTGACTAGGTCAGAGCTCATCTCTTTACCCAGGGTCAACCCTACTAAACCCTTGGCTTGTGTAGTCCCACCACCAACTGTAACTGCACTAGGGGGAGCAGGTGCCTTAGGGGCATTGGTGGGGGCTGGAGTCGAGTCTTTGGACTTGGTGCAATCACTGGTCCAGTGGGTCTTTTGCTTACAGACCTTGCACCATGGTTTTCTTTGGCCTTTCCCTTTGGTAGACTGTGAATCCCCACCTGAAGAAGATTTTGGGGGCCTTGTGAAGACTTTTGATCTTTACCCTTCTCCCCACCCTTATCAGAGGTTTTCGAATCTTGCTTCTTAGGGTCACCACCTTGGTTCTGTACCTTCTGCTTCACCCTGGTTCTGACCCATTTGTCTGCCTTCTTTCCCAATTCTTGGGGAGAGGTCAGATCAGAGTCTACCAGGTGCTGATGCAACAGCTGATTTTGACAGTTATTAAGAATCTGCTCCCTCATTATCAGATTGTACAATCCTGTGAAGTCACATACCTTACTGCCCAATAACCAACCTTCCAGAGCCTTGGCAGAACAATCAACAAAGTCCACCCAGTCTTGAGTCTGTGCTTTTGGGTATCCCTGAACTTTAACCTGTATTGTTCAGTGGTTAGGCCAAACCCATCAATTAGAGCA
Organism: Calotriton arnoldi; assembly: GCA_963921515.1. NCBI lineage: Eukaryota > Metazoa > Chordata > Amphibia > Caudata > Salamandridae > Calotriton > Calotriton arnoldi. The sequence continues at coordinate 407,220 of CAWUFW010014381.1, read as the reverse complement.
CTCTTCAAGACTTTGTAATTATCAGCATCCTTCTCTCTAACAGTGAGGAGCTTGTCTCTACCTTTGTCTGCAAAGGAGAGCCACAAGATTGCTGCCCACTGCTCCTGAGGTACCCTCTGTACTTTGTACTTTACAGGCCCTTTCTAGAGCAGTTATCCATTTGTGGATATCATCCCCACTCTGGTAGGGAGGGACAATATTGCTCAGGTTTCTATGGTCATAAGACCTTTCCCTATCTTTGGGGAAACTGCTGCCACCATGGGACTCTAGTCCCAACTTTTGTCTCTCTCTATAGAGATCTAGGGACTCCCTGTCTATAGCCAATTGCTGTTTCCTGAGTTCAAGTTGAGCTTGCTCATATTGAATCAGTCTCTTTCTCCTCTCATGAGAGGATTCCCTCCTATGAGAGGAGACAGAGGTCCCTATTGAGGTGTCAGAGTGGTTAGACTCCTGAGAAGGAGACCTAGACCTTCTGGGCACACTCAGAACTCTTCCTGGGGGACAAAGGGGAGGTCAGTCTGATCCTCTCCCTCCTCCTCCTCCACAGGAGGAATTGGATTTTCCAGGGCAAGGTCATTTTCACCTTCCTGGCCAGTTTCAGAGGGGGGTCCTGGGTTTCTTCACCCCTGGCCCCTTCCTCATCTTCTGCCCCACCCTCTTTGCCTCCCCCTTCAGACCCTAGGGGCCTGCTGAGATCATCAGCTAGTAACACCTCACTGAGGTGTTGGGTGCGGGCACTTTTGCCTGTCTTCAACTTCCTAGTAGTGCATAATGCTCTCAATTCCAAGAATGGGAGTTTATCATACTTGGAGGGAAGAAGCCCACTGGCTTCTGGCAAGGACTCACTGGGTCCTGGCTTTGAAGACATCACTAGTGAGGTGTGGTGTATGCACTACCTACTCTAGTGTGGCCTACTAAACTCTCTTGAGTTGTAGAAAGGGTGTGCTGTCCCTTAACACACAACTCTAAGTTCAGTAGAACTTACTGTATTACTAAGCTTGATTTATATGTACCTTAGGTACCCTTAGTGGTTTTCAGTTGATCAATTCAATTGAGATTATCTGGTAAAACAATAGCAAGCTGGAATCCCACACGCTGCACACCAAGGTGAGAAGTTGGCCTGGCATATGCTGTCCACTAATTATAGTGGGCACCTTGCACCAGTCCAAACAACCCCTTATTGGAGATAGGTTAAAGACAACATTTATTGAAAGCTATCCTAGTGGTAGCTATGGAGAGCAGCCTTCAGGCTAAGTCTTGAAGGAATGTAAAGCAGCTTGTTTTACCAGTCTATAATCTCTTGAGTGACCAAATGAAAGAGGACCACACCAGGTATATATTCAAAATATATGTATTTATTACTAAACACACCCCTCTAGTCTCTTTATGAGGCTAGAGTTCGAAGTACATACGTTACGAGTTAGTTATCTACAGTAATAGCACAAATACACGTTTGAGCCCCAGGGGCGTACCAAACCATATACCAATAAAGTGGTATAAGAACCACGACTGAGCTAGACACAAGGCCTAGAGCCTGTAGAAGTGCTTGGACCACAAGGAACCACCCAAGGCAGTGACACAGGGGACCCACGGGGACGCGTGCAGTGTATGAACACAACCGCGAACCACCGTTAACTTCTATGGGGAAAGTCGCGATTAGAATTTAAAAGAAAAGGGACACTTAGAGGAGGACTTGGAGCAAACCCTTTGAGAACTAGGCTGTTCTAGTGTCAATACCCACGGGAGCACCGGAGTACTCGAGTTACCTCACCCGGGGAAGCCGGGTGCATAGGTGTCTTTCGGGGTCGGGTTTCGTCGTCGCTTTCAATGGCGATCTGCTGCAAAGTGCTGCTGGCGGCCAAGTCGAAAGTGTTCGGGTGAATCCAAAGGTGGATCGAAGATCTGAAGAACCTGAAAGCAGAGGGGACAGAGTCTGGGTCATTAGCCAGTGACCAGGAAGGCGATGAGCAGATGCCCACCGATGTCGAGTGCTTCAGGTAGGTTGACAGTTGTCTTGACTCTTCAGCCACGAGGTCCAGGAGGCGTCGATGACAACCAGGAGCTGGATTCGAGCTGTCCCATGACGTCTGTCGATTGCAGGTGTATTGACGACCGGATTGGTCCCAACAAGCCTTGGCAACGGCAAGTCTTGTGGAAATGGAAGAAGGACGATGTTGCAGACCAGCAAGGTCTGGGAGACTCACCCAGCAAGGATAAGTCAGGGCACACCTGGAGCAATCAGGGAGCCCAAGCAAAAAAAGATTGGCCTTCGTGAGGGCCTACTAGCCAATGGACTAGCGACCGCAAAGGAGCCTCAAGATGGTGCACGTGGAGCTGGCTCACAGGACACTCGTGGAGTGGAGGCCAGTGATCTTCAGTGCAGTTGGTGCTGGAGGCTGGGGCTACTTGGAGCCCAAAGCACGACTTTGTGGGAGACCCTGAAGAGGATGCACTTGCAAATGCGTTCGGTGTCCAGGGGTCACGGTTCCACGTTATCCACGACATATACGGACCTCAGCTTTGCTGGGGACTCAGGTCAGCCTCGGGGAAGTCTGGAAATCTACCTCTGGTGATGCAAAGACTTCGGCGTCCGACGGGAGCTTCAGAGATGCAGACCGGACAATTGCTTCTTTGGTGCCTGCCAAGCAGGGGAGTCACTCCTTGACCCCAAGGGAGATTCTTCAGTCCTCTAATCTTAAAGTAGAGTGTCGAAGGTCCAGGATTCTGTGTCAGAGTTTCGTCCAGGTAAATCTAAAGTCCTAAGGACTGGGTTCCCCTACTTATACTAAGGTAGGGGGTTGGACATACTCTGTGGCCCCACCTATGGGAGGGTCAGGGCACAGGGGTGGTTACACCCTTTCCCTTTGTCCAGTTTCGCGCCAGAGCAGGGGCTGGAAGCCCCTGAGCCGGTTTGAACTGGGGTATGCACAGGGACACCAAGTGTGCCCCCAGTGCAGGACTTCAAAGCACCAGAGAGTGCTCCCGCCCAGCCCCAATACACACTATCCTGTCTGGGGAGGTGGTCACACCTCCCTGGGACAGGAAACCTATTGTCCAGGCCTCCCCTGCCGGAGTTTCGGTCAGCAGCAGGAGGCCAGACTCGTGTCTGTGGCAGCGGCATCCATTTTGTGATGCCAGGGCTCTGGAAAGTCAGTACCGGGCATACCGGTGTGTACATGTCTTTCCCTCTAGAAGGGTGGAATGCTACCCCCGCCGCCAGAACTGGCGGGGGGTAGTATTCCAAGATGTTTGACACCAAACACGACATGTTTCCGTGCAGCCATCCCAAAGTTAGCATTTAACGCGAGGTTATAATGCGCTTAAGAGTATATGGTTGGCTGCACTACAAACAGCCTCAGAGAAGGGTCTCCGAACGCTGCAGAGGGGCCCTGCTCATGCAGGGGCACCCTCTCACATAGGAACCACGCACTCTGCCTTCAGGATTGATAAGGCCTGCCATAGGAGTGAATTATAGGTTTATATATGTGTATGTTTATAGTGATATAGGTAGCCTATATCACAGTAAGGGGTGCATGCACCACCTTACCCAGGCTGCAGTAGCAGACCTGTGGTGTCAGTTTGGATGGCCATCCAGGGTGGCACAATACATGCTGCAGCCCCTGGTAGGCCTCTGAGGTACCTATGCCCTGGGTACATAGTATACCATATACTAGGGACTTATAAGGGCACTCCAGATTCCAATCAGAGATGTGCCTAAGGCACATGGAAACCTTTTTAGAGAGGAAGCAGCTAGGCTGGGGTTCTGATTAGCAGGGCCCCAGCCAGACTAAGGTCGAAAACAGTGAAGCATCAGCAAAAAGTGGGGGTACCCATGTGAAGCAGATCCTACTCTCCTACACAGATGCACAGAAAAAGGAAAGTGAGGTCCAAAAAGAGGCAAGACAGGTGCAGAAAGAGGCAACAGAAGTGCAGAAATAGGCAAGAGAAGTGCAGAAAGAAGCAAGAGAAGTACAGAATGAGGCAAGAGAAGTGAAGAAAGAAACAAGATAAGTGAGGAAAGATGCAAGAGAAGTGAAGAAAGATGAAAGAGAAGTACAGAAAGTGGCAAGAGAAGTGTAGAAAGAGGCAAGAGAGGTGCAGAAAGAAACAGGAGAGGTGAAGAAAGAGGCAGGAGAGGTGCAGAAAGAGGAGAGTGAGGTGCAGAAAGAGGCAAGAGAAGTGCAGAAATAGGTAAGCGATGCGCAGAATAAGGCAAGTGAGGTGTAGAAAGAGGCAAGAGAGGTGCAGAAAGATGCAAGAGGGGTGCAGTAAGAGGCAAGAGAATTGTAGAAAGAAGCAACAGAGGTGCAGAAAGACCAAGAGAAGTGCAGGAAGAGACAAGAGAAGTGCAGAAAGAGGCAAGTGAGGTGCAGAAAGAAGGAAGAGATGCGCAGAAAAAGGCAAGTGAGGTGCAGAAATAGGCAAGAGAGGTGCCGAAAGAGGCAAGAGTGGTGCACAACGAGGCAGGAGAAGTGCAGAAAGAAGCAAGAAAAGTGCAAAAAGAGTCAAGTGAGGTGAAGAAATGTGCAAGAGAGGTGCAGAAAGAGGGAACAGAGATGCAGAAAGAGGGAACAGGGGTGCAGAAAGAGGCAACAGAGGTGTAGAAAGAATCAAGAGAAGTGTAGAAAGAGGCAAGTGAGGTGCAGAAAGGCGCAAGAGAGGTGCAGAAAGAGGCAAGAGACATGCAGAAAAAGGCAAGTGAGGTACAGAAACAGGCAAGAGGAGTGCAGAAAGAGGCAATAGAAGTGAGGAAAGAAGTAACAGAGGTACAGAAGGAGGCAAGAGAACTACAGAAAGAGGGAAGAGAATTGCAGAAACAGGCAAGAGAGGTGCAGAAAGAGGCAAGAGGGGTGCAGAAACAAGCAAGACAGATGCAGAAAAAAGTAAGAGAAGTGCAGAAAGAAACAACAGAAGTGCAGAAAGAGGCAGGAGAACTGCAGAAAGAAGCAAGAGAAAATTGCAGAAACAAGCAACAGAGGTGCAGAAAGAGGCAAGAGGGGTGCAGAAATCAGCAACAGAAATGCCGAAAGACGCAAGAGAGGTGCAGAAAGGGGGAAGAAGGGTGCAGAAAGAAGCAACAGAGGTGCAGAAAGAAGCAAAAGGGGCACAGAAAGAAGCCAGAGAGGTCCAGAAAGAAGCAAGGGAAGTACAGAAAGAAGCAAGCAAGGTGCAGAAAGAGGCAAGAGAAGTGCAGAAATAGGGAAGAGATGCGCAGAAAAAGGTAAGTGAGGTGCAGAAAGAGGCAAGAGAGGTGCAGAAAGAGGCAAAAGGGGTGCAGTAAGAGGCAAGAGAATTGCAGAAAGAAGCAACAGAGGTGCAGAAAGAAACAAGAAAGGTGAAGAAAGAGGCAAGAGAGGTACAGAAAGAGGAGAGTGAGGTGCAGAAAGAGGCAAGAGAAGTGCAGAAATAGGGAAGAGATGCGCAGAATAAGGCAAGTGAGGTGTAGAAAGAGGCAAGAGTGGTGCAGATAGATGCAAGAGGGGTGCAGTAAGAGGCAAGAGAATTGCAGAAAGAAGCAACAGAGGTGCAGAAAGAGGCAAGAGAAGTGCAGAAAGAGGCAAGAGAAGTGCAGAAAGAGGCAAGTGAGGTACAGAAATAAGCAAGATTTGCGCAGAAAAATGCAAGTGAGGTGCAGAATGAGGCAAGAGAGGTGCAGAAAGAGGCAAGAGACATGCAGAAAGAGGCAAGTGAGGTGCAGAAACAGGCAAGAGGAGTGCAGAAAAAGGAAAGAGAAGTGCGGAAAGAAGTAACAGAGGTACAGAAGGAGGCAATAGAACTACAGAAAGAGGGAAGAGAATTGCAGAAAGAGGCTAGAGAGGTACAGAAAGAGGCAAGAGAGATACAGAAAGATGACAGAGGGATGCAGAAAGAAGCAAGAGAAGTGCTTAAAGAGGGAAGAGAAGTACAGAAAGAGGCAAGACAAGTGAAGGAAGAAGCAAGAGAAGCGCAGAAAGAGGCAACAGGAGTGCAGAAAGAGGCAAGAGAAGTGCAGAAAGAAGCAAGAGAAGTACAGAAAGATTCAAGAGAGGTGCAGAAAGAAACAAGAGAGGTGAAGAAAGAGGTAAGAGAGGTGCAGAAAGAGGAGAGCGAGGTGCAGAAAGAGGCAAGAGAAGTGGCAAAATAGGCAAGAGATGCGCACAATAAGGCAAGTGAGGTGTAGAAAGAGGCAAGAGAGGTGCAGAAAGATGCAAGAGGGGTGTAGTAAGAGGCAAAAGAATTGCAGAAAGAAGCAACAGAGGTGCAGAAAGAGGCAAGAGAAGTGCAGAAATAGGCAAGAGAAGTGCAGAAAGAGGCAAGTGAGGTGCAGAGAGAAGCAAGAGATGTGCAGAAAAAGGCAAGTGAGGTGCAGAAAGAAGCAAGAGAGGTGCAGAAAGAGGCAAGAGGGGTGCAGTAAGAGGCAAGAGAATTGCAGAAAGAAGCATCAGAGGTGCAGAAAGAGGCAAGAGAGGTACAGAAATAGGCAAGAGAAGTACAGAAAGAAACAAGAGAGGTGCACAAAGAAGAGAGTGAGGTGCACAAAGAGCCAAGATAAGTGCAGAAAGAGTCAAGAGAGGTGCATAAAGAAGAGAGTGAGGTGCAGAAAGAGGCAAGAGAAGTGCAGAAAGAAGCAAGAGAACTGCAGAAAGAGGCATGACAGTTGCAGAAAGAGGCAAGAGAAATGTAGAAAGAAGCAAGAGTAGTGAAGAAAGAGGCTAGAGAGTTGCAGAAAGAGGAGAGTGAGGTGCAGAAAGATGCAAGAGAAGTGCAGAAAGAGGCACGGGATGCACAGAAAAAAGCAAGTGAGGTGTGGAAAGAGGGAAGAGACGTGCAGAAAGAGGCAAGATGGGTGCAGTAAGAGGCAAGAGAATTGCAGAAAGAGGCAACAGAGGTACAGAAAGAGGCAAGAGAAGTGCAGAAAGAGGCAAGAGAGGTACAGAAAGAGGCAAGTGGGGTGCAGAAAGAGGCAAGAGAAGTGCAGAAATAGGGAAGAGATGCGCAGAATAAGGCAAGTGAGGTGTACAAAGAGGCAAGAGAGGTGCAGAAAGATGAGAGTGGGGTGCACAAATAGCTAAGAGAAGTGTAGAAAGAGGCAAGAGAGGTGCAGAAAGAGGCAAGAGAGGTGCAGAAAGAGGCAAGAGTGGTGCACAACGAGGCAGGAGAAGTGCAGAAAGAAGCAAGAGAAGTGCAAAAAGAGTCAAGTGAAGTGAAGAAAGGCGCAAAAGAGGTACAGAAAGAGGGAACAGGGATGCAGAAAGAGGGAACAGGGGTGCAGAAAGAGGCAACAGAGGTGTAGAAAGAAGCAAGAGAAGTGCAGAAAGAGGCAAGTGAGGTGCAGAAAGGCGCAAGAGAGGTGCAGAAAGAGGCAAGAGAAGTGCAGAAATAGGCAAGAGTTGCTAGAATAAGGCAAGTGAGGTGTAGAAAGAAGCAAGAGATGCATAGAAAAAGGCAAGTGAGGTGCAGAAAGAGGCAAGAGAGGTGCAGAAAGAGGCAAGAGTGGTGCACAAAGAGCCAAGAGAAGAGCAGATAGAGGCAAGAGAGGTGCAGGCAGAAGAGAGTGAAATGCAGAAAGAGGCAACAGAGGTGTAGAAAGAAGTAAGAGAAGTGCAAAAAGAGGCAAGTGAGGTGCAGAAACAGGCAAGAGGAGTGCAGAAAGAGGCAAGAGAAGTGAGGAAAGAAGTAACGGGGTACAGAAGGAGGCAAGAGAACTACATAAAGAGGGAAGAGAATTGCAGAAACAGGCAAGAGAGGTGCATAAAGAGGCAAGAGAGATACAGAAAGAGGCAAGAGAGATGCAGAAAGAGGATAGAGGGGTGCAGAAAGAGGCAAGAGGGGTGCAGAAACAAGCAAGAGAGCTGCAGAAAAAAGCAAGAGAAGTGCAGAAAGAAACAACAGAGGTGCAGAAAGAGGCAAGAGAACTGCAGAAAGAAGCAAGAGAATTGCAGAAACAGGCAAGAGAGGTGCAGAAAGAGGCAAGAGGGGTGCAGAAACAAGCAAGAGAGCTGCAGAAAAAAGCAAGAGAAGTGCAGAAAGAAACAACAGAAGTGCAGAAAGAGGCAGGAGAACTGCAGAAAGAAGCAAGAGAAAATTGCAGAATCAAGCAACAGATGTGCAGAAAGAGGAAAGAGGGGTGCAGAAAGTGGCAAGAAAAGTACAGAAATCAGCAACAGAAATGCAGAAAGACACAAGAGAGGTGCAGAAAGAGGGAAAAGGGTGTAGAAAGAAGCAAGAGAGGTGCAGAAAGAAGCAAGAAAATTACAGAAAAAGCAACAGAGGTGCAGAAAGAAGCAAAAGAGGTGCAGAAAAAAGCCAGAAAGGTGCGAAAAGAAGCAAGGGAAGTACAGAAAGAAGCAAGCAAGGTGCAGAAAGAGGCAAGAGAAGTGCAGAAATAGGCAAGAGATGCACAGAAAAAGGCAAGTGAGGTCCAAAAAGAGGCAAGACAGGTGCAGAAAGAGGCAACAGAAGTGCAGAAATAGGCAAGAGAAGTGCAGAAAGAAGCAAGAGAAGTACAGAATGAGGCAAGAGAAGTGAAGAAAGAAACAAAATAAGTGAGGAAAGATGCAAGAGAAGTAAAGAAAGATGAAAGAGAAGTACAGAAAGTGGCAAGAGAAGTGTAGAAAGAGGCAAGAGAGGTGCAGAAAGAAACAGGAGAGGTGAAGAAAGAGGCAAGAGAGGTGCAGAAAGAGGAGAGTGAGGTGCAGAAAGAGGCAAGAGAAGTGCAGAAATAGGTAAGAGATGCGTAGAATAAGGCAAGTGAGGTGTAGAAAGAGGCAAGAGAGGTGCAGAAAGATGCAAGAGGGGTGCAGTAAGAGGCAAGTGAATTGTAGAAAGAAGCAACAGAGGTGCAGAAAGACCAAGAGAAGTGCAGGAAGAGACAAGAGAAGTGCAGAAAGAGGCAAGTGAGGTGCAGAAAGAAGGAAGAGATGCGCAGAAAAAGGCAAGTGAGGTGCAGAAAGAGGCAAGAGAGGTGCCGAAAGAGGCAAGAGTGGTGCACAACGAGGCAGGAGAAGTGCAGAAAGAAGCAAGAGAAGTGCAAAAAGAGCCAAGTGAGGTGAAGAAAGGCGCAAGAGAGGTGCAGAAATAGGGAACAGGGATGCAGAAAGAGGGAACAGGGGTGCAGAAAGAGGCAACAGAGGTGTAGAAAGAATCAAGAGAAGTGTAGAAAGAGGCAAGTGAGGTGCAGAAAGGCGCAAGAGAGGTGCAGAAAGAGGCAAGAGACATGCAGAAAGAGGCAAGTGAGGTACAGAAACAGGCAAGAGGAGTGCAGAAAGAGGCAATAGATGTGAGGAAAGAAGTAACAGAGGTACAGAAGGAGGCAAGAGAACTACAGAAAGAGGGAAGAGAATTGCAGAAACAGGCAAGAGAGGTGCAGAAAGAGGTAAGAGGGGTGCAGAAACAAGCAAGACAGATGCAGAAAAAAGTAAGAGAAGTGCAGAAAGAAACAACAGAAGTGCAGAAAGAGGCAGGAGAACTGCAGAAAGAAGCAAGAGAAAATTGCAGAAACAAGCAACAGAGGTGCAGAAAGAGGCAAGAGGGGTGCAGAAAGAGGCAAGAGAAGTACAGAAATCAGCAACAGAAATGCAGAAAGACGCAAGAGAGGTGCAGAAAGGGGGAAGAAGGGTGCAGAAAGAAGCAACAGAGGTGCAGAAAGAAGCAAAAGGGGCACAGAAAGAAGCCAGAGAGGTCCAGAAAGAAGCAAGGGAAGTACAGAAAGAAGCAAGCAAGGTGCAGAAAGAGTCAAGAGAAGTGCAGAAATAGGGAAGAGATGCGCAGAAAAAGGTAAGTGAGGTGCAGAAAGAGGCAAGAGAGGTGCAGATTGAGGGAAGAGGGGTGCAGTAAGAGGCAAGAGAATTGCAGAAAGAAGCAACAGAGGTGCAGAAAGAAACAAGAAAGGTGAAGAAAGAGGCAAGAGAGGTACAGAAAGAGGAGAGTGAGGTGCAGAAAGAGGCAAGAGAAGTGCAGAAATAGGGAAGAGATGCGCAGAATAAGGCAAGTGAGGTGTAGAAAGAGGCAAGAGAGGTGCAGATAGATGCAAGAGGGGTGCAGTAAGAGGCAAGAGAATTGCAGAAAGAAGCAACAGAGGTGCAGAAAGAGGCAAGAGAAGTGCAGAAAGAGGCAAGAGAAGTGCAGAAAGAGGCAAGTGAGGTACAGAAAGAAGCAAGAGTTGCGCAGAAAAATGCAAGTGAGGTGCAGAATGAGGCAAGAGAGGTGCAGAAAGGAGAGAGTGAAGTGCAGAAAGAAGCAAGAGAAGTGCAAAAAGAGGCAAGTGAGGTGAAGAAAGGCAATAGAGAGATATAGAAAGATGCAACAGGGATGCAGAAAGAGGCAACAGAGGTGTAGAAAGAAGCAATAGAAATGCAGAAAGAGGCAAGTGAGGTGCAGAAAGGTGCAAGAGAGGTGCAGAAAGAGGCAAGAGACATGCAGAAAGAGGCAAGTGAGGTGCAGAAACAGGCAAGAGGAGTGCAGAAAAAGGAAAGAGAAGTGCGGAAAGAAGTAACAGAGGTACAGAAGGAGGCAATAGAACTACAGAAAGAGGGAAGAGAATTGCAGAAAGAGGCTAGAGAGGTACAGAAAGAGGCAAGAGAGATGCAGAAAGAGGACAGAGGGATGCAGAAAGAAGCAAGAGAAGTGCTTAAAGAGGGAAGAGAAGTACAGAAAGAGGCAAGACAAGTGAAGGAAGAAGCAAGAGAAGCGCAGAAAGAGGCAACAGGAGTGCAGAAAGAGGCAAGAGAAGTGCAGAAAGAAGCAAGAGAAGTACAGAAAGATTCAAGAGAGGTGCAGAAAGAAACAAGAGAGGTGAAGAAAGAGGCAAGAGAGGTGCAGAAAGAGGAGAGCGAGGTGCAGAAAGAGGCAAGAGAAGTGGCAAAATAGGCAAGAGATGCGCACAATAAGGCAAGTGAGGTGTAGAAAGAGGCAAGAGAGGTGCAGAAAGATGCAAGAGGGGTGTAGTAAGAGGCAAAAGAATTGCAGAAAGAAGCAACAGAGGTGCAGAAAGAGGCAAGAGAAGTGAAGAAATAGGCAAGAGAAGTGCAGAAAGAGGCAAGTGAGGTGCAGAGAGAAGCAAGAGATGTGCAGAAAAAGGCAAGTGAGGTGCAGAAAGAAGCAAGAGAGGTGCAGAAAGAGGCAAGAGGGGTGCAGTAAGAGGCAAGAAAATTGCAGAAAGAAGCATCAGAGTTGCAGAAAAAGGCAAGAGAGGAGCAGAAAGAGGCAAGAGAGGTACAGAAATAGGCAAGAGAAGTACAGAAAGAAACAAGAGAGGTGCACAAAGAAGAGAGTGAGGTGCACAAAGAGCCAAGATAAGTGCAGAAAGAGTCAAGAGAGGTGCATAAAGAAGAGAGTGAGGTGCAGAAAGAGGCAAGAGAAGTGCAGAAAGAAGCAAGAGAAGTGAAGAAAGAGGCATGACAGTTGCAGAAAGAGGCAAGAGAAATGTAGAAAGAAGCAAGAGTAGTGAAGAAAGAGGATAGAGAGTTTCAGAAAGAGGAGAGTGAGGTGCAGAAAGATGCAAGAGAAGTGCAGAAAGAGGCACGGGATGCACAGAAAAAAGCAAGTGAGGTGTGGAAAGAGGGAAGAGACGTGCAGAAAGAGGCAAGAGGGGTGCAGTAAGAGGCAAGAGAATTGCAGAAAGAGGCAACAGAGGTGCAGAAAGAGGCAAGAGAAGTGCAGAAAGAGGCAAGAGAGGTACAGAAAGAGGCAAGTGGTGTGCAGAAAGAGGCAAGAGAAGTGCAGAAATAGGGAAGAGATGCGCAGAATAAGGCAAGTGAGGTGTACAAAGAGGCAAGAGAGGTGCAGAAAGATGAGAGTGGGGTGCACAAATAGCTAAGAGAAGTGTAGAAAGAGGCAAGAGAGGTGCAGAAATAAGAGAGTGAGGTGCAAAAAGAGGCAATAGATTTGCAGAAAGAAGCAAGAGAAGTGCAGAAAGAGTCAAGAGAAGTGGAGAAAGAGGCAAGAAAAAATGAAGAGAGGCATAAGAGCTGTAGAAAGGGGCACGAGAAGTGAAGAAAGAAGCAAGAGAAGTGAAGAAAAAGGCAAGAGAGGTGCAGAAAGAGGAGAGTGAGGTGCAGAAAGAGGCAAGAGAAGTGCAGAAAGAGGAAAGAGATATGCAGAAAAAGGCAAGTGAGGTGTAGAATTAGGCAAGAGAGGTGCAGAAAGAGGCAAGAGAGGTGCAGAAAAAGGCAAGTGAGGTGCAGAAAGAGGCAAGAGCAGCACAGAAAGAAACAAGAGAGGTGCAGGAAGAAGAGAGTGAGGTGCACAAAGAGACAAGAGAAGTGCAGAAAGAGGTAAGAGATGTGCAGAAAGAAGAGTGAGGTGCAGAAAGAAGCAAGAGAAGTACAGAAAGAAGCAAGAGAAGTGCAGAAAGACACAAGAGAGGTGCAGAAAGAAGCAAGAGAAGTGCAGAAAGACACAAGAGAGGTGCAGAAAGGTGCAAGAGAGGTGCAGAAAGAGGGAACAGGGGTGCAGAAAGAAGGAACAGGGGTGCATAAAGTGGGAAGAGGGGTGCATAAAGAGGCAACAGAGGTGTAGAAAGAAGCAAGAGAAGTGCAGAAAGAGGCAAGTGAGGTGCAGAAAGGCGCAAGAGAGGTGCAGAAAGAGGCAAGAGATATGCAGAAAGAGGCAAGTGAGGTGCAGAAAGAGGCAAGAGGAATGCAGACAGAGGCAAGAAAAGTGGAAAAAGTAATAGCAGAGTACAGAATTAGGCAAGAGAACTACAGAAAGAGGCAAGAGAATTGCAGAAACAGGCAAGAGAGGTGCAGAAACAGGCAAGAGAGATACAGAAAGCGGATAAAGGGGTGCAGTAAGAAGCAAGAGAAATGCTTAAAGAGGGATAAGAAGTACAGAAAGAGGCAAGAGAAGTGCAGAATGAAGCAAGAGAAGTGCAGAAAGAGGCAAGAGAATTGCAGAATGAGGCAAGAGAAGTATAGAAAGAAACAAGTGAAGTGAAGAAAGATGCAAGAGAAGTGAAGAAAGATGCAAGAGAAGTACATAAACTGGCAAGTGAAGTGAAGAAAGAGGCAAGAGAGGTGCATAAAGAAACAAGAGAGGTGAAGAAAGAGGCAAGAGAGGTGCAGAAAGAGGAGAGTGAGGTGCAGAAAGAGGCAAGAGAAGTGCAGAAAGAGGCAAGAGTTGCACAGAATAAGGCAAGTGAGGTGTATAAAGAGGCAAGAGAGGTGCAGAAAGATGCAAGAGGGGTGCAGTAAGAGGCAAGAGAATTGCAGAAAGAAGCAACAGAGGTGCAGAAAGAGGCAAGAGAAGTGCAGAAATAGGCAAGAGAAGTGCAGAAAGAGGCAAGTGAGGTACAGAAAGAAGCTAGAGATGTGCAGAAAACGGCAAGTGAGCTGTAGAAAGAGGCAAGAGAGGTGCAGAAAGAGGCAAGAGAGGTGCAGAAAGAGGCAAGAGAAGTGCAGAAAGAAACAAGAGAGGTGCAGGAAGAAGAGAGTGAGGTGCACAAAGAGACAAGAGAAGTGCAGAAAGAGGTAAGAGATGTGCAGAAAGAAGAGTGAGGTGCAGAAAGAAGCAAGAGAAGTACAGAAAGAAGCAAGAGAAGTGCAGAAAGACACAAGAGAGGTGCAGAAAGAAGCAAGAGAAGTGCAGAAAGACACAAGAGAGGTGCAGAAAGGTGCAAGAGAGGTGCAGAAAGAGGGAACAGGGGTGCAGAAAGAAGGAACAGGGGTGCATAAAGTGGGAAGAGGGGTGCATAAAGAGGCAACAGAGGTGTAGAAAGAAGCAAGAGAAGTGCAGAAAGAGGCAAGTGAGGTGCAGAAAGGCGCAAGAGAGGTGCAGAAAGAGGCAAGAGATATGCAGAAAGAGGCAAGTGAGGTGCAGAAAGAGGCAAGAGGAATGCAGACAGAGGCAAGAAAAGTAGAAAAAGTAATAGCAGAGTACAGAATTAGGCAAGAGAACTACAGAAAGAGGCAAGAGAATTGCAGAAACAGGCAAGAGAGGTGCAGAAACAGGCAAGAGAGATACAGAAAGCGGATAAAGGGGTGCAGTAAGAAGCAAGAGAAATGCTTAAAGAGGGATAAGAAGTACAGAAAGAGGCAAGAGAAGTGCAGAATGAAGCAAGAGAAGTGCAGAAAGAGGCAAGAGAATTGCAGAATGAGGCAAGAGAAGTATAGAAAGAAACAAGTGAAGTGAAGAAAGATGCAAGAGAAGTGAAGAAAGATGCAAGAGAAGTACATAAACTGGCAAGTGAAGTGAAGAAAGAGGCAAGAGAGGTGCAGAAAGAAACAAGAGAGGTGAAGAAAGAGGCAAGAGAGGTGCAGAAAGAGGAGAGTGAGGTGCAGAAAGAGGCAAGAGAAGTGCAGAAAGAGGCAAGAGTTGCACAGAATAAGGCAAGTGAGGTGTATAAAGAGGCAAGAGAGGTGCAGAAAGATGCAAGAGGGGTGCAGTAAGAGGCAAGAGAATTGCAGAAAGAAGCAACAGAGGTGCAGAAAGAGGCAAGAGAAGTGCAGAAATAGGCAAGAGAAGTGCAGAAAGAGGCAAGTGAGGTACAGAAAGAAGCTAGAGATGTGCAGAAAACGGCAAGTGAGCTGTAGAAAGAGGCAAGAGAGGTGCAGAAAGAGGCAAGAGAGGTGCAGAAAGAGGCAAGAGAAGTGCAGAAAGAAACAAGAGAGGTGCAGAAAGAAGAGAGTGAGGTGCACAAAGAGCCATGAGAAGTGCAGAAAGAGGCAAGAGAGGTGCAGAAAGAAGAGAGTGAGGTGCAGAAAGAGGCAAGAGAAGTGCAGAAAGAAGCAGGAGAAGTGCAGAAAGAGGCAAGTGAGGTGCAGAAAGGTGCTAGAGAGGTGCAGAAAGAGGGAACAGGGGTGCAGAAAGAGGGAATAGGGTTGCAGAAAGAGGCAACAGAGGTGTAGAAATAGGCAAGAGACATGCAGAAAGAGGCAAGTGAGGTGCAGAAACAGGCAAGAGGAATGCAGAAAGATGCAAGAGAAGTCCAGAAAGAAGTAACAGTGGTATAGAAGAAGGCAAAAGAACTATAGAAAGAGGGAAGAGAATTGCAGAAAGAGGCAGGAGATGTGCAGAAAGAGGCAAGAGAGATATAGAAATAGGATAGAGGGGAGCAGAAAGAGGCAAGAGGGGTGCATAAACAAGCAAGAGAGCTGCAGAAAAAAGCAAGAGAAGTGCGGAAAGAAACAACAGAGGTGCAGAAAGAGGCATGAGAACTGCAGAAAGAAGCTAGAGAATTGCAGAAAGAAGCACCAGAGGTGCAGAAAGAGGCAAGAGTGGTGCAGAAAGAGGCAAGAGAAGTACAGAAAGAAGCAACAGAAATGATGAAAGATGCAAGGGAGGTGCAGAAAGAGGGAAGTGGGGTGCAGAAAGACGCAAGAGAGGTGCATACAGAAGCAAGAGAATTGCAGAAAGAAGCAATAGAGGTGCAGAAAGAGGCAAAAGGGGTGCAGAAAGAAGCAAGAGAGGTGCAGAAAGAAGCAAGGGAAGTGCAGAAAGAAGCAAGCAAGGTGCAGAAAGAGGCAAGAGAAGTGCAAAAAGAGGCAAGAGAGGTGCAGAAAGAGGCAAGAGAAGTGCAGAAAGAGGGAAGAGGGGTGCAGAAAGAGGCAAGAGAGGTGCAGAACGAAGCAAGAGAGGTGCAGAAAGAAGGGAGGTGCCGAAAGAGGCAAGAGTGGTGCAGAAAGAGGCAAGAGAAGTACAGAAAGAAGCAACAGAAATGATGAAAGATGCAAGGGAGGTGCAGAAAGAGGGAAGTGGGGTGCAGACTGAAGCAAGAGAGGTGCAGACAGAAGCAAGAGAAGTGCAGAAAGAAGCAACAGAGGTGCAGAAATAGGCAAAATGGGTGCAGAAAGAAGCAAGAGAGGTGCAGAAAGAAGCAAGGGAAGTGCAGAAAGAAGCAAGCAAGTTGCAGAAAGAGGCAAGAGAAGTGCAAAAAGAGGCAAGAGAGCTGTAGAAAGAGGCAAGAGAAGTGCAGAAAGAGGGAAGAGGGTGAAGAAAGAGGCAAAAGAAGTGCAGAAAGAAGCAAGAGAGGTGCAGAAAGAGGCAAGAGAGGTGCAAAACGAAGCAAGAGAGGTGCAGAAAGAAGGGAGGTGCCGAAAGAGGAAGAGATGTGCAGAAAGAGGCAAGAGAAGTAGAGAAACAGGAAGAAAGGTGCAGGAAGAAGCAAGAGAATTGCAGAAAGAGGCAAGAGAGGCACAGAAAGAAGCAACAGTGGTTTGCGCACCATCATTACCAATTTAACACCCACATTTAGCAATAAGTAACAGGTTTGCAAAGGTCCTTCCACCCCGCTGTAACACTTGTCACTGCATTTTTAATAAGGTTTGAGCCAGAAACAAGGTTTTTTTTCATTCAAACCTGCAGATTAGGCAGCAGATGATGGATTATGTGCAAATGGGGAAAATGTATAATAATGCAAAAATCGGTGCAGCCGAACAGTTGCATAAGTCCAGTGGATCTGCACATACCTCTAACTAGGTCCAGAAGTGCTCCTCAGTGGTTCCTTCTTTTTTTGTCTCATTGAGTTTATAGTTTAGCTTCTATGGAAACGAGGAAGACTAAACCTGAGGTTACCACTTCACAACACAGACTACCTACCATATCACATAATTATTCTCCATAACACATTATCCCACTCTTCATAATTCCTATACACTAAATACCACAAACTTTCTATCCACATAATTTCACTGCACAACATACCACATAAGTGCACTACACACAACGTATACCCTCTTCACTCCCAAAAACATTAGTAAACATTTTTTACATTTACAACGGCAATAGCTCTAACTCTTGCAAATGCGAGACCTATTACATTGCAAATGCTTCTTTAAATAGTAGTTGCATTTGCAGAGTGGTGGAGAAAGGAGCTGGGCCTCTGACCAGTGCTCAGGAATTCCACTGCGTAGGACTTACAGGAGGTATCAGGAGGGCTTCTTGGCCCCCAAAGTCCCTCAGGAGTAAAGTGGACTTCCTGCCCCTACCAGTAGTGTGCCAGGAGGCATGTTTGCAGAGTTAGGTACAGTCCCGGGCACACGTAACGAGGATATAATATCAGGAGAAATGTCTCATACTGCAGAAATGTAGAGGGTCTACACCAGAATGATAATCATAGGTGTTTAATATAGTAACAGAGCATAAGCAACCAGCCAAAACAAAAGCAACCAGCCGACACGTGTTTCGTCACAAAGGGTAGTAACCTGTGACTCTTCAGGGCTGGGGAAGATACAAAACATAAGATAAACTGACAAGAAAGCAAACAAACGATGTATAGGTCGAAATTAAAAAACATAAATACAAGTGGAAACCTGGTTACATAACTTACACACAAAATGACAATGAAAGATCTTTGCACCAAGATCAAAAGGTCGAGCTGTGAATGTGTAGAGGAAGAAAAATAAATGGAATTGCAGACCGAGACGCGAAATAATCAGAACATGGTAAATGAGAAGCGACACAAGCCAATGTGATAAAATTGAAAAGGCAGCCTGTAAAGATAACAATCACGCATTAAGCGGAACGTGTTGGAAATACATGCAATGGAGGGCGCCCAGTCATGGCAACGAACAGGTTCTAAAAGCGGCTGTAAACGCAAAATCAGTGTTGGTGAAAAGTACTCAGGCAGAAGACCAACTAGATAAACAAGAACTCCTAAATAGAGGATAGGTCACCCAGGGTTAAAAGGAGGACCTCTGGTACACAAAGGTAAGACAAAACCGCATAGTGAACGAAAAGGTGATCACGAGCAAGCTCCATTGTGAGCTGGACGAGTGCGATTGAAAGACATGCGGAGAAAGCGAAAGAACGATAAAGACACAGCCTAGTAGGTGGCTCTGGAGGGAATAGACGGCTGCCCTAAGCCTGTGCTACTAGTAGGTAAAAGAAAAGAAAAAAAGGGGGGGGAAAAGAGGGTAGAGAAAATACCTGAAAGGCGGTGCCAACAAGGTGGATTCTATGGAGAGGAAAAGGAAAACGGTAAGCGAAAGGGGTGAGCTGGAAAAGGAAAAAATACGTACAGGGAAACTAAAGTGAAACCTTACCAAGTGACCGTTCAAGAATCCAAAACGGCAATGAAGAGCAGTGCGAACCACGGTAGGTGGACTACTGCCAAATGTAAGGAAAGGAAGACGGATATCGCCGGGCGGCGGATAAGCCAATGAGGACTATTGACCTGAGAGAAAACGGAAAATGGGAATGAAGTGAAGTGCCAAGTGTGGGAGGGAAAGGGGGAAGGGGAAAGACGAAAACACTAGAGTATCGAGGTGAAGAAGGCTTACCTTCAGAAAAGTCGATGCAGTCTGTGGCGACGAGATTAACCAAGTGCTAAGTAGCACAGGGGGAATATAGAATTAGGCGTGCCAGGTCAGTAGTCCAGGACGACAACGGCGGATGCGCCGGAGTACAGGAAACTAGATAGTGAAAGAGGGGGAGAAAAGGTGTAAGCAGATACACCAGGGATAGTGAGCTAGCAAAGGTTGGCTCGTGTGGAGAGGACTGACTCGCTTACCTGGGAGAAGTGTTGTTCAGGAAGGAAAATGGTTCCGGAAGATGGCCGGAAGAGGAGGGGCGGAGGCGGGGTTATATAGGCAAGGTGGAGAAAGACTAGACCGCAGAAGGACAAAAGCAGAGGTGGGCTACACAGGACGCCATGTGTAGAGTGTGCCGGTGTAGGAATTGGTGCTGTAAAAGGGATGTACGCCCCAAGTTGAAAGCAGAAAAAAAGGAAAAAAGAAAATAACATAGACTGAAATAAAGAAAGAAAAAGGGAACAAACGTACATAAAATATAGACAAACCGATCGATGGAGGATGTTGAAAGGAGAGATGAAGGAGAAAATAGATGCAACATCTGAGAAAAAGTAGTGTAACTCCTGTGATATGGAGTGCATGTCAGATGCTCAAAACAGAGATGCTAAGACCTGGAGGGAAAAAAACATAAAAGTAGTATACCATAATAAATAAATGCTCTCTGGATTACACGCATATACCAAAACTTCATGAGTAGCACTGTGAGAGAAATACTCGCATGAAGCTTAGCCTAAAGCTAACAACCAAGTTACATGAGAAATAATTCAGGTGACCATAGTGGGCGCCGCTGTGACATGACGTTCACCCGAATAGTAAAGCGAAGTGACATTATACCAAAAGTAGTGACATGATAGCAACAATAGTGGGTGAGAATCGCACAAGGTGACTAAAATCTCGAAATCTATAATCAAATTAACAGATAGCTGTGAGATTCACGAAAATGTCTGGTTCATCAAATATTCCAACTGGAATAATGAGGTTCATGTTTCATGGAGTGTTCAGTAACCAGTGATTAATCCCCTAAAAAAATAATGAAGCTCATGATCCGTGTTTAATCCGTGTTGCACCGTCTGAAGGCGCATAATCCATGTTGCTTCCAGACGTCTGAGCCTCAGTTCTCTGTTGCCTCCTCTGGCATTAGTGGCAGCCACATCAAATCCGAAGAACGAGAGGCGTTTTTGGAGGCTTGCGTGGGACAAGTAGCTGCATGGACTGCCATGGGGTATCTGGAATCCTGGCGTTGGAGTGCTCTGATGTGTTCACCAATGCGTTCCTTCAATGGTCTGATGGTGCTTCCTACATACCATAGTTTACAGGTGCACTCTAGAATGTATATGACAAATTTAGTGTTACAATTGATGTTGCAATTGATCAGGTATTTCTTCTTGTTGATTGCTGTGAGATTTTTGATGCCATTCTGGGCAAATCTGCAGACACCACAACAACCGCATTTAAAGAAACCCAGTGTGTGTGTTTTGAGCCATGAGTGGCTACTGTGAGGACGAGGTACAGTGGGACTGAGTCTCGTTTTAAGAGTTCTACCACGTCTATAGGTGATCCGAGGTCTCGTGGTGATTACATCTTTAAGCGTAACATCTGCTAGTAGTACACCCCAATGTTTGTTAAGACTCCTTTTTATGGCTAGACCCATGTCACTAAAATCGGTAATCAATCTAACTGGTTGATCCTGTTTGGTAACTGTGTTTTTGTCACCTAAAGTTTCATGTCTCTCTAACTTTTGGATTCTTTTCTCAGCTTTATTTATGGTATGTGCATCATAACCTCTAGCCTTGAACCTAGATTTCATGTTGGAGATGCATTTCTGGAATTCTGGTTCCTCACTGCAGTTCCTTCTGGCTCTAACGAATTCACCGTAGGGTATCCCTTGAAGTTGATTAGAGGGGTGGGAACTTTCTGCATGCAGGATGGCATTGCATGACGTCTCTTTCCTATATAGTCGACTATGTAGTGTGTTAGACTTGATGTAGAGTTCCACATCGAGAAATGTGATGCTCGACTTGCTACAGACATTCGTGAACCTCATGTTCATGTCATTGGAGTTAAGGTAAGTGAAAAACTCTTCTAGTTTGTCTTGGGACCCTGACCATAGCAGAAGGCAGTCATCAATGTAGCGTCCCCAATAGATTATGCAGTCAACCCATGGAGCTCCCTTGATACCCCAGATCCAAATGGATTCTAGAACACCCATGTAGAGATTGGCAAATGATGGGGAAAATTTGGAGCCCATAGCTACGCCTTTGGTCTGCTTGTACCATACATTGTCGTAGATGAAGAAGTTATTATTGAGAATGATGTCCATCATGGCAATCAACATGTTGGTGTGTTGCCAAAGTGTGGCTGGCCTGTTGTGTAGAAGGCTGGTGATGGCTTTGAGACCAACCTCTGGTTCAATGGTAGTGTAGAGAGAAACCACATCTAAGGTTGCTAAAGTCATGTCCGGTTGCCATTGGACATCAGCTAGGATGCTCAAGATATGTTTAGTGTCCTGTATGTATGAGGGTAAATTCTTGACCATGGGGCCCAGAAAGAGGTCAACATATTGGGCAAGTCTCTCTGTGGGTCCGCCTATACCTGATACTATGGGTCTACCAGCAGGAAAAGGGCCCGGTTTGTGTATCTTAGGAAGGGTATACAGCCAAGGGAATGCAGGTCTGTGTACCTTCAAATAAAGAAGTTCCTGATCGTCAATAAGACCTAAAGTATGCCAATCAGAAAGGTATTTGTTGATCTTAACAATGAGGGTACCAGTGGGATTTTGATTCAATTGTTCATAACAGGAGGTGTTCTCTAGTTGAGTAAGGATTTCCTTGTGATAATCTGCGTGGTTCATAACCACAACATTCCCTCCTTTGTCGGCCTCTTTGATTATTAAATCAGGAGTGGAACTTAATGTTTTTAGAGCCACCCGTTCTTCTCTACGTAAGTTGTCTTTGGTCCTATGTTTCGAGTGAAGAGTTTTCTTTTCATGTTTGTCTATGTCCGTGAGCACTAGGTTGTAAAAGATATCCACAGAATTGCCTCCTGGGAGAATAGGAGTCCATCTAGACTTCGTCTTGAGACCACTGTTAAGAGTGAGGTCTGTGTCAATATCTAGTTCCAGAAGAAGATCTTCCATATTCATGGGAGGGTCGTCCATGTCCGTAAGGGACAGGAGTAAATGGGTGTCCTGAATATCTTTGATACTTTGTACACCCAAAGAATTGTCTGTGCAGATATTCTTGATGGTCTTAGTGGTGGTAGGGAAACTACTGAAATGTTTCCTGATCTTAAGACCCCTAATACATTTAAAGAGGTCTATTTTGTGTCTACAGGTGTCTCCTTGTTCATGGGGATTAAAACTTAAGCCTCTGCTAAGAAGTGAGATCATCCCA
Organism: Calotriton arnoldi; assembly: GCA_963921515.1. Taxonomy (NCBI): domain Eukaryota; kingdom Metazoa; phylum Chordata; class Amphibia; order Caudata; family Salamandridae; genus Calotriton; species Calotriton arnoldi. Next base: position 385,601 of record CAWUFW010014381.1, on the reverse strand, counting down.
CTGTTCAGAGTATGTGATGAAAGGTTAACTACCTGCACACCTTGATCTTGTGAATCTATTTGTTTTTCCCGTCCCCAGACCTTAGTTTCTTCTTGTACTCTTCTGAGTCCTGACCTCTTCCCTCTACGGGTTTTCTGTCTTGGCCTCCTAGTCTTTGTTGTGTCCGGTTCTCCCTTCGTATCGTTAGGACCTCTCGTAAAAACATGATTTATTGAGGGTAGATCTGTTCAGGTCGTTTGTTGGGTTATCAGGTTCACTGTCACTGCTGGCAATAGTGTTGAGAGAGGTGGAACTGGATGAGATGGATGAAATGTCCGGTCTAATTGGTTTGTTACCAGGTGTGGCGGTCTGAAGTAACTGATCGTATTTTCTAGCGAAAGTAAAAACACGTCCCTCTCTGTAGTCAGCTTCGTCTCTTTTTAATTGTCGGGTTTTTCTGTCTTTTATTTCGTTCTGGTGTTTGGACAGGATATCATTTAAGATGACATAATTCTTTTCTGTAGCTTCTTTTAAATCTAGGTCTGCAATTTCTTTTTCTAAGTTGGAAATTTCAAATTTCAAATTTTGCGTTCTGCGTTCTCTATTAGTATGTTGATGAGTGTGTTTGAGTTAGAAGTGAGAGTTTCTTCCCATTTGCCTAACAGATCATCGTCCAAATCATCAAATGTGGGAAAAATCTGGGAGCGAAGTCCTCTTGGGACCCTGTTAAGTCTCAGATATTGTTTTAAGGTGGCACTGTCCCACCATCTGGAATTCTCTGTTCTCTTTAATCTCTCTAGTCTTACGAATTTCTCTTTGAGACCTTCTCTACGTAATGGGTTTCCACTGGTGGATGCTGCATTAATAGTGATACCTTTGGATAAGTTGTCAAAGAGTTCTGATGCGACCCTGTCTCTATCCATAGCCTAATCAACAGATAGCAATGAAATGGATATTTGAAGCGCTGAGGCTGCCTTTCCTGAAACCATAAAGTATGTATCAGTGTGGGGTTTTTAGTATTGACAGGAATAATGGCGCTCAAGCTAATTCGCGCTGAGTTTATGTTATACTAGGAGTGTGAACGGTGCAAACCAGGTCAGGGGATATGCCCTAAAACCCCCGTGATGGTATGGATAGAAATCCACACAAATGAAGTAGGTACAGTCCCGGGCACACGTAACGAGGATATAATATCAGGAGAAATGTCTCATACTGCAGAAATGTAGAGGGTCTACACCAGAATGATAATCATAGGTGTTTAATATAGTAACAGAGCATAAGCAACCAGCCAAAACAAAAGCAACCAGCCGACACGTGTTTCGTCACAAAGGGTAGTAACCCGTGACTCTTCAGGGCTGGGGAAGATACAAAACATAAGATAAACTGACAAGAAAGCAAACAAACGATGTATAGGTCGAAATTAAAAATCATAAATACAAGTGGAAACCTGGTTACATAACTTACACACAAAATGACAATGAAAGATCTTTGCACCAAGATCAAAAGGTCGAGCTGTGAATGTGTAGAGGAAGAAAAATAAATGGAATTGCAGACCAAGAGGCGAAATAATCAGAACATGGTAAATGAGAAGCGACACAAGCCAATGTGATAAAATTGAAAAGGCAGCCTGTAAAGATAACAATCACGCACTAAGCGGAATGTGTTGGAAATACATGCAATGGAGGGCGCCCAGTCATGGCAACGAACAGGTTCTAAAAGCGGCTGTAAACGCAAAATCAGTGTTGGTGAAAAGTACTCAGGCAGAAGACCAACTAGATAAACAAGAACTCCTAAATAAAGGATAGGTCACCCAGGGTTAAAAGGAGGACCTCTGGTACACAAAGGTAAGACAAAACCGCATAGTGAACGAAAAGGTGATCACGAGCAAGCTCCATTGTGAGCTGGACGAGTGCGATTGAAAGACATGCGGAGAAAGCGAAAGAACGATAAAGACACAGCCTAGTAGGTGGCTCTGGAGGGAATAGACGGCTGCCCTAAGTGTGTGCTACTAGTAGGTAAAAGAAAAGAAAAAAAGGGGGAAAGAGGGTAGAGAAAATACCTGAAAGGCGGTGCCAACAAGGTGGATTCTATGGAGAGGAAAAGGAAAACGGTAAGCGAAAGGGGTGAGCTGGAAAAGGAAAAAATACGTACAGGGAAACTAAAGTGAAACCTTACCAAGTGACCGTTCAAGAATCCAAAACGGCAATGAAGAGCAGTGCGAACCACGGTAGGTGGACTACTGCCAAATGTAAGGAAAGGAAGACGGATATCGCCGGGCGGCGGATAAGCCAATGAGGACTATTGACCTGAGAGAAAACGGAAAATGGGAATGAAGTGAAGTGCCAAGTGTGGGAGGGAAAGGGGGAAGGGGAAAGACGAAAACACTAGAGTATCGAGGTGAAGAAGGCTTACCTTCAGAAAAGTCGATGCAGTCTGTGGCGACAAGATTAACCAAGTGCTAAGTAGCACAGGGGGAATATAGAATTAGGCGTGCCAGGTCAGTAGTCCAGGACGACAACGGCGGATGCGCCGGAGTACAGGAAACTAGATAGTGAAAGAGGGGGAGAAAAGGTGTAAGCAGATACACCAGGGATAGTGAGCTAGCAAAGGTTGGCTCGTGTGGAGAGGACTGAGTCGCTTACCTGGGAGAAGTGTTGTTCAGGAAGGAAAATGGTTCCGGAAGATGGCCGGAAGAGGAGGGGCGGAGGCGGGGTTATATAGGCAAGGTGGAGAAAGACTAGACCGCAGAAGGACAAAAGCAGAGGTGGGCTACACAGGACGCCATGTATAGAGTGTGCCGGTGTAGGAATTGGTGCTGTAAAAGGGATGTACGCCCCAAGTTGAAAGCAGAAAAAAGGAAAAAAGAAAATAACATAGACTGAAATAAAGAAAGAAAAAGGGAACAAACGTACATAAAATATAGACAAACCGATCGATGGAGGATGTTGAAAGGAGAGATGAAAGAGAAAATAGATGCAACATCTGAGAAAAAGTAGTGTAACTCCTGTGATATGGAGTGCATGTCAGATACTCAAAACAGAGATGCTAAGACCTGGAGGGAAAAAAACATAAAAGTAGTATACCATAATAAATAAATGCTCTCTGGATTACACGCATATACCAAAACTTTATGAGTAGCACTGTGAGAGAAATACTCGCATGAAGCTTAGCCTAAAGCTAACAACCAAGTTACATGAGAAATAATTCAGGTGACCATAGTGGGCACCGCTGTGACATGACGTTCACCCGAATAGTAAAGCGAAGTGACATTATACCAAAAGTAGTGACATGATAGCAACAATAGTGGGTGAGAATCGCACAAGGTGACTAAAATCTCAAAACTCTATAATCAAATTAACAGATAGCTGTGAGATTCACGAAAATGTCTGGTTCATCAAATATTCCAACTGGAATAATGAGGTTCATGGTTCATGGAGTGGTCAGTAACCAGTGATTAATCCCTAAAAAATAATGAAGCTCATGATCCGTGTTTAATCCGTGTTGGACCGTCTGAAGGCGCATAATCCATGTTGCTTCCAGACGTCTGAGCCTCAGTTCTCTGTTGCCTCCTCTGGCATTAGTGGCAGCCACATCAAATCCGAAGAACGAGAGGCGTTTTTGGAGGCTTGCGTGGGACAAGTAGCTGCATGGACTGCCATGGGGTATCTGGAATCCTGGCGTTGGAGTGCTCTGATGTGTTCACCAATGCGTTCCTTCAATGGTCTGATGGTGCTTCCTACATACCATAGTTTACAGGTGCACTCTAGAATGTATATGACAAATTTAGTGTTACAATTGATGTTGCAATTGATCAGGTTTTTCTTCTTGTTGATTGCTGTGAGATTTTTGATGCCATTCTGGGCAAATCTGCAGACACCACAACAACCACATTTAAAGAAACCCAGTGTGTGTGTTTTGAGCCATGAGTGGCTACTGTGAGGACGAGGTACAGTGGGACTGAGTCTCGTTTTAAGAGTTCTACCACGTCTATAGGTGATCCGAGGTCTCGTGGTGATTACATCTTTAAGCGTAACATCTGCTAGTAGTACACCCCAATGTTTGTTAAGACTCCTTTTTATGGCTAGACCCATGTCACTAAAATCGGTAATCAATCTAACTGGTTGATCCTGTTTGGTAACTGTGTTTTTGTCACCTAAAGTTTCATGTCTCTCTAACTTTTGGATTCTTTTCTCAGCTCTATTTATGGTATGTGCATCATAACCTCTAGCCTTGAACCTAGATTTCATGTTGGAGATGCATTTCTGGAATTCTGGTTCCTCACTGCAGTTCCTTCTGGCTCTAACTGAATTCACCATAGGGTATCCCTTGAAGTTGATTAGAGGGGTGGGAACTTTCTGCATGCAGGATGGCATTGCATGACGTCTCTTTCCTATATAGTCGACTATGTAGTGTGTTAGACTTGATGTAGAGTTCCACATCGAGAAATGTGATGCTCGACTTGCTACAGACATTCGTGAACCTCATGTTCATGTCATTGGAGTTAAGGTAAGTGAAAAACTCTTCTAGTTTGTCTTGGGACCCTGACCATAGCAGAAGGCAGTCATCAATGTAGCGTCCCCAATAGATTATGCAGTCAACCCATGGAGCTCCCTTGATACCCCAGATCCAAATGGATTCTAGATCACCCATGTAGAGATTGGCAAATGATGGGGAAAATTTGGAGCCCATAGCTACGCCTTTGGTCTGCTTGTACCATACATTGTCGTAGATGAAGAAGTTATTATTGAGAATGATGTCCATCATGGCAATCAACATGTTGGTGTGTTGCCAAAGTGTGGCTGGCCTGTTGTGTAGAAGGCTGGTGATGGCTTTGAGACCAACCTCTGGTTCAATGGTAGTGTAGAGAGAAACCACATCTAAGGTTGCTAAAGTCATGTCCGGTTGCCATTGGACATCAGCTAGGATGCTCAAGATATGTTTAGTGTCCTGTATGTATGAGGGTAAATTCTTGACCATGGGGCCCAGAAAGAGGTCAACATATTGGGCAAGTCTCTCTGTGTGCGACTGAAAGACATGCGGAGAAAGCGAAAGAACGATAAACACACAGCCTAGTAGGTGGCTCTGGAGGGAATAGACGGCTGCCCTAAGTGTGTGCTACTAGTAGGTAAAAGAAAAGAAAAAAAGGGGGGAAAGAGGGTAGAGAAAATACCTGAAAGGCGGTGCCAACAAGGTGGATTCTATGGAGAGGAAAAGGAAAACGGTAGCGAAAGGGTGAGCTGGAAAAGGAAAAATACGTACAGGAAACTAAAGTGAAACCTTACCAAGTGACCGTTCAAGAATTCAAAACGGCAATGAAGAGCAGTGCGAACCACGGTAGGTGGACTACTGCCAAATGTAAGGAAAGGAAGACGGATATCGCCGGGCGGTGGATAAGCCAATGAGGACTATTGACCTGAGAGAAAACGGAAAATGGGAATGAAGTGAAGTGCCAAGTGTGGGAGGAAAGGGGGAAGGGGAAAGACGAAAACACTAGAGTATCGAGGTGGAGAAGGCTTACCTTCAGAAAAGTCGATGCAGTCTGTGGCGACGAGATTAACCAAGTGCTAAGTAGCACAGGGGGAATATAGAATTAGGCGTGCCAGGTCAGTAGTCCAGGACGACAACGGCGGATGCGCCGGAGTACAGGAAACTAGACAGTGAAAGAGGGGAGAAAAGGTGTAAGCAGATACACCAGGGATAGTGAGCTAGCAAAGGTTGGCTCGTGTGGAGAGGACTGAGTCGCTTACCTGGGAGAAGTGTTGTTCAGGAAGGAAAATGGTTCCGGAAGATGGCCGGAAGAGGAGGGGCGGAGGCGGGGTTATATAGGCAAGGTGGAGAAAGACTAGACCGCAGAAGGACAAAAGCAGAAGTGGGCTACACAGGACGCCATGTATAGAGTGTGCCGGTGTAGGAATTGGTGCTGTAAAAGGGATGTACGCCCCAAGTTGAAAGCAGAAAAAAAGGAAAAAGAAAATAACATAGACTGAAATAAAGAAAGAAAAAGGGAACAAACGTACATAAAATATAGACAAACCGATCGATGGAGGATGTTGAAAGGAGAGATGAAAGAGAAAATAGATGCAACATCTGAGAAAAGTAGTGTAACTCCTGTGATATGGAGTGCATGTCAGATGCTCAAAACAGAGATGCTAAGACCTGGAGGGAAAAAAACATAAAAGTAGTATACCATAATAAATAAATGCTCTCTGGATTACACGCATATACCAAAACTTCATGAGTAGCACTGTGAGAGAAATACTCGCATGAAGCTTAGCCTAAAGCTAACAACCAAGTTACATGAGAAATAATTCAGGTGACCATAGTGGGCGCCGCTGTGACATGACGTTCACCCGAATAGTAAAGCGAAGTGACATTATACCAAAAGTAGTGACATGATAGCAACAATAGTGGGTGAGAATCGCACAAGGTGACTAAAATCTCGAAACTCTATAATCAAATTAACAGATAGCTGTGAGATTCACGAAAATGTCTGGTTCATCAAATATTCCAACTGGAATAATGAGGTTCATGGTTCATGGAGTGGTCAGTAACCAGTGATTAATCCCCTAAAAAATAATGAAGCTCATGATCCGTGTTTAATCCGTGTTGCACCGTCTGAAGGCGCATAATCCATGTTGCTTCCAGGCGTCTGAGCCTCAGTTCTCTGTTGCCTCCTCTGGCATTAGTGGCAGCCACATCAAATCCGAAGAACGAGGCGTTTTTGGAGGCTTGCGTGGGACAAGTAGCTGCATGGACTGCCATGGGGTATCTGGAATCCTGGCGTTGGAGTGCTCTGATGTGTTCACCAATGCGTTCCTTCAATGGTCTGATGGTGCTTCCTACATACCATAGTTTACAGGTGCACTCTAGAATGTATATGACAAATGTAGTGTTACAATTGATGTTGCAATTGATCAGGTATTTCTTCTTGTTGATTGCTGTGAGATTTTTGATGCCATTCTGGGCAAATCTGCAGACACCACAACAACCACATTTAAAGAAACCCAGTGTGTGTGTTTTGAGCCATGAGTGGCTACTGTGAGGACGAGGTACAGTGGGACTGAGTCTCGTTTTAAGAGTTCTACCACGTCTATAGGTGATCCGAGGTCTCGTGGTGATTACATCTTTAAGCGTAACATCTGCTAGTAGTACACCCCAATGTTTGTTAAGACTCCTTTTTATGGCTAGACCCATGTCACTAAAATCGGTAATCAATCTAACTGGTTGATCCTGTTTGGTAACTGTGTTTTTGTCACCTAAAGTTTCATGTCTCTCTAACTTTTGGATTCTTTTCTCAGCTTTATTTATGGTATGTGCATCATAACCTCTAGCCTTGAACCTAGATTTCATGTTGGAGATGCATTTCTGGAATTCTGGTTCCTCACTGCAGTTCCTTCTGGCTCTAACGAATTCACCGTAGGGTATCCCTTGAAGTTGATTAGAGGGGTGGGAACTTTCTGCATGCAGGATGGCATTGCATGACGTCTCTTTCCTATATAGTCGACTATGTAGTGTGTTAGACTTGACTTGATCGAGAAATGTGAGGCTCGACTTGCTACAGACATTCGTGAACCTCATGTTCATGTCATTGGAGTTAAGGTAAGTGAAAAACTCTTCTAGTTTGTCTTGGGACCCTGACCATAGCAGAAGGCAGTCATCAATGTAGCGTCCCCAATAGATTATGCAGTCAACCCATGGAGCTCCCTTGATACCCCAGATCCAAATGGATTCTAGAACACCCATGTAGAGATTGGCAAATGATGGGGAAAATTTGGAGCCCATAGCTACGCCTTTGGTCTGCTTGTACCATACATTGTCGTAGATGAAGAAGTTATTATTGAGAATGATGTCCATCATGGCAATCAACATGTTGGTGTGTTGCCAAAGTGTGGCTGGCCTGTTGTGTAGAAGGCTGGTGATGGCTTTGAGACCAACCTCTGGTTCAATGGTAGTGTAGAGAGAAACCACATCTAAGGTTGCTAAAGTCATGTCCGGTTGCCATTGGACATCAGCTAGGATGCTCAAGATATGTTTAGTTTCCTGTATGTATGAGGGTAAATTCTTGACCATGGGGCCCAGAAAGAGGTCAACATATTGGGCAAGTCTCTCTGTGGGTCCGCCTATACCTGATACTATGGGTCTACCAGCAGGAAAAGGGCCCGGTTTGTGTATCTTAGGAAGGGTATACAGCCAAGGGAATGCAGGTCTGTGTACCTTCAAATAAAGAAGTTCCTGATCGTCAATAAGACCTAAAGTATGCCAATCAGAAAGGTATTTGTTGATCTTAACAATGAGGGTACCAGTGGGATTTTGATTCAATTGTTCATAACAGGAGGTGTTCTCTAGTTGAGTAAGGATTTCCTTGTGATAATCTGCGTGGTTCATAACCACAACATTCCCTCCTTTGTCGGCCTCTTTGATTATTAAATCAGGAGTGGAACTTAATGTTTTTAGAGCCACCCGTTCTTCTCTACGTAAGTTGTCTTTGGTCCTATGTTTCGAGTGAAGAGTTTTCTTTTCATGTTTGTCTATGTCCGTGAGCACTAGGTTGTAAAAGATATCCACAGAATTGCCCCCTGGGAGAATAGGAGTCCATCTAGACTTCGTCTCGAGACCACTGTTAAGAGTGAGGTCTGTGTCAATATCTAGTTCCAGAAGAAGATCTTCCATATTCATGGGAGGGTCGTCCATGTCCGTAAGGGACAGGAGTAAATGGGTGTCCTGAATATCTTTGATACTTTGTACACCCAAAGAATTGTCTGTGCAGATATTCTTGATGGTCTTAGTGGTGGTAGGGAAACTACTGAAATGTTTCCTGATCTTAAGACCCCTAATACATTTAAAGAGGTCTATTTTGTGTCTACAGGTGTCTCCTTGTTCATGGGGATTAAAACTTAAGCCTCTGCTAAGAAGTGAGATCATCCCACTGTTCAGAGTATGTGATGAAAGGTTAACTACCTGCACACCTTGATCTTGTGAATCTATTTGTTTTTCCCGTCCCCAGACCTTAGTTTCTTCTTGTACTCTTCTGAGTCCTGACCTCTTCCCTCTACGGGTTTTCTGTCTTGGCCTCCTAGTCTTTGTTGTGTCCGGTTCTCCCTTCGTATCGTTAGGACCTCTCGTAAAAAGATGATTTATTGAGGGTAGATCTGTTCAGGTCGTTTGTTGGGTTATCAGGTTCACTGTCACTGCTGGCAATAGTGTTGAGAGAGGTGGAACTGGATGAGATGGATGAAATGTCCGGTCTAATTGGTTTGTTACCAGGTGTGGCGGTCTGAAGTAACTGATCGTATTTTCTAGCGAAAGTAAAAACACGTCCCTCTCTGTAGTCAGCTTTGTCTCTTTTTAATTGTCGGGTTTTTCTGTCTTTTATTTCGTTCTGGTGTTTGGACAGGATATCATTTAAGATGACATAATTCTTTTCTGTAGCTTCTTTTAAATCTAGGTCTGCAATTTCTTTTTCTAAGTTGGAAATTTCAATCTGGAGATTTGCTACTTTGCGTTCTGCGTTCTCTATTAATATGTTGATGAGTGTGTTTGAGTTAGAAGTGAGAGTTTCTTCCCATTTGCCTAAAAGATCATCGTCCAAATCATCAAATGTGGGAAAAATCCGGGAGCGAAGTCCTCTTGGGACCCTGTTAAGTCTCAGATATTGTTTTAAGGTGGCACTGTCCCACCATCTGGAATTCTCTGTTCTCTTTAATCTCTCTAGTCTTACGAATTTCTCTTTGAGACCTTCTCTACGTAATGGGTTTCCACTGGTGGATGCTGCATTAATAGTGATACCTTTGGATAAGTTGTCAAAGAGTTCTGATGCGACCCTGTCTCTATCCATAGCCTAATCAACAGATAGCAATGAAATGGATATTTGAAGCGCTGCGGCTGCCTTTCCTGAAACCATAAAGTATGTATCAGTGTGGGGTTTTTAGTATTGACAGGAATAATGGCGCTCAAGCTAATTCGCGCTGAGTTTATGTTATACTAGGAGTGTGAACGGTTGCAAACCAGGTCAGGGGATATGCCCTAAAACCCCCGTGATGGTATGGATAGAAATCCACACAAATGAAGTAGGTACAGTCCGGGCACACGTAACGAGGATATAATATCAGGAGAAATGTCTCATACTGCAGAAATGTAGAGGGTCTACACCAGAATGATAATCATAGGTGTTTAATATAGTAACAGAGCATAAGCAACCAGCCAAAACAAAAGCAACCAGCCGACACGTGTTTCGTCACAAAGGGCAGTAACCCGTGACTCTTCAGGGCTGGGGAAGATACAAAACATAAGATAAACTGACAAGAAAGCAAACAAACGATGTATAGGTCGAAATTAAAAATCATAAATACAAGTGGAAACCTGGTTACATAACTTACACACAAAATGACAATGAAAGATCTTTGCACCAAGATCAAAAGGTCGAGCTGTGAATGTGTAGAGGAAGAAAAATAAATGGAATTGCAGACCAAGAGGCGAAATAATCAGAACATGGTAAATGAGAAGGGACACAAGCCAATGTGATAAAATTGAAAAGGCAGCCTGTAAAGATAACAATCACGCACTAAGCGGAACGTGTTGGAAATACATGCAATGGAGGGCGCCCAGTCATGGCAACGAACAGGTTCTAAAAGCGGCTGTAAACGCAAAATCAGTGTTGGTGAAAAGTACTCAGGCAGAAGACCAACTAGATAAACAAGAACTCCTAAATAGAGGATAGGTCACCCAGGGTTAAAAGGAGGACCTCTGGTACACAAAGGTAAGACAAAACCGCATAGTGATCGAAAAGGTGATCACGAGCAAGCTCCATTGTGAGCTGGACAAGTGCGACTTAAAGACATGCGGAGAAAGCGAAAGAACGATAAAGACACAGCCTAGTAGGTGGCTCTGGAGGGAATAGACGGCTGCCCTAAGTGTGTGCTACTAGTAGGTAAAAGAAAAGAAAAAAAGGGGGGGGAAAAGAGGGTAGAGAAAATACCTGAAAGGCGGTGCCAACAAGGTGGATTCTATGGAGAGGAAAAGGAAAACGGTAAGCGAAAGGGGTGAGCTGGAAAAGGAAAAAATACGTACAGGGAAACTAAAGTGAAACCTTACCAAGTGACCGTTCAAGAATCCAAAACGGCAATGAAGAGCAGTGCGAACCACGGTAGGTGGACTACTGCCAAATGTAAGGAAAAGGAAGACGGATATCGCCGGGCGCGGATAAGCCAATGAGGACTATTGACCTGAGAGAAAACGGAAAATGGGAATGAAGTGAAGTGCCAAGTGTGGGAGGGAAAGGGGGAAGGGGAAAGACGAAAACACTAGAGTATCGAGGTGAAGAAGGCTTACCTTCAGAAAAGTCGATGCAGTCTGTGGCGACGAGATTAACCAAGTGCTAAGTAGCACAGGGGGAATATAGAATTAGGCGTGCCAGGTCAGTAGTCCAGGACGACAACGGCGGATGCGCCGGAGTACAGGAAACTAGATAGTGAAAGAGGGGGAGAAAAGGTGTAAGCAGATACACCAGGGATAGTGAGCTAGCAAAGGTTGGCTCGTGTGGAGAGGACTGAGTCGCTTACCTGGGAGAAGTGTTGTTCAGGAAGGAAAATGGTTCCGGAAGATGGCCGGAAGAGGAGGGGCGGAGGCGGGGTTATATAGGCAAGGTGGAGAAAGACTAGACCGCAGAAGGACAAAAGCAGAGGTGGGCTACACAGGACGCCATGTATAGAGTGTGCCGGTGTAGGAATTGGTGCTGTAAAAGGGATGTACGCCCCAAGTTGAAAGCAGAAAAAAGGAAAAAAAGAAAATAACATAGTCTGAAATAAAGAAAGAAAAAGGGAACAAACGTACATAAAATATAGACAAACCGATCGATGGAGGATGTTGAAAGGAGAGATGAAAGAGAAAATAGATGCAACATCTGAGAAAAAGTAGTGTAACTCCTGTGATATGGAGTGCATGTCAGATGCTCAAAACAGAGATGCTAAGACCTGGAGGAAAAAAAACATAAAAGTAGTATACCATAATAAATAAATGCTCTCTGGATTACACGCATATACCAAAACTTCATGAGTAGCACTGTGAGAGAAATACTCGCATGAAGCTTAGCCTAAAGCTAACAACCAAGTTACATGAGAAATAATTCAGGTGACCATAGTGGGCGCCGCTGTGACATGACGTTCACCCGAATAGTAAAGCGAAGTGACATTATACCAAAAGTAGTGACATGATAGCAACAATAGTGGGTGAGAATCGCACAAGGTGACTAAAATCTCGAAACTCTATAATCAAATTAACAGATAGCTGTGAGATTCACGAAAATGTCTGGTTCATCAAATATTCCAACTGGAATAATGAGGTTCATGGTTCATGGAGTGGTCAGTAACCAGTGATTAATCCTCTAAAAATAATGAAGCTCATGATCCGTGTTTAATCTGTGTTGCACCGTCTGAAGGCGCATAATCCATGTTGCTTCCAGACGTCTGAGCCTCAGTTCTCTGTTGCCTCCTCTGGCATTAGTGGCAGCCACATCAAATCCGAAGAACGAGAGGCGTTTTTGGAGGCTTGCGTGGGACAAGTAGCTGCATGGACTGCCATGGGGTATCTGGAATCCTGGCGTTGGAGTGCTCTGATGTGTTCACCAATGCGTTCCTTCAATGGTCTGATGGTGCTTCCTACATACCATAGTTTACAGGTGCACTCTAGAATGTATATGACAAATTTAGTGTTACAATTGATGTTGCAATTGATCAGGTATTTCTTCTTGTTGATTGCTGTGAGATTTTTGATGCCATTCTGGGCAAATCTGCAGACACCACAACAACCACATTTAAAGAAACCCAGTGTGTGTGTTTTGAGCCATGAGTGGCTACTGTGAGGACGAGGTACAGTGGGACTGAGTCTCGTTTTAAGAGTTCAACCACGTCTATAGGTGATCCGAGGTCTCGTGGTGATTACATCTTTAAGCGTAACATCTGCTAGTAGTACACCCCAATGTTTGTTAAGACTCCTTTTTATGGCTAGACCCATGTCACTAAAATCGGTAATCAATCTAACTGGTTGATCCTGTTTGGTAACTATGTTTTTGTCACCTAAAGTTTCATGTCTCTCTAACTTTTGGATTCTTTTCTCAGCTTTATTTATGGTATGTTCATCATAACCTCTAGCCTTGAACCTAGATTTCATGTTGGAGATGCATTTCTGGAATTCTGGTTCCTCACTGCAGTTCCTTCTGGCTCTAACGAATTCACCGTAGGGTATCCCTTGAAGTTGATTAGAGGGGTGGGAACTTTCTGCATGCAGGATGGCATTGCATGACGTCTCTTTCCTATATAGTCGACTATGTAGTGTGTTAGACTTGATGTAGAGTTCCACATCGAGAAATGTGATGCTCGACTTGCTACAGACATTCGTGAACCTCATGTTCATGTCATTGGAGTTAAGGTAAGTGAAAAACTCTTCTAGTTTGTCTTGGGACCCTGACCATAGCAGAAGGCAGTCATCAATGTAGCGTCCCCAATAGATTATGGAGTCAACCCATGGAGCTCCCTTGATACCCCAGATCCAAATGGATTCTAGAACACCCATGTAGAGATTGGCAAATGATGGGGAAAATTTGGAGCCCATAGCTACGCCTTTGGTCTGCTTGTACCATACATTGTCGTGAGATGAAGAAGTTATTATTGAGAATGATGTCCATCATGGCAATCAACATGTTGGTGTGTTGCCAAAGTGTGGCTGGCCTGTTGTGTAGAAGGCTGGTGATGGCTTTGAGACCAACCTCTGGTTCAATGGTAGTGTAGAGAGAAACCACATCTAAGGTTGCTAAAGTCATGTCCGGTTGCCATTGGACATCAGCTAGGATGCTCAAGATATGTTTAGTGTCCTGTATGTATGAGGGTAAATTCTTGACCATGGGGCCCAGAAAGAGGTCAACATATTGGGCAAGTCTCTCTGTGGGTCCGCCTATACCTGATACTATGGGTCTACCAGCAGGGAAAAGGGCCCGGTTTGTGTATCTTAGGAAGGGTATACAGCCAAGGGAATGCAGGTCTGTGTACCTTCAAATAAGGAAGTTCCTGATCGTCAATAAGACCTAAAGTATGCCAATCAGAAAGGTATTTGTTGACAAAGGAGGGAATGTTGTGGTTATGAACCACGCAGATTATCACAAGGAAATCCTTACTCAACTAGAGAACACCTCCTGTTATGAACAATTGAATCAAAATCCCACTGGTACCCTCATTGTTAAGATCAACAAATACCTTTCTGATTGGCATACTTTAGGTCTTATTGACGATCAGGAACTTCGCCCCTTTCTACACCTCTCTGCAACCAGCTCTGTGGGGCTTACTGGAGGTACCTGGTGGGCTAGTTGGCCCCCACGGACCCTCAGGATTCAATGGGACTTAATCCCCCAACTTACAATGCGCCAGGGGGCACGTTTGCACAGTGGTGCAGGGAGGGGGCGGGGCCTGACATAACAAGTGTGCAAACGCACCCCCTGGGTCGTTGTAAATTGGGGGATTAAGTCCCCTTCAATCCTGAGGGTCCCTGGGGGCCACCTAGCCCACCAGGTACCTCCATTAAGAGCCACAGAGCTGCGTTGTAGAGAGGTGGTCCGAGGCCATGCCCCTTTTTACACCTCTCTGCAAGGCAGCTCTGTGGGGCTTACTGGAGGTACCTGGTGGGCTAGTTGACCCCAGGGACCATCAGGATTCAAGGGGACTTAATCCCCCAATTTACAATGCGCCAGGGGGCGCGTTTGCACAGTGGTGCAGGGAGGGGGCAGGGCCTGATATAACAAGTGTGCAAACACGCCCCCTGGTGCATTGTAAATTGGGGGATTAAGTCCCCTTCAATCCTGAGGGTCCCTGGGGCCAACTAGCCCACCAGGTACCTCCAGTAAGCGCCACAGTGCTGCATTGCAGAGAGGTGGTCCGAGGCCACGCTCCTTTTTACACCACTCTGCAAACGCAGCTTCTGGCGCAGTGCTGGTGGGGCGATGAGGTCCTCTTGTGTCCTGAGGACCTCAGGACACAAGTGGACTTCATCCTCTGAGCAGCAGTGCGCAAGAAGCCGCGTTTGCAGAGTGGTGTAAAAATGGGCGTGGCCTCAGAGAACCTCTCTGCAATCCAGCTGTGTGGTGCTTACTGGAGGTACCTGGTGGGCTAGTTGGCCCCCAGGGACCCTGAGTATTCAAGGGGACTTAATCCCCCAATTTAGAATGCGCCAGGTGGCGCGTTTGCAGAGTGGTGGAGAAAGGGGTGTGGCCTTTGTCCACCTCTCAGCAATCCCACTGTGTGGGGCTTACTGGAGGTAAGAGGTAGGCTAGTTGGCCCCTAAAGGACCCCCAGCAGTGAAGGGGACTTCAATCCCCATCCAAGAGCGCGCCTGGGAGCGCATTTGTAGAGTGGTGGGAAAAGAGGGCGTGGCCTGCTCTTCAAACTTAGCAATGCTGCTGTGTGAGACTTACTGGGGGTAATAGGAGGGGTAGTTGGCCCCCAAGGATGTCCTTGGGGGCCAACTACCCCTCTTGTTAGCTCCAGTAAGTCTCGCACAGTGGGATTGCTAAGACGTCGTCGGAGGCCATGCCCCCCTTTCTCCACCATTCTGCAAACGCGCCTCCTGGCAGACTACAGGATGGGGGATGAAGTCCAATTTACTCCTGAGGGACTTTGTGGGCCAAGAAGCCCTACTGGTACCTCCTGTAAGCCCTACGCACCAGAATTCCTGAGCGCTGGTCGGAGGCCCAGCACCCTTTCTCCACCACTCTGCAAACGCGACTACTAGTTAAAGAAGTGTTTGCAATGTAATAGGTTTCGCATTTGCGAGAATTAGAGCTATTGGCATTGTAAATGCAAAAGTTTTTACTAATGTTTTTGGAGTGGAGTGGATGTACCTTGTGTGTAGTGGAATTATGTGATATGTTGTGCAGTGAAATTATGTGGATAGAAAGTATGTGGTATTTAGTGTATAGGAATTATGTAGAGTGGGATTATGTGTTATGGAGAGTAATTATGTGGTATGGTAGTCTGTGTTGTGGAGTGGTAACCTCATGTTTAGTCTTCCTCGTTTCCATAGAAGCTCAAGTATGAACTCAGTGAGACAAAAAAAAGATGGAATCACTGAGGAGCACTTGTGGACCTAGTCAGAGGTATGAGCAGGGCCACTGGAATTATGTGACTGTTTGGCTGCACCGACTTTCGCACAATTATACATTTTCTGCATTAGCCACATAATTCATCACCTGCACCCTAATCTGCAGATTTGAACAAAAAAAGCCTTGTTTCTAGCTGAAAAGGGTCAAACGTTACCAAAAATGCAGCGACAAGTGTTACAGCGTGGTGGAAGGCCCTTTGCAAACCTAGAATTGTCACCTGTTACTTATTGCTAAATGTGGGTGTTAAATTGGTACTAATGGTGTGCAAGCCACTCTTGTTTCCCTCTGCGCTTCTCTTGCCTCTTTCTACATTTCTGTTGCTTCTTTCTGCACGTTTATTTCTTTTACTGCACTTCTCTTGACCTCATTCTGCAAATCTCTTGTACTTTCTGCACCTCTCTTCCCTCTTTCTGCACGTCTGTTGCCTCTTTCTGCACCTCATTTGCTTCTTTCTGCACCTCTGTTGTCTCTTTCTGCACTTGTCTTCCCTCTTTCTGTACCTTTTCTGCCTGTTTTTGCATCTCACTTGCCTCTTTCTGCACTTTTCATGCTTCTTTCTACACCTCTGGTGCTTCTTTCAGCAATTCTCTTGCCTCTTTCTGCACTTCTCTTGCCTGTTTCTGCACCTCTCTCGCCTCTTTTCGCAACTCTGTTGGCTCTTTCTGCACCTCACTTGCTCCTTTATACACTTCTCTTGCCTCTTTCTGCACCCCTGTTGCTTCATTCTGCACTTTCCATGCTTCTTTCTGCACCTGTCTTGCTTCTTTCTCCACCCCTGTTGTAGGGAAACATCCTTTACATCGCAGTGATTACACCGCGATGCATTTAGAACGCTGCCATTACAACGCAAGCGTTACATCGACTTGCACTGGAGGGCGCTATAACCTAAGGAATAGTAAGATTTACTATTCCATATGTACCTCTTTTGCCTCTTTCTGCACTTTTCTTGCCTATTTCTGCACCTCTCTTCCCTCTTTCTGCACATCTGTTGCCTCTTTCTACACCTCATTTGCTTCTTTCTGCACCCCTGTTGACTCTTTCTGCACTCGTCTTCCCTCTTTCTGTACCTTTCCTGCCTGTTTTTGCATCTCACTTGCCTCTTTCTGCACTTTTCTTGCTTCTTTCTACACCTCTGTTGCTTCTTTCAGCAATTCTCTTGCCTCTTTGTGCACTTCTCTTGCCTGTTTCTGCACTTCTCTTGCCTCTTTCTGCACCCCTGTTGCTTCATTCTGCCCTTTCCATGCTTCTTTCTGCACCTGTCTTGCTTCTTTCTCCACCCCTGTTGTCTCTTTATGTACCTCTTTTGCCTCTTTCTGCACATTTCTTGCCTTTTTCTGCACCTCTCTTCCCACTTTCTGCACATCTGTTGCCTATTTCTGCACCTCATTTGCTTCTTTCTGCACCCCTGTTGTCTCTTTCTGCACTCGTCTTCCCTCTTTCTGTACCCTTCCTGCCAGTTTTTGCATCTCACTTGCCTCTTTCTGCACTTTTCTTGCTTCTTTCTACACCTCTGTTGCTTCTTTCAGCAATTCTCTAGCCTCTTTGTGCCCTTCTCTTGCCTGTCTCTGCACGTCTCTTGACTCTTTCTGCACCCCTGTTCCTTCATTCTGCACTTTCCATGCTTCTTTCTGCACCTGTCTTCCTTCTTTCTGCACCCCTGTTGTCTCTTTATGTACCTCTTTTGCCTTTTTCTGCACTTTTCTTGCCTTTTTCTGCACCTCTCTTCCCTCTTTCTGCACGTCTGTTGCCTCTTTCTGCACCTCATTTGCTTCTTTCTGCACCCCTGTTGTCTCTTTCTGCACCCGTATTCCCTCTTTCTGTACCTTTCCTGCCTGTTTTTGCATCTCACTTGCCTCTTTATGCACTTTTTTTGCTTCTTTCTACTCCTCTGTTGCTTCTTTCAGCAATTCTCTTGCCTCTTTGTGCACTTCTCTTACCTGTTTCTGCACTTCTCTTGCCTCTTTCTGCACCCATGTTGCTTCATTCTGCACTTTCCATGCTTCTTTCCGCACCTGTCTTACTTCTTTCTGCACCCCTGTTGTCTCTTTATGTACCTCTTTTGCCTCTTTCTGCACTGTTCTTGCCTTTTTCTGCACCTCTCTTCCCTCTTTCTGCACGTCTGTTGCCTCTTTCTGCACCTCATTTGCTTCTTTCTGCACCCCTGTTGTCTCTTTCTGCACTCGTCTTCCCTCTTTCTTTACCTTTCCTGCCTGTTTTTGCATCTCACTTGCCTCTTTCTGCACTTTTCTTGCTTCTTTCTGCACCTCTGTTGCTTCTTTCAGGAATTCTCTTGACTCTTTCTGCACTTCTCTTGCCCTTTTCTGCACTACTCTTGCCCTTTCTGCACCCCTGTTGCTTCATTCTGCACTTTCCATGCTTCTTTCTGCACCTGTCGTGCTTCTTTCTGCACCCCTGTTGTCTCTTTATGTACCTCTTTTGCCTCTTTCTGCACTTTTCTTGCCTTTTTCTGCACCTCTCATCCCTCTTTCTGCACATCTGTTGCATCTTTCTGCACCTCATTTGCTTCTTTCTGCACCCCTGTTGTCTAATTCTGCACTCGTCTTCCCTCTTTCTTTACCTTTCCTGCCTGTTTTTGCATCTCACTTGCCTCTTTCTGCACTTTTCTTGCTTCTTTCTGCACCTCTGTTGCTTCTTTCAGCAATTCTCTTGCCTCGTTGTGCACTTGTCTTGCCTGTTTCTGCACTTCTCTTGCCTCTTTCTGCACCCCTGTTGCTTCATTCTGCACTTTCCATGGTTCTTTCTGCACCTGTCTTGCTTCTTTCTGCACCCCTGTTGTCTCTTTTTGTACCTCTTTCTGCACTTTTCTTGCCTTTTTCTGCACCTCTTCTCCCTCTTTCTGCACATCTGCTGCCTCTTTCTGCACCACATTTGCTTCTTTCTGCACGCCTGTTGTCTCTTTCTGCACTCGTCTTCCCTCTTTCTGTACCTGTCCTGCCTGTTTTTGCATCTAACTTGCCTCTTTGTGCACTTCTCTTGCCTGTCTCTGCACGTCTCTTGAATCTTTCTGCACCCCTGTTGCTTCATTCTGCACTTTCCATGCTTCTTTCTGCACCTGTCTTTTCTACTTTCTGTACCCCTGTTGTCTCTTTATGTACCTCTTTTGCCTCTTTCTGCACTTTTCTTGCCTTTTTCTGCACCTCTCTTCTCTCTTTCTGCACGTCTGTTGCCTCTTTCTGCACCTCATTTGCTTCTTTCTGCACCCCTGTTGTCTCTTTCTGCACTCGGCTTCCCTCTTTCTGTACCTTTCCTGCCTGTTTTTGCATCTCACTTGCCTCTTTCTGCACTTTTCTTGCTTCTTTCTACACCTCTGTTGCTTCTTTCAGCAATTCTCTTGCATCTTTGTGCACTTCTCCTGCCTGTTTCTGCACCTCTCTTGCCTCTTTTTGCACCTCTTTTGGCTCTTTCTGTACCTCACTTGCTCCTTTCAACACTTCTCTTGCCTCTTTCTGCACCCCTGTTGCTTCATTCTGCACTTTCCATGCTTCTTTCTGCACCTCATTTGCTTCTTTCTGCATCCCTGTTGTCTCTTTCTGCACTCGTCTTCCCTCTTTCTGTACCTTTCCTGCCTGTTTTTGCATCTCACTTGCCTCTTTCTGCACTTTTCTTGCTTCTTTCTGCTCCTCTGTTGCTTCTTTCAGCAATTCTCTTGCCTCTTTGTGCACTTCTCTTACCTGTTTCTGCACTTCTCTTGCCTCTTTCTGCACCCCTGTTGCTTCATTCTGCACTTTCCATGATTCTTTCCGCACCTGTCTTGCTTCTTTCTGCACCCCTGTTGTCTCTTTATGTACCTCTTTTGCCACTTTATGCACTTTTCTTGCCTTTTTCTGCACCTCTCTTCCCTCTTTCTGCACGTCTGTTGCCTCTTTCTGCACCTCATTTGCTTCTTTCTGCAACCCTGTTGTCTCTTTCTGCACTCGTCTTCCCTCTTTCTTTATCTTTCCTGCCTGTTTTTGCATCTCACTTGCCTCTTTCTGCACTTTTCTTGCTTCTTTCTACACCTTTGTTGCTTCTTTCAGCAATTCTCTTGCCTCTTTGTGCACTTCTCTTGCCCGTTTCTGCACTTCTCTTGCCTTTTTCTGCACCCCTGTTGATTCATTCTGCACTTTCCATGCTTCTTTCTGCACCTGTCGTGCTTCTTTCTGCACCCCTGTTGCCTCTTTCTGCACCTCATTAGCTTCATTCTGCACCCCTGTTGTCTAATTCTGCACTCGTCTTCCCTCTTTCTGTACCTTTCCTGCCTTTTTTTGCATCTCACTTGCCTCTTTCTTCACTTTTCTTGCTTCTTTCTACACCTCTGTTGCTTCTTTCAGCAATTCTCTTGCCTCTTTGTGCACTTCTCTTGCCTGTCTCTGCACGTCTCTTGCCTCTTTCTGCACCCCTGTTGCTTCATTCTGCATTCCATGCTTCTTTCTGCACCTGTCTTGCTACTTTCTGCACCCCTGTTGTCTCTTTATGTACCTCTTTTGCCTCTTTCTGCACTTTTCTTGCCTTTTTCTGCACCTCTCTTCCCTCTTTCTGCACGTCTGTTGCCTCTTTCTGCACCTCATTTGCTTCTTTCTGCACCCCTGTTGTCTAATTCTGCACTCGTCTTCCCTCTTTCTGTACCTTTCCTGCCTTTTTTTGCATCTCACTTGCCTCTTTCTTCACTTTTCTTGCTTCTTTCTACACCTCTGTTGCTTCTTTCAGCAATTCTCTTGCCTCTTTGTGCACTTCTCTTGCCTGTTTCTGTACCTCTCTTGCCTCTTTGTGCACCTCTTTTGGCTCTTTCTGCACTTCACTTGCTCCTTTCAACACTTCTATTGCCTCTTTCTGCACCCCTGTTGCTTCATTCTGCACTTTCCATGCTTCTTTCTGCACCTGCCTTGCTTCTTTCTGCACCCCTGTTGTCTCTTTATGTACCTCTTTTGCCTCTTTCTGCACTTTGTTTGCCTTTTTCTTCACCTCTCTTCCCTCTTTCTGCACGTCTGTTGCCTCTTTCTGCTCCTCATTTGCTTCTTTCAGTACCCCTGTTGTCTCTTTCTGCACTCGTCTTCCCTCTTTCTGTACCCTTCCTGCCTGTTTTTGCATCTCACTTGCCTCTTTCTGCACTTTTCTTGCTTCTTTGTACACCTCTGTTGATTCTTTCAGCAATTCTCTTGCCTTTTTGTGCACTTCTCTTGCCTGTTTCTGCACCTCTCTTGCCTCTTTTTGCACCTCTGCTGGCTCTTTCTGCACCTCACTTGCTCCTTTCAACACTACTCTTGCCTCTTTCTGCACCCCTGTTGCTTCATTCTCCACTTTCCATGCTTCTTTCTGCACCTGTCTTGCTTCTTTCTGCTCCCCTGTTGTCTCTTTATGTACCTCTTTTGTCTCTTTCTGCACTTTTCTTGCCTTTTTCTGTACTTCTCTTGCCTCTTTCTGTACCCCTGTTGCTTCATTCTGCACTTTCCATGCTTCTTTCTGCACCTGTCTTGCTTCTTTCTGCCCCCTGTTGTCTCTTTATGTACCTCACTTGCCTATTTCTGTACTTCACTTGCTTTTTTGTGCACCTCTCTTGCCTCTTTCGGCACCTCTGTTGCTTCTTTCTGCACTTCTCTTGCCTCCTTCTGCACCTCTTAGTTAGAGGTAGTTTTAACCCCCCTGCCCTATTATGTACTAGGGCCATACAGGGGAGGTCATAGCAATCACAGGGGTACCCCAACCCATAGTGTACCATAATGTATGTAGGTGTTTTCACTGTATTCTAAGTGTCTTTCAGCATAGCACTGGCTCCGGTCCCGGTTAGTCAGAGTCAGTTACCACCAGTACCCGTCAGCACAAAGTTGGGGGCACAGGATGACTTTGCAACAAGGCCTCTTTCTGCTCCTCTGTTGGTTCTTTGTGCACATCTCTTGCTTCTATCTGCACCTTTCTTCATCTTTCTGGACTTCTGTTGCCTCTTTCTGCATTTCTCTTGCTTCTTTCTGTGCCTTTCTTCCTCTTTCTGCACATGTCCTACCTCTGTAGGCATAGTTAGAAATTAGCATTTAAAAAACCTTTGAAATTCACTGAAACAAACCATAGGTTTCAGGGACGTTATAGTTTGTTGGACATTTCACTCGTACAAAACCAGAGAAATTCAGCCGTTATAGTTAGTTCAGCTACATACCCACTTACTAATTCCTAGGTCTACACACACATCCACTCATTCACCCATACAGTCACTCATACATGCAGTCAACCATCAATACGGCACTATCATATGCACTCACATATCTATACAGAGACTCACACACCGCCACTCATCCATAGAGTTACGCACACACCTAGTCAGTCATGCAAAGAATCAATCACACTCCCATTTACTCACCTATACAGTTATACGCACACCACCTCACTTATTCACACATATACTAACACATACTTACACTCTTATACAATAACTAATACAAGCACACACTCATCCATACAGCTACTCTCACAATCACTCACTCTCACATATAGTCATTTATATACTCCAACACTCACATATACTGCCCTTCACATATACAGTTACTCACACATGTACCACTGAGACATCCATTCACTCACCAACACACCCATACACACACTCACCCACCCATACAGCCCTTCACAGATGCACTCTTGAACCCGTACACCCAGTGAATCACCCACTCACACATCTATGCACAGAGTCACACCCCCCCACCCACCCACACAGACACTCAGGCACCCATACAGATAATCAGACAACCAATAAATAACCCATATAGACCCTCATTTAGCTACTCACCAACCCATGCAACCTCTTACACACCAACTGACAAACTAAACTGTGTGAATGTCTGTATCAGTCACTAACCCATGCATTCAGTAAGACACATTTAATCACTCACTTATACAGTCAGTCACGCACCTACTAAATCATCCATTCAGACACTTATACACCCACTCATTCTTCAATACACCTTGGCCTATATATATATAAAACATATTTAAACTTTACAGAAACACACAGTCACTGGATGATGTCATCAGTGATGCCATCAGTGATGTCATTTGAGATGTCGTCAGTGATGTCATCAGTGATGTCACTGACCATGTCATGAATGATGTAATATGTGACGTCATCAGCCGTGCATTACGGGGGCGCGAGTTATAGTTAGCTGAACTAACTATAACGGCCGAATTGCTCTGGTTTTGTACGAGTGAAATGTCCAACTACCTATAACGTCCCTGAAACCTGTGGTTTTTTCAGTGAATTTCTAAGGTTTTTAAATGCTAATTTCTAACTATAACATCCCTGGAGACCTATGCTTTTTCAGTGAACATATATATATATACATATATATATATATCCAAGAAAGAAGTGACTCAAACAGATAGATTCACCCAAAGAACAAAAATATATTTCAACTACAACGCTTCAGCTTCCGCCTTCCTCAGGTAGTACAAGATGGTTTGCTCAGTGGCTGCACAGATGAATTTTCAAAAAGCATCATGAGTGAAGATTCTATTTGGAATGTGGAATCAATGCAGTCCTGAGAGCTCTTGAGATATGCAGTAATCAGGTTGTATTATCAGTAATGTTCAGTCCATCTGGATGCAGTAATACAACCTGATTACTGCATATCTCAAGAGCTCTCAGGACTGCATTGATTCCACATTCCAAATAGAATCTTCACTCATGATGCTTTTGAAAATTCAGCTGTAGTCATCTGTGCAGCCACTGAGCAAACCATCTTGTACTGCCTGAGGAAGGCGGAAGCTGAAACGTTAGTAGTTGAAATATATTTTTGTTCTTTGGTGAATCTATCTGTTTGAGTCACTTCTTTCTTGGATATTTTATTTCTTTGTGACTCATTGTATCCTTTGGGATCCAGATTTTTGCCCTGGCTGGCTGTTGTTTTCTTGTGATCCTCCATCTTCAAGTACATATATATATATATATATATATCCACAAGAAAGGTGCTCCTATATTGAGGCGCCACACACAGCGTGAGTATTAACCTTTTATTGGCAGAATTAAGGGCCCCAGCATTGCCCCTTGAGCATCAATACAGCATTGCTTTTAAAGTACAGTTTCTTGGCCAAACATGTTTCGGGCATTTCCTCGCCCTTGTTCATTGGCACCGGCCATCTCAAGAGCAGTAGCGAAAATGACAGCGCACCTGCAGCTGATTGAAATATCCCGCCTCAGTGGGCGTAGGCATCTGTTGCATTATGGTTGTTGTAGGTCAACATCATAGTTTATCCCAGTGGGTGACGCCGCATCTCTGAATACTGTTTTTTTTTTTTGAAAACCACAGTAGGTTGCTCATTAGAACAAAGTTAGTGTCCTTACTTCTTGTGTCCAACCAACAGGTCACGCTGTTCCAACAGCGCTTTCCTTTCCTTGCGCTGCGGACCTGCTTCGTTAGCAGCGGGGCGCCTCACGATCCGGGCAGACTGCCAACAAATCCACAAGAAAGGTGCTCCTATATTGAGGCGCCACACACAGCGTGAGTATTAACCTTTTATTGGCAGACTTAAGGGCCCCAGCATTGCCCCTTGAGCATCAACACAGCATTGCCTTTAAAGTACAGTCTCTTGGCCAAACATGTTTCGGGCATTTCCTCGCCCTTGTTCACTGGCACCGCCATCTCGAGTGCAGCAGCGAAAATGACAGCGCATCTGCATGCAGCTGATTGAAATATCCCGCCTCAGTGGGCGTAGGCATCTGTTGCATTATGGTTGTTGTAGGTCAACATCATAGTTTATCCCAGTGGGTGCCACTGCATCTCTGAATACTGTTTTTAAAAAAAAAAAACCACAGTGGGTTTCTCATTAGAACAAAGTTAGTGTCCTTACTTCTTGTGTCCAACCAACAGGTCACGCTGTTCCAACAGCACTTTTCTTTCCTTGCACTGCGGACCTGCTTCGTTAGCAGCAGGGCGCCTCACGATCCGGGAGGACCGCCAACAAATCCACAAGAAAGGTGCTCCTATATTGAGGTGCCACACACAGCGTGAGTATTAACCTTTTATTGGCAGACTTAAGGGCCCCAGCATTGCCCCTTGAGCATCAATACAGCGTCGCCTTTAAAGTACAGTCTCTTGGCCAAACATGTTTCAGGCATTTCCTCGCCCTTGTTCACTGGCACCGGCCATCTCGAGAGCAGTAGCGAAAATGACAGCTCACCTGCAGCTGATTGAAATATCCCGCCTCAGTGGGCGTAGGCATCTGTTGTATTATGGTTGTTGTAGGTCAACATCATAGTTTATCCCAGTGGGTGCCGCCGCATCTCTGAATACTGTTTTTTTTTTGTTTTTTTTTAAACCACAGTGGGTTGCTCATAAGAACAAAGTTAGTGTCCTTACTTCTTGTGTCCAACCAAC
Source organism: Calotriton arnoldi (assembly GCA_963921515.1). Lineage (NCBI taxonomy): Eukaryota > Metazoa > Chordata > Amphibia > Caudata > Salamandridae > Calotriton > Calotriton arnoldi. The sequence goes on along the minus strand of CAWUFW010014381.1, from coordinate 360,125 downwards.
AGGTCATGCTGTTCCAACAGCGCTTTCCTTTCCTTGTGCTGCGGACCTGCTTCGTTAGCAGCGTGGCGCCTCGCGATCCGGGCAGACCGCCAACAAATCCTCAAGAAAGGTGCTCCTATATTGAGGCGCCACACACAGCGTGAGTATTAAACTTTTATTGGCAGACTTAAGGGCCCCAGCATTGCCCCTTGAGCATCAATACAGCATCGCCTTTAAAGTACAGTCTCTTGGCCAAACATGTTTCGGGCATTTCCTCGCCCTTGTTCACTGGCAACGGCCATCTCGAGAGCAGCAGCGAAAATGACAGCGCACCTGCAGCTGATTGAAATATCCTGTCTCAGTGGGCGTAGGCATCTGTTGCATTATGGTTGTTGTAGGTCAACATCATAGTTTATCCCAGTGAGTGCCGCCGCATCTCTGAATACTGTTTTTTTGAAGAAAAAAAACACAGTGGGTTGCTCATTAGAACAAAGTTAGTGTCCTTACTTCTTGTGTCCAACCAACAGGTCACGCTGTTCCAACAGCGCTTTCCTCTCCTTGCGCTGCAGACCTGCTTCGTTAGCAGCGGGGCGCCTCGCGATCCGGGCAGACCGCCAACAAATCCACAAGAAAGGTGCTCCTATATTGAGGCGCCACACACAGCGTGAGTATTAACCTTTTATTGGCAGACTTAAGGGCCCCAGCATTGCCCCTTGAGCATCAATACAGCATCGCCTTTAAAGTACAGTCTCTTGGCCAAACATGTTTCGGGCATTTCCTCGCCCTTGTTCACTGGCACCGGCCATCTCGAGAGCAGCAGTGAAAATGACAGCGCACCTGCAGCTGATTGAAATATCCCACCTCGCTGCTGCTCTCGAGATGGCCGGTGCCAGTGAACAAGGGCGAGGAAATGCCCGAAACATGTTTGGCCAAGAGACTGTACTTTAAAGGAGATGCTGTATTGATGCTCAAGGGGCAATGCTGGGGCCCTTAAGTCTGCCAATAAAAGGTTAATACTCACGCTGTGTGTGGCGCCTCAATATAGGAGCACCTTTCTTGTGGATATATATATATATATATATATATATATATATATATATATATATATATATATATATATATATATATATATAGTTTATAGATGTTTATATATATATGTATATATATATTTATATAAATATATACACACATATATCTATATTTATGCGATATGTATAAATAGATTCACTGAAAAAAGCAAAGGTTATGGGGACTTTATAGTTCGGCTCAGATTTTACACACACAAAACCATAGAAATCCGTAGAAATTCAAGAGTTATCGATACCTGAGCTAACTATAACGTATGCCACTGCGATGCACTGTTTTATGACCTCACATATTACATCACTCATGACATGGTCAGTGACATCACTGATGACATTTCAAATTACATCACTGAGGACCTACTGATGACACCATCCAATGAGTGTTTCGTACATTTCTGAGACTTAAAGATATATATTAAGCTACTGCATAAGTTAAATTACTATTCTTTCTGTACTACTAATTAGTGATACTATTTCTAACATATGTCATCTGATCTACAACACCATTTTTAAAGAGGGTGTACTATTTATCAGTGAACCCAACACTGACACATGTCACCTGTTGATGTATGTGTATGGTAGTGCTTTGCGACAGTCTAAGTTGTTCATTGAGACTTCACTCCAAACTGATGGCTGAGTATAGTTCTGCTATATGACATAATGACCAGTTTCCCTAGACTTCTCTCCTTTGTGATGAATGACTTTAGTAGTAGATTGCAATATATTAATTCATCTGTTTACTAAGACCTTTCTCTAGGGTGATGGCTCAGTGTAGTAGACTGACCTCTCTACTCACACTTTTATCCAGGATGAAGAATAATCTTACTGGTGGTTTGTGACACAGTGGCCTGTCCGCTAAGACCTCTCTACTGAATGTATGCTGTAATGGTTTGTGTAAATCTGACATTTGCACTAAAACCTATTTCCAGGTTCATGACTGGTTTTGTTGTGGTTTGAAATAGATTAGCCTATATGGTTAGACATTTTACTTTAGTCATTAGTGTTTAGAGTAGTGGTTTTGAAGAGATAGGACTTCCTGCTGAGAACTGACCCTTAGGTGATAAGTGAGTGTAGTAGTTGATAAAGTTACAGCGCTGTCCATCTCTCAACTGTGTCTTCTTATTTTCAAAGAATGTAAGTGGTATTTGATTAAATATTTTGAGGTTTCCTTTGCCAGATGATGCCATCAGGTCATCAGTGATGTCATTTGAGATGCCATCAGTGATGTCATCAGTGATGTCACTGACCAAGTCTTGAGTGATGTAATATGTGAGGTAATAAGCTGTGGATTGCGATGGTGTAAGTTATAGTTAGCTCAGGTAACGTTAACAGCTGAATTTCTATGGTTTTCTGTGTGTAAAATCTGAGCCTAACTATAATGTCCCTGTAACCTTTGTTTTTCAGTTACATTCTAATGTTTTTTCAATTCTATTTTGCAACTTTAATGTCCCTATTACCTTTTGGGTTTTTCAGTGAATCCCTGTATATCCGCAGCAATTTCAGGAACACACCCAAATCTCAGATACTCATTGGATACAGTAAGTCTCCACCCATGCACATAACAATCCACACCTAAATCAGTTATGTGGGTTTCACATCTCTCTGTAAACAGACTGAAAACCACATCTCCATCCTTTCTTTGGCTTTCCTTCAATTGTACAGAGTTTTAACATCAGGATGTCTTCTGCTGAAGATAGAAGAGAAGGGGAAGAGCAAGATGAAAAAGAAGAAGACTTACCACCTCCAAAGTAGTCCTCTGAGGTTTGGAAATATTTCTCCATCCCTTCAGGAGAAAAGAAAGTTCTTGCAAAAATGCAATACATGCAGCAAAAAACTGTCAAGAGATACGGGGAAGAAGTATTCACATGGGACGTCCCCTATGAGGAAACATCTGAAAACTATACCTAAAAGGACGTATGGCAGGATGATGAGAGAGAGGGAAGACAGTACATCATCATCAGCAGCAGCTGCACCATCAAAGGGACCTTTACCACCTGACCAGATGGTTACCATCCCTACTGTTTCACAAAAACTGCAAGACATGGTGACTCAGTGTGGCAAATGCTATTTTCCAGTTGCACTAAAAATGTCATCTGTTGCTCAGTTTATGGATGCTGTCAAAAAGCTAAATTGTTCTTTTTTTACCTCACCATTCCACCTTCCATTTCTCTTTAAACAGGAGTAGATATCTGACAAGCAAATATCGAATACATTTAACTTTACATTACATACTATTACATTACATACTATAAGCAAGTGAGTAGCTACATACGTGGTTATGTTAGTGTATAAGAGGCTGTGTAAGTGTCTGAGTATGGGTATATAAATGGGTATATGAGTGACTGTATGGGTGGGTGACTGGGTGTATGAGTGGTTGAGTGGATATGTGAGTGACTGTATCAGTGACTCTGTGGGTGTGTCACTGAATATGTATGTAGCTGTGTGAGTGTGTGACTGGGTATGTTAGTGACTGTATGGCTATCTAAATGGATATGTAAGTGGCTGTATGGATTGGTACCTGGCTGTGTCAGTGTCTGTGTGTAACTGTGTGCAAGTGGCTCTGCTAGTGGTTGATACATAAGTGATATGTGGGCGTGTGAGTGGATGTGTATGTGCCTCTGTTGCTGTCTGACTGGGTGTGTGAGTGGCTGTATGGCTTTGTAAATAGGTATGTGAGTGGCTGTATGGGTGGATGACTGGGTATATAACTGGGTGTGTGGTTGTGTACGTTCGTGAGTAGCTGAATGTCTGAGTGCTGGGTATATGAATGACTGTATAGGTGTTTGAGTGGGTGTGACAGTGCCTGTGTGGGTGTGTGAATGATTATATAAGTGGTTGCATAGGTGATTAAATGGGTGTGTGAATGGTTTTATGGGTGTGTGACTACATGTCAGTCACTCTCTGGCTATATCAGTGATAGGTACATATGTTCTTTTGTAGGAGTGTAACTGGGTGATAAGTGCCTGCCTGTGTGAGTCAGTGTAAATTACATACTATTAAATATCATACTATAAGCAACCACACACGTCTAATTTCAAACACATACATTCATACTGACTTAATAAAATAACTATATTTGTTCAACATAGCAATTTCTCTTCCTCTTCCTCCTTTGCTCCTCACTATGTGCCAGATGTACGACCCGTTTTTGCATGAGCAAACGGGTTTGCGAACCCGTTTGCGCATGAAAAAACATCATGGGTCATGTACAAACCTATTTAGCGAGTCCCAATTTATTTGCGACTCGCTAAATAGGTTTTGCGACTTGCTATTTGGAAGGGGCGTTCCCTTCCAAATAGCGAGTCTCAAAACCATGTACTAATGTTTTGCAACTGCAATTGCGGTCGCAAAACACTCGCAATTACCACCTACTTCAAGTAGGTGGTAATGCATTCGCAAATGGGAAGGGGTCCCCTTCGCAAATGCAAGCAAAACATTTTTTAAGGGCAGGCAGTGATCCCAGGGACCACTGCCAGCCCTTAAAAATGAAACGAAAAAGTTTCATTTTGTTTTTAAAATGCATCCCGTTTTCCTTTAAGGAAAATGGGCTGCATTTAAAAAAAAACTGCTTTATTTAAAAGCAGTCCCAGACATGGTGGTCTGCTGAGCCCAGCAGGCCACCATCCCTGGGAGGGCCTGTCATTCTCAATGGGCTTGCAAATTGCGAGAGGCTCATTAATATTAATGAGCCTCGCAATTTGCGACCCCATTGGGAATCGCAAAGAGTATTGAAAACACTGTTGTGCATTTTATTTTGCGCCTCGCAATTTGCGACTCGCAATTAGTCGCAAATTGCGAGGCGCAAAATAAAATGGTCGTACATCTGGCCCCAAATGTTTAGCTAAGGTTTACATCTAACCTCCCTTCTATTTTGATTTTTACTGTAGTGTCTAGAAGCTACACATTTTCACAGCTTATATACACTTTTTATATACTTTTTTATAGTACAACCTAATTAACATACCTGTAACATCACTTTGCTGTGGTCCAACTTTTATTTTATTATCTGTCAATATCTCTTTGTCACTGCAAATCTCAAGTCAGAAATATGGCAATACTCCTCCACTCTCAGTTCAAAAGTTCCAATACTAGCTAGCTACGTTTCCCACTCTGCTTTTTTTACTGATACTCCTGTACTTAGCAAATCACAGACTTCCCTTCATTTTTGGTATATCACTTTTGAATGGTCACTTTATTTAACCCTTTCCATGTTTCCTGTAAAGAAGTTCAAATTGTTTGGTTTTTTGTGGATCGGCAGATCCACCGCGGGCCTCAGCGCGCCCCCCCCCCCCCATGTGGTCCACGGTGGATCAGTGGATCCACACGAAAGCCCTTAAAAGCATTCAAAAATCTGAAGTAAATGCTTTTCATTTACATATTATTTTGTAAATTTTGTTAATCACAATACATTCACTCCCTACTGAGCAATTTCTGTACACTAGTCTGCTTTACTGTTTCACACTGCAGTCCTTTTTTTCTCTTCCCCCTTACTCTTTTTGCTCTGTTTCCATGGTAACAATGTTTCCAATAGTCTCTGCCTACCAGTAGGTCAAAAAGCTCACAAGACTTCCTTTCAACAGCATACTAGTTTCACATTATCTGTAGCAGGTGTGATTGAGTGATTGCATTTCCAAGCATAGCTCAAACAACATAACTTTTTTTTTTTCCAAAGCCAATCACAGTTAGTTACTTTTTTTCTTAAAGTCACTACCTAATTTTAGTTCCCTGCACATCCCCACCATCTAATCAAGTATGTTCTTTTATATTTTGCTTGCTGTCCTCAATTGTAACTGCCTTTCATCTTTAAAACTGCCTCTTCATGCTTCAGCCTTTTCTTTTGTGCTACATCTGCTTGGCTCCAAAATGGTCAGAGTCTGGATTCTGCACCAGAGTTTTGTGTTTTGGGCCAAAGAGTGTGCTAGAAAGAGTGGCATTGACAGGGACCTAGGTTTACCTAATGTAGACATTACTTGGGTTGACCAGAGAGTATTAAAGTGGCATCAATTACTGCCTTTGTTTGAAAGCATTAAGAATTGCCAACATCCAGACCTCATAATTGTGCACTGTGGTGGCAATGACCTAGGCACAATTATTGGGGTAGGACTGGAAATCCTAATGAAGGATACCTTTGGTAAATTGATGTCACTTTTCCCACATACTGCATTGGTGTTCTTCAACATTTGCCAAAGAAGTGGCGGTGATCAACCCAATTTTGTCCGCAGATAGAGAAAACCAGTTAACATGTCAATGAAGCTGTTTCTGCATTCCTCTGAGACCACAACATGGGCTCTATATACCATAAGAATGTATGCTTCGACATGGATGGAATATATCGAAAAGACGGAGTCCATTTCACAGACACAGGCAACAAGGTGTTACTAAACAACTTAAAAGACTGCATCCTGTTCAATGTGTAATGATCATCTACACACTATAAACACAAAGGCTCTTTTCAGAGCAAACCCTTTTTCCCAAACACTGAATAATTTGGTTTTCAAATTCTTTTTTCTAATTTCTCACACGGATCCATGAATCCACCGTGGATTCTTGGCCAAATAAAGGATCAGCCAGCTCTGTTGCAGGCAGGTCCACAACAGATCTGTGTTTCCCTTTCCCAACCAAAAGCACACATTCAATACAAAACAACAACACATTTAATACAAACATATTCTATTACAATTTATATAACTGTTTCACTGGCTGTGTATGGGTGTGTGAGTAGCTGTGCAAGTAACTGTGTGGGCGTGTGAGGGGCTATATGGTTGTGGGAGTAGGTGTGTTAGTGGCTGTGTAGGTGTGTAAATGGGTTTGAGAGTGACTCTGTGGGTATGTGAGTAGCTGCCTAACGCATGTGTGGGTGGTTTTCTGGATCTGTGAGTGGGTGCATAAGTGGCTGTATGGGTGTGTGAGTAGGTGTGTGAGTGGTTGTGTGGGTGTGTATATGGTCTGTGAGTGGGTGTGTGATTGGCTGTTTGGGTGTGTGAGTGGCTGTGTGGATGTGTGAGTAGTTGTGTGGGTGTGTAAGTGAGTGTGGTGTGGGTGGGTGTCTGAGTGTATAAGGGGCTGTGTGGGTCTCTGAGTGGTATGTGAGTGGCTGTATAGGGGTGTGAGTCAATGTGTCAGTGGTTTTGCTATCCAGGTATGTGTCTGTGAGTGGGTGTGTAAGTGACTGTATGGGTGTGTTCTCCGGGTCTCTGAGTGGATCTGTGAGTGACTGCCTGGGTGTGTGAGTGGGTGCATGTATGTGTAAGTGGGTGTGTGAGTGGTTATGTGGGTGTATGAGAGAGTGTGTGAGTGGGCGTGTGAGTGGGTGTATGTGTTCTTTTCAATTGGGTTCTGGATCTGTGGATCCAACATGGATTCACCCAGGGCCATCCTTAGGGACACGTTCAATCTGTGGTTCCTCGCACGCATAAAAAAACATTTTTACACAATTTCTTCCCCATGAGGAGTTCTTCACAGTCCCCTTCATCAGTCCCATTGGGTCAGGATGCCTCTATCCTGATCCCTTATATCCTATTTCTACTTTATTTCACCCTCAGGAACTGTGTCCCAATTCACAAAATGGTGGCCGCAACTTTTCTCTCAGGTTGCGGTCAGCCAATCACGGCATTGCTGTTGGCGTGTGGATCCATTTCTTTAAATATACGTAAATATTTTTGCTTCCAAATCTACTGAACAGAGTTACCCAAAATTACAAAAAACACTCTTTCTTGACCAAGATCTAGCTGTCTGCCAAATTTGGTGTAATTCCGTTCAACGGTTCGAGCTTTAGCCATGTCTAACATCCCTATGGGAAATTCCTTTTCTTGGCCCCCGCTTGATGAATCACCCCAAAACATTCCAGACAGCAACTGAAGTGACTGGCAAACTAGTTTTCAAAATTTTGTGAAGATTTGTCAAATGGAGCCAAAGTTGCTAGCAAAACAAAAAATGCTTTTCGTATGGGAACTAGGTTCTAACTATAACTATCTACTGGTGATCGCCAGTAGGTCATACATATATATATATATATCCCACTCCCAATTGTAAATACCCTTAACGCTGCACAGATGCTGGAAAGAAAATCCAAACAACGCCAGTCAAAAATCCATGCAAAATCCAAACAGTGACGTGAGGTGATACTCACTATGCTAGAGGCTAATCTGACACTTCACTATAGGTCTCTTAATGAAATACAAGGAAGGGAAGAAGGGAAGAGAAAAAGTGTGTTCTGTAAAATCTCTAAAACAATGCTTTGGGTTAGCAATGAGATGGCAGAGAGGGACCTCTTCGAACGACATGTGGCTTGGACATGGTGAGGGAGTGTAAAGTTGAGCTCACATGACTGGGTGTGCCACTTGAATCTTTGCCACTGTATCACACGAGCTTTAATTCTACATGATACATTCCTTACTGAGTCAACAAACGGAGCAGGTAATTTGCTTCCAAACCAGCACACATGGTAATGATGGTGCTGTTTTGCCTCATGAATTGTGTGCACGTTCACATCTACTCCAGTGTATCAGCATAAATAGATGTTGGCACACACTCTTATAGTGTGGCTGATAAGCGAATATCTGTAAGAAAGCAATGTGGTGGGAAACACACAGGGAAAACATGGCTAATCTCAGTGGGCATGCTACAAAATTGGCAGCCCGGTTAATCTTAGACATTCAGGCTAAAGATGATTCCATACATGTCACATATCAAACTTAAATTTCAATACGAAAACAAAAAAAATAACATAAACACCATTACACAATAATTCCTGTGACGTTTTATGGAGACTGTGACATCATTAAAAACCTAAAGAAAAAGATTCAGGATTGTGATTCATGCTTGTTTCTAGTAATCTGAGAAAGTGACACTCACTTTGAAGCTTGTCCTAGAAACAGATGACTTTGCACCCCCAGTAGTCATTCATAACTTTCAGCAAGGGCGTATTCAAAAATGTTAATTCTGTTGTGACAATTGGTTTACGACCAAATTTACCCTAGTTAGCGCAGGAATTCACAAAGAGATTGATGGCAGGCGTAAACCCTTTTATTGAAGTTGGGATCTCCTCCTCCCTATACAAAGGCAGGCATAGAAAAATATGGTACAATTAAGCATGCATTTGCACGCACAATATTACATTGCATCAGCTGTAAGTGAGGAAAGTTGGAGACCTTCACTTTAGCCATCTTTGTAAACCATATTTTAAAAACAATTGCAGTCCAAAGATGGGTGCAAACAGATGGCATATGCCCATCACAACATACTAAAATGTACAGTATGCATTCACTCTTGCAAAGTCCTTGCCAACGCAACACGTTATGTGTGCCTTCATGCCAGGTGCCCTGAGATTTGACACCTTCAGTGAAATCGCCCATCAATCTCTTTTAAACATCTATCATCTATTTTTTTCTATAATAGTTAATATGTATGCATTGAAAGCAAAAATAAATCAATTTATGTAAAAGGTTACTGTTGACAGTCCAGTGCATTCCTTAGCCTTTCTCGATATGGAACAGTCTATCTACATGCTTGGAGAGGAGAACCGTTATGTATTCATGTTAAGAATTTCAAACAAGAGCTGGTTTCAACCTATGTGCACAGATCTGCGTGAGCAAATCTGTATAGGGAAATGTGTTCACAGATAAAGATTTCAACACCATTGTGTTTTTCACTGCAAAACACATGGCTGCCTTTTCTTGCCTCTTCTGCTTACACTGGCAATGGAGCTGTTGAACTGTACTTAGCTCAAATGTTTTGGCACGGGACAATCTAGAGGGTAGTCAACATATCTTCTTACTCTATATAGATGGTGTTCTACCCTATGTGCAAGGTCCCATCATGGAGCTACTTCTCTCGGGTTATGGAGACTTTCTATGACAGTAGTCAGCATTTATTGTCAACGGCTTCAAGTCCTACCTATTTCCTTTGGGTTGTATGTCATAACCCTAAATAATATTGGAACAATAATGTGTGTTTAAAAAAATCAATAACAGAAATATCAACATATAGTGTAAATTATATAAATATTGTGTAAAAACATATTGGCAGTCCAAATTTAGTAAATAGAAACACATAAACTACCAAAATATAGGCTACAAAAATAAAGCATTTTTAAAAGAACAATAAATGTAATCATAAGATTGATTTAAAAATCATTGTACACTAAACAGCATTTTTTTTTTTTTTTAAATCAGTTTAATACAATGCAAATATAAATAAGCAGTTGCATTTGTTAAATTAAATACTTAGGGGCCGATTATAATCTCGGTCAGAAAGGCTCCAACCTTAGTTCGGAGGCTTTCTGACCAAGATCATAGGTTTCACTTCCTACCGCCTAATTACAATTTAGGTGGTCAGAAGTGAAACCGGCTGGTAATTTCTGATGGCTTCTGATGGGCTCAAGGAGCCCATTGGCCAGTCGGAACCGGCACGTAATCCATATGGACGGCGTAACGTCCGGATTACGATCCTCGGTTTCCGACAGGCTGTCCATGCCGGGCTTTCCAACATGGGAAGCCTGTCGGAAAGCGAGTTTGGGGGCCCTTAGCAGTGCCCACTTCAAGCAGCAGCCTACAGTTGGTGACCGAGACCCCTGTTGATCCTTGCACCATATGTTAGGCACCTTAGGGTGCCTGCCACGCAGTGCAGGGATGAACACAACCTCCCAGTTCCCTATGGGAGCTTGTGCTACGGCCGGTTTACGTCCGTAGCACATGCTCCCGTAGGGAAATGTCAGTATGCAACTGCACCATGTGCGGGTCGCATTGTAATTAGGCGTTCGGGACCACCAACTGGTGGTCGGTCCCGTTTCCGCGACGGTGTCGGTCGGACTCAAGTCCGCCTGACATTGTAATAAGCCCCTTAATAATTTCCAGTCCCTGACATTTAAAATATATGTATCATTTTAAAAATAAGAAAGTTAGAACATTTTGATAATATATATAATAAACTTTAATTTTAATCACACAATAATTGAATTTGTCCATTAACTATGTATAGATTAATAATTTTAAATGAAGAAATTGAATGATATTCAATCATTTGAATTAAATTTAAAAATACTGTAAAAAGATACTATTTTATTAAGCATAAATTGGAAACATTTATTGCATTATTCATTATATTAGAAGTGAACACTATAATTATATTTTATAAATGTAAAATAGTAACAAATCTTAAAAAATATAAAAGTAGTCAATTTACTATGTTATCACAATGCTGCAAACATTTAAGAAAATGCATATATTTTGGGAGATTCAGATTTACGGTCATGTCTCACATCACACAAACTCAGGGAAAAGTGCATAAATATAGGTTGTGAGATTTAACATCAAGTAATCTCCAATCCAACAAGCAATGTGGAAAGAACATACATAAATGGATTCAGAATAAGTATTCTACCTTCAGTCTCACAAACATTCAGGAAAAAACAAATGGAGGGGGGAAATCTTACTGTTCTACATACAATCCCACAGACAGTTAGGAAAGTGCATGCTTGCAGGTGGTCAGATTTACAATTCTAATATCAGCCCCACAAACATTGGGGAAAGTTTATACATTTGGGTGGTTCACACTTCTTTTCCTACTCTGATCCCAGAAACATTGGGAAAATGCATAATAAAGGTGGTTAGATTACCTATTCCAATTGCAGTTTCAGATACATTTAGGAATGTGCAAAACTAAAGTTCAGACTTACTATTCTAACTCCAAAACCTCAAATATTAAGGAAAGTGCTTAAAAAATGGGACAGATTTACTAATCTAACTTCATTCCTGCCAGCACCGGAGTATGAAAATAAATAGACACGCTTACATTTAATACTCTAACTCTAGTCCCAAAAACATTGAGTAAAGTGCATAGTTTGAAGGGGTAGTTTTACCATTCTACGACCTCAATCACTGGGGAAAGCATGTCCATGGAGAAGAGACCTTTACTATTATAAATTCAGCCTCACAAATAATAGGGAAAGTACACAAACAGATGGGCAGCATTTACTATTCTAACTCCAGTCCTAATAAAATTGGGCAAAGTGCATAAAATGGGAGGACAAGTTTATTCTTCTAACTGCAGTCCCACAGATATTTCACTATGTATATAAATTGGCAGGGGAATGGATGAGAGGAACATATATTGTTAAAAATAAAAAAAATAAGTAGTAGCATGTGTGATTTTGAAAACTATAATTTACAATTAATAAACAAAAAGTGTTAAATGATATAAATAAATATTAATAACCAACCATGAAAAAATTATGTAACACATAAAACATTTAAACCATTAAATGACTATTTTAAAAAATGTGAAGACCCCGAGAAATTATATCCATTTATCAAAATGTTTATTAAAAGATAAAAAATGAAAAATGTAAAAAGGACCCTACACAAATATATATTTAATTTAATCTCACATTAAAACAATACCTTCCCAATACACAATTAAACCCCATAACCCATATCATGAGCAAATTATACAGGGAAAAATACAGAACAAGTATCACAGTTTTAATTTGTAATCAAGCTAATCAAAATATGCATTCAAAATATGCAATGTTTGTAATCAAAGATTACTTATTTAAAAATTAGGCACTACCACTTTGATAAATACCCCACAAAAAGGTAACCATTTTTTAATTGAAATAAACACATACAGTAATTACAATGGATCCCCAAACTTTTTAAAATAAAATTAAACCACTACCCATTCAATCCCCAAAAAGCTCATAACTCATAATAATATAAATTATTATGAATTCTACTTACATTATCAATGAACCTAATCTTTTTTAAAACAACTCACATCATTACATTTGAATACAAATAATAAAAATAAAAATACATCAGTATTTCATTACTAGTTATTAAATAAAACACATCTTATGCCAACTGCCAAGGTAACCCACTGCCTATTTATAGCCACACCTAACAAAATACTTAACAAAACATCCTCTCACAGAATATAAAATTATTAAACATAAATATTACAATATTAAACGTAAATAGTTTAAGTTTATAATATTTTATAAACTCTTTTTGTATGGGCGTCAGCCAACGGCCAACCCCTTAACACTCTCTAGAGAGCGTCTGCCTGCCACTGGGTGATGCTGGGGACTGTAAACTAACTGTTTCTTTTTTTTAAATAAATGAGTGGGGCGAAGTGGAATTACTTCCACATCTGCCCCTGTGCCCCTTCCCGCCCATTGGTGACATTGGCACACTGCGAGGGACACTGATGTCACAAACTCCCACTGGTCACTGAGGAAAGAAGCAGATGAGTTCTGTCCACTGTGCCCAGTGTCTGGGGATTTTTGGCCAAAACAGCCTCTCCACATTTCAGGGAGGCATCGTTGTCTCCCTGAAACAGATTCCTGCTTGTGGGTTGGGGTTGCGCTGTGATCCACAATAAGAAAACCCACCAGGCCAGCAGAGATTTCTTCAGTGTTGGGGGCTCGCTCTTACGGTATACGGGCTAACCACTCTGGGGGCACATATGTATTTTTTAAATGTGTTTTTTCTCCTGTGGGGCGTGATTACACCCCCAGGTGAAATAAAAAGAAAATTAAAATGGAAACTGTCTGGTGGTCAGCCCTCTTGGCATACGGGCTGACCCCCTTTGAGCCAGAAATTGTTTATTTGAAATGTGTGTCCCCTCCAACCCCCGGGGAAGCAGATATTTAAAAAAAAAATTGTTAGGGGATTTCCCTCCTGGTTTACAGGTCGACCCCCTTTGGGCCCATAAAATTTGTTTTTGAAATGAGTGCTTTCCACTGTGGGGCAGATCGAGCCACCCTGGGAAAACACAGATTTAAAAAATATATATTTGGAGGTTTGTACACAGCCCTCTTCCTCCAATGGTCTGTTGTGTCACTCACATTGTTCTTTCGCCCAGTGCAGCATGAGCAATGGGTCAGCCTACTTCTGTCATTGGCTACCTTCACTGTGAGTGATAGCATTGTGAATTTTCACAAGGAGCACACCTGCACAGAAAGGTGGAATCTTCAGTTGCAGGGGCTACTATGTGAATTTGTCCTTCTTGAGATCTAAGCTAGATTTTTGCCTGGAGTAAATTATTTTTATATTGGCAATGACCCAGCAGCTCCCACAACAATAAAGTTGCATGGGGAGTGTGCATACACCAAGACAAAACAAGCATTGACAAATAGGTCTGGCAATTGGAGCCATCCTTTTGGCTTTGCAAATTGTTGTTTAGCTAGCTCATTTGCTAATGGGGGACACTTATTGTCATGCCTAAGCCAAGGTTTTGGCCCTGTCTGACTCGGATTCTTTTAGTTGTTTACTCCATAAAATTGTCTCTACTGAATAGCAGTGCTCTAATAAATGAACGGTGGTTGGAGTGGGCTCACCCCTTGTACTTTGAAGTATGCTGTTGTAGCTAGTATGTAGCAAGGTAAAATAATGCTTAATGTTTTTGTCTTTTTAGTGTATTTGGAAAAGCTTCAGCTGCAATGATAAGCTAATTGCCTTTTTACACCGGCACACATCCCACAGACACACACACTCACCAATCGATAAGCTATGTGCTTTCACACACCTCACAGTTGCACATACCCACTGACTGATTTAGAACAAAACCTCTGCCTTCTACGTAGGACAGTGTTTTAGAAGTAAGGTTTTAGGCAGGTTGTAGACAGTCAACAGAGATGGTGTCTCAGTGGAGGATTGCTGCCAGGCCCTAACTCGAGTTATGGAGAACAGCTCTGAGGCAGAATCAGATACTGAGACAGCATCTGAGGGAGAAGAAAATGGAGCAGAAACATGAAAGTGATTTTTCAGGTGGCGGAGTTCCATCCGATGACTCGACTTTCAGTGTTTCTGGGCAACCTGGTAATAGCAGTCACAATGTCCCTTCACAAGCACAATCTGAGTGCTCTTTTGGCAGCCCCCAATTCACTGCAGCTGCAAATTCCCTCGTTCACTACAGATGCAGGATGTAAAGTCAATACAGCAAACTCTTTGGCTATTGACTACATTAATCTCTTTTTAGATGTTGACTTCCTTGAGGAAATTGTGCACCAAAGAAATTTCCATGCCAAATGGTTTCTGAGCAAGCATGGAGGCACTCTTAGGCCTCATTCTAGGGCACACTGGTGGACTCCCATTTCTCTTGGGGAGTTGAAGAAATTGCTGAGCATTGTGCTCAAAATGGGTATAATGCACAAGCGTACAGTCCAATGGGTCTACTCGCACGGTTTGGTTAACAAACAGCTTCGCACCAGTCATGAGCAGAGATTGTTTTTTGCTATTGCTGCACATTCCGCATTTCAATGATAACTCTACTGCCTTGCCCCAGGGACCATCCAGACCATGACAGGTTGTTTAAGATTCAGCTTGTTGTGGAGCATTTGTCTGCCAGGTTTCCAGATCTTTATTCTGCAATTTATACTCTTGGAAGGAGTATAGCATTGATGTGCCCTTGATCCCTTACTAAGGGCGGCTGCTGTTCAGGCAGTACAGACCAAGCAAAAGTGTTTGTCATGGCATCAAAATGTACATGCTGTGTGAGAGCTCTACTGGTTATGTATATAGACTTAGAGTTTATTAGGCCTGGGTGGTGAACTCCACTCTGTTCGTGGAGTTTGCAGAGTTTTCTGTACTCCACGCTCCGCGGACCTCGAGGAGTGCAGAAAACTCCGCTCCGCGTTGTGCAGCTGAGTTTTTTCCCCACTTGCGTTCACGAACAGTAGGTTAGCAATCGCGAGCTGCCTCCAGGTAGAATCTCTACCCGAGCGGTAGGAAGATCAGCGCGAATAGAGTGGATACTGGGAAGGACTCCACTTTAATTCCTGTAGGTTGCCCTTCCACATTAGGAGTCACAGCAAAGATTGTATCAGAGCTTGTCCAACCACTCCTTCATAAAGGTTATAAACTGTATGCGAAGAACTTCTGTACAGGAGTAGAGCTGTTCAACAAGCTGTACAAAGCCTCCACTGTGGTATGTGGTACAGTTTAAGGTCTGCAAAGGATTCCTATAGGATCTTGTTTGTAAGAAGCTCCAAAAATCCCAGAGTACTGTGTTACTTTCCAAAAACTGCTTGCAGTCATATTCTCTGATAGGCAGGATGTGTACGTGCTCACTACAATCCATGATGAGAGCACTTCCCGGTTTCCAGTTTCAGGTCAGTTGGCTGTCCTGTATACTTAATCACAACAGGTACATGGGCAGAGTGGATAAGAATGACCATGTACTTCAGCCATACAACATAAGTCATAAAAATTGCATATGAAATAAAAAGCTGTTTACCCACCTGATCCATTTGGCAACATACAATGCAAATGCTGTTTAGCATCAGACCTCCACAGGAAGACTAATGTCTTTCTTTGGCTTTCAGTTGTTGACAGTCATTGAAATCGTACTGCTGAAGAAGTAGTAGCCTGCACTTCATGTGCAGTAGAGGATTGAGCATGGCTGCAGGATCGGCACTTTGCAGACAGCATTCCCACAACTCCTAGAAAGACTTGACCATGGTGTTATTGCAGAGTCTGCTCAAAGCAAGGAAAGAGGCAGGAAACTCACTGTTATAGTCCCCAGTTCCCATCTCAGCCAGGCCTATATTTTCCAGCTTGCTTTTTCGTTGTACCATACAAAAGTGAAGTATTGGGAAATTGCCTGAAGTAGAATTGTCCTGTTATATACCTTTCAATGGCTGTACATGGATACATATCTTCAATGGGCTACTAGTTTACTAGGCAAGCAGCCTTTCAAATTGTTTCCTCTAGTTGAGAACATTTTTGACTTGCTTATAAGCTGCTTGATACTCTAATACACCATCAAAATGAGGTAAATGTTCTGCTTGCCATGTGACAAGTAGTACATTACAGTCCCCACACTGCACATAATGGTGGTTTGAACAAAGCCCACATTGTCCCATAGTACTCTAAGCAGCAAAATCTAAAGCCTTTAGCAGTATTTGAAGTGCTCTTTTGGGAACTAAGGACAGTCTTCACCAGCATGTTTACCTTAGTTTCAAAGGTAGATGAGCCCATAACAAGGGTGAAACTGGTTCTGGGTTGTTTATGTTCTGGTTCAGGGAGGACCTGGCCTAGCAGTTCAGGGTGAAGTGTTCCTGTTTGAGCATGGTCAAGGATGATTTACATATGACTGTGTCCAAACTGAGGTGACATGCTGTGCAAAATAATGATGGAAAGCGATGCGGCCCGAGAGATTACCAGTGGCTGACATTAATTTAAGCATTCCAGCCATCATTTTGTATATGCTTTAATAAGCAAGGAAAGAGGCAGGAGACTCACTGTTACTACCCCAATACCCATCTCAGCCAGGCCTATGTTTTCCAATTTGCTTTACATTGTACCATATAAAGGTGGAGCTGTCCTAGTATATACTTTTCAATGGCTGAACGTCAATACGTATCTTCAATGGGCCACTATTTTGTGGAGAGGTGTGGTGCAGCGGCCAGGGCAGCTGACTTCGGAGCACAGGATTCACGGTTCAATCCCCGGCTCCGGCGGCAGCTCAGCTCAGCACCATGTGACTCTGGGCAATAGCTCACTTAATTTCCACTACGGCCCCCAGCGCCTTGAGACCCGTAAGGGTGAGTAGCTGCACTATATAAAAACGGACTTACTATTTTACTTGGGAAGAAGTCTTTCAAATTGTTTCCTGTAGTTGAGAAAATCTTTGCCTTCCTAATGAGCTGCTTGATGCCCTTATCCCCCATCAGAAAGAGGTGTTCTGTTTGCCAAATGACAAGTGCATTACAGCCACTGCGTGCACATAGTGGTGGATGGAACAAGACCCACTATGTCACTTAGTACCCTGCGCAGCAAAACCTAAAGCTTTTATCAGTATTTGAAGTGTTCTTTATGGAACTTAGGACAGTTTTCCCCAGCATATTTACCTTAGTTATAGGCCTGGGCAGAAAAATTCACTCCACTAGCAGAGTTGGAGGAATTCGGGAACTCTGCGCTATAGATGTAACTGGGAGGACGTGTGCTTCCAAATTTTTATAGCTCACTCATTTTTTACATTGCTGAATTAATCGTGGAGTGTTACCATTCCTCCTTTGTCTGGACAGTGTGTGTGTGTTTGCCATAGACCCCCACTTGTCATTGTTCTGCATGCCATGTGGCTGGGGGCCATTTTGTGTAGTCAGTGTCCATAGGCATGCATGTGTTCTTTGTTGTGGCCATGCCACCTTGCTTGCTGTCGTTATTTGACTAGGTGGTAGGTAGCCATTTTGTGCAGTCACCCAGAGTGCTGTTGAAATAGGCCTACATGTGTTCTTTCTTGTGGCCATGCCTCCTTGCTTGCGTTTGTTATTTGCCCATGTGGTCGATGGCCATTTTGTGTAGCCAGGCAGCCAGTGTGCTTTGCGATATGCCTGCATGTGTTCTTTGTTTTGGCCATGTCTCCTTGCTTCTTGTTGTTGGTTGACCATGTGACTGATGGCTATTTGATGCAGCCAACCTTTTTCCAGTTTTCAAAGCCATTTTCTAAGGAGATTGATACGAGAGGGCTATGCCTTTTGTTTTTGTTAATTTTTTTAACTTCTCCCTGATATCAGTTTAATAATATACTTGAGGATCATTGTTGTATATATAGATTATGAACAGTGTTTTATATTATATGCATTTTTTGCTGTTTTTCCCTGAACCTCTTTGCCTCCCCCAATATGTTTCTCACAGTCCCTAGAACACCAGCAATTAATTTATGTTTTATTTATTTTTATGATTTATGCATTTTGCTTATTTTTTTATTTTTTACATTTTTAAAAGTATTTACATTTTTTTATTTATTTTTTCATTTTTTTAAAATTGTTTTTAAAAAGATTTTTTTTTTCATTTTCCCTCTATCCATCCACCCCCTGCCTGCCGAACACCAGCTTTCATTTTGTAAGGATTGTCATCATTACTAATTTTCCCCTGGACCCTGTCTGCCATAGTCGCACAGCCACACACCAGCATTAATTTTTTAAGTATTATTATTCTGTTTTCCCTGGACACTCTTCCTGCCATAGGTGCACAGTGCACACACCTCCATTTATTTTGAAGGACTATTACATTTCCCCCTGGACTCCCTGCCTGCCATAGGTACACATACATCAGCATTTATTTTTTAAGGATTTTTCCATTTCCCTCTGGACCCCCTTGCTTGCCATAGGCACAAACCAGCATTCATTTTTTAAGGATTATTCAATTTTCCCCTGCATCCCCAGGAATGCAGCAGCTATCTCCCTTAGATGCACATAAAGCAAACAGTTCCATCTACGCATGCTTGGTGAAATGAGAAGGCTTTATTTTACTTTCTCATGCTCAATCAGTAAATGATGGTCATGTTGGACACCCCAAAGTTGTATCTTTTTCTCGTCTAGGCCTAGTATTATACTTTAGCAGCAGTTGATGGCGAACTGATTACTGTGCACCATGGCTGGAAGGACGGCGCTCCTGGATCCCGTACCCAGACCCAGGGCAGCCACCTGCTGCCAGGGTTAAGGGGAGGTGGCGCTGCACAAGAAAACAAGCACAGCCACCTCTACCTCAGAAAGCAAGGCCCGGGGCTGCACCTCTTCCGGGCACCGCCTTTCGCAATGAAGGCGGCTCCTCTTTGCCCGGGTCCCACTCGCATTACTCTTAGCCATGATGCTGGGGGTCTGGGGCAGAAAAGAAAATTTAGAAAGTAAAAAATTAAGGGAGGAGAAGAAGAACGGAAGTAAAAAGAAATTAGAAAGCAAGTAATTGTAGTACAAAAACATTAAAAAACACACAAAAAGTAGAAACAAATGCAAAATATACACTCAAGAAGAGAGAGGGATAGATAATAAATAAAAGGATCAGAAAAAAGTTTTGGGAACAAAGGATTGGAAAGATTTAGGGAGGATTCAGAACAGGCCCCAGAACCATAACAGGAGTAGAAAACAAGATGGCCGCACCCGTGCGCGAACGTGGTGAAGTTTGCGCGATATTTCCCCTCGAACACGCAATCTGCGTTGCTGTACAGCAGAAACATCTCGGGAATGAGCAGAATAAGCAACTCTGCCCGCTCGCAGAACTCCGGGTAGTGCCGTGGAGTTTTTTTACTTCTTCGCGAAGTTCTGCGTAACGCCGCTACGCGAACTCCACCCAGGCATGCACGGTTCCGACTCGCGTCCAAATGGCATTCGGAGACACCGAGTCGGTCGAAGCCGACTAATGCGTCTCTACGAACCGCGTTTCCGACCGAGCGATTAAATTGTCGGATTCGAACAGCCTTTCCGAATTGGTCTGTCTGACATGGATTGGCTGTCGGAATCCGACTTTGGGGCCCGTAACAGGCCCTCCTTCACCAAGAGGCCTCCGGATGGGGCCTGTGGGGGTACCCATGGGTCCCCTCTTTCCAACCATGCATGGTGTGCCAGACACTAAGGGGTGCCCGCCACAGGGTGCACGGTTTTCTGCAACCACCCCTTTTTTCAATGGGAGCCTGTGCTGTTGGTCGGTCGGAACACAAGCTCCCATTGAAGTCAATGGGAGTCCGACCAAACGGTGTTCGGACACATCGTAATCGGTCAGTCTGACTCCCTGAATCTGATTCGGTCGGAAACCATTCAGAGCCTGAGTCAGTCGGAATGCTTTCCGACCGACACCGTAATGAGGGCCTAAATGTTTTTCTTGCTAATTTGCTTTTAGGTGCACAAGAGACATCACCCATAGTACTGCCAGACAGAAGGCGTGTACAAAGTGACGTGACCAGACAACAAGTGACATGAGTCTTCCACTTGTGCAACTAAGTGCCACTGCCAACTGACAGCTTCAAGATGGCCCAAAGAAAGGTGCTGCCAAGAAAGTGGCCAGTAAGGAGAAGAAAAAGCAGATTTACACCACTGGTGTGCCAACCAAAACCTTTTTTGGAATACTTGTGCCTGCCGCACCGGCCTCTGGGAAGCAAGCTTGGAGCAGCATTCCTGCATCAACAGCACCACCCCATCCTAAGCCCAACCCAAGCCCATGTCTCTCAACAAGGCAGCCACTGCAATCATGGCGTTGCCGATGAGCAGTGACTATGAATTGGATTTGTCTCCTCTGCACAGTAGTACAAAATCATCAGAGGAAACTGAGCAAAGTGGACAACTGCCGCAGCCAACAATAGTAGATCTTCATGAAGTAGGAGCAGAACAGGAGGTTGAGCTTCCTGCTAAGCAAGAACCTCTACTTGTAGAACCATTGGCTTCCAGATATCCAGCAAAAAGAAGGAAGGTTACTCCTTCCTCTTCTCTAACACCCCTTCTGATGACCTGGACATGGATTAGACCCTGGGTGAGTCTGAGACATGCCAGGAGAGTCAAGGGAAAAGGAAAGTTCCTGAAAGCCTTAAAATTATGGAAGGGATAAGAATGACAAGCCAGTCATTGTCATGGAAGCTGGCTCAGAGGACACTGCCATTACCCCTCCTATTAAACCTGCTCCCAGGGATGTGGCACTGGTACGAACACCGCCAGCTTCCTTATTTGAAAGGCCCCCGCTGAGACCTATGTCCACCACTCCCTCCTAATTTGAAGTACGCACTGCAGAGAGGCAATCGTCGACACACCAGCCTACCTCCAGTTCCTCGGGCATTGGCAGTGGCACCAGTGGCCCACTAAAAAGGTTTACCTCCCCAGTTTGGGACTTCTTTATGATTATCAACCAGGAGGATAACATTGCAATATGCTCCATTTGTCGCACAAGTGTTGAATTGAGACCCTGGGGATAGTACAATTCTTTTCTCCAGAGGAGCGCATACATCTGGATGGCTCATATTGTTTAGAACTATACCTAAAGTAGTTTGGCCTACCTCCATGTAGTGCATTGTAAGCAAAGAAAAGAGCCTTGAATTTGGTGAGTTGTCTGATAGGGAGCCAATGTAGATTACGGATAGCTTGTGAGGCTGACTTGAACTTGGGGATTCTGGTGAGCAATCTAGCTGCAGCTTTCTGGAGGATTTGCAATTTAATCAGGTGTTGGTACAAGCTATTACAGTAGTCAAATTGTGAAAAAATCAAAGCTGTGACCACAGTTTTCTTAGCCGTTTCTGAGATAAAAGGGAGGACTTTCTTAATAACCCTCAGTATGTAGAAGGCAGAAGAGATCATGGCATTCGCCTGTTCTCTAAAATTAAGTTTATTACCCATACATAATGACTCCTAGATTTTTGGCTTTATTTACTAGAACCCGGAGGGAGCCTGACTCCTCCGGCCAACATGACTGGGAATAGAAGGTAGGTTGGTTCCCAAACATGATGACCTCAGTTTCAAACCTGTCTCAGGCCTACCACTGCAGTGCCTGTATGTGCAGTTTACTGCGACTTCGACTTGGCATTTAAAACTACTTGCCAAGCCTCAAACTCCCCTTTTATTACATGTAAGTCACCCCAAGGTAGTTGCTAAGTAATCTTAAGGGCAGGGTACTTTGTAAGTAAAGGGTACATTTAGGTTTTACATGTCCTAGGAGTGACAAACAGCCTATTTCATTTTACACTACAGTGAGGCCTGCTCCTCTCATAGGCTAGCATTGGGAATTCCTTAATATACTTTTAAGCTGTAATTCCTGATCAGAGAGGAGTAGCTTTTTCATGTTTAATATGTTTGAAATGGTAATGATAAATCCTCCTTAGTGGTGAAGATGCATTCAAGATTACAGTGTTTAAATGCAACTTTTAGAAAGTGGACATTTCTCTGCCCTTACTGCTCTATGTGCTAGACAGCCTGTCTCAAATACATGTCTGGGATGGATGAGAGCTACACTATGTGCATACCCTCTAGACAGCCACAGACACAGTACGGTGAGGCTCATCTGCATTCTGAACACTCATCTGCATTCATCTGCATTCTGATGGGACTTCCTAGGCAGGGAAGAATGGGAGGGGCTGACAAACGTCAATAGTTAGTGTCCTGTTCACACACAAAGCACTGATTTACCCCACACAGGTAGCCTGGCAGACAGGACTGGACTGAAAGGGATACTTGTGCACTTCAGAGAGCTGCTTTGAAGTCACCCCCTAGATCAAAGGCACTTTTGGACATAAGTACTGGCTCTCTGACCCCGTAAATCGGACACTTCTGGATCTTAAACTGAACCTCTGTCAAAAGGACTTCTGTGCTGTGTAAAGGACTGAATTGGACTGCTTTTCTGGAAGGATTGCTTTCCTGCTTGTTGCCCTGCTGGCTGCTGCTCACTGACTCTGATGAAGAAGAGTTGGACTCTGCCTTCCCTCAAAGTGATCTCCAAGGGCTTGCTGGCTTGCCTTCTGTTTTCTGAAGTCTCAGGGACACAAAACAATTCCTGCAATTCTGTTTCTGCTGCTGGACTCTGTCTTCTCTGAGTCCCCCCTTGCCTGAGGTGCCCTCTTCAAATTCTGGGCCTCAGAAGTGGGTTTTGCAGTTCTTTTGCTACAAAATCGATGCATAATCACCACTGCACTGATCGGAACCGATGCATCGCCCTTTGACGCCGACAGCGGTTCTACAGCCTGCGTGGCCCGATGATGATGCTCTGTGTGGCTCGGCAACATGCATAGCCTTCACTTCAGGGAAGCTCGACGACGACGAAGCAACCCAACTGTGTGGAAAAATCGAGGCATCGTGCCCTCAGGGTCAAAGCTTTGCTCCATCTAAGGTACTTTCTCAGCGGGCTCTGCGTGGATCCTGTAGCCGGCATGCCCTCTATTGCAGTTGGCCTGAACTTTGGATTTGCATCTTTTGACCAATAGCGACTTCTAAGCACTATTTTTGCATTTAATCTTTACAAATTCATATCTCAACTTCTATTGATTGTTGCTTTTGTCTCATTCTGCTCAGATAAATGTTCTCTATTTTTCTAAACCTGTATGGAGGCTTTTTGTGGTGTATTCAGTGTTACTGTGTGTGTGTGTGTGTGTGTGTGTTGCACAAATACTTTACACATTGCCTCCTTAGATAAGCTGACAGCTTTGTTCCAAGCTACCAGAGGGTAAGCACAGGTTATCTTTTAGTGTGTATCTAGCTTACCCTGACTAGAGTGGTGGTTCCTGCCTGGACTGGTTGCATACCTCAGCCAGCCAGGAATCCCATTTCTAACAGTACTGCATGATTACTTTACACATTGCCTCTATCCTAATCCTGACTGCTTTGTGTAAAACTACTAGAAGATTTAACACAGGTTTATTTTTTGACTTAAGTGGTTCACCCTGACAAGGATTGTGATTATTATCTGAGGTGGGTCCTCACTCCCTCAACTAATATTCCAATTCCTTACAGTTAGCAAAGAACATTGGGTGGTAGTGAACACATATTCATGGATGCCATCCCTTTGTTCCTGAGAAATGATATTTTGCTTCTTGAGCCATGTCTTAATTCATTATACACCTCACAATCTATGTTGCTCAATCAGGCATGTACAATTTGGGCTTCAGAGCCCTGACTAGTCCTGTATCAATTAGGTCGGTGGTGTTATGTTTACATGATGTGGGAAAACACATCTTAGTAAATTGTAAATTGAAGGAAGCACATCTTGAATATTAGACTCTGCCCTAGGTATAAGGAGAAGAATTCCTCAGCGAAAATGTATGTAATTCTGAGACTAGGACTGATTTGAACTGAAATATTTCTTTCCTTATATTGGGCTCAATAAAATGGCCTTTTGCTCATTGCTTGCTCTGTCTAAATTCTCCCACCTCTGTTTCTGGGGATTGAGGACATTCTCCTAAATATTTCCTTGCAATAATTGGAAAAGGGACCTATTAAGATCTTCCTCAAGTGAACATACCAGGTTGTTTCAGAGATGATAGCCATAATGTTTTATTTCTGTAATCCTATTCTTCAGGTTACAAAATTCTGGAACATTCAATTATCATTTCCAAGTGCAGCATTCCTTGCCCTGCCACAGGGCTACATTTTGCTGTGGGTCAAGTGTTTTTTGTTCAGCCATGCTGATATCCATCCACCTCTTTAAGTTTTTTTTAGTAAACCAAGAATCCTTGCCATAGCTCCATTCTTCAATATTTACTTGCAATTTCAGATCACACTTTTATTATAATGCAAGATTACAATTTCCATGTGCAATCCAAATCCTGAACAGTTAGGGTTTGCTTTTTAAATGTACCTCTTTTCGTGAAAAGCAATGAGCCATGTTTGATCTGAATTAGTTTTCCTTAGCCTGTCAGTAATCTGTTTTCATGAGGATATAAATGTGACATTACTGGCACCACTATCACTAAAGATTGGATTAATTGAGTTAACAAAATGAAAGGAAATGGTGAGAAAAGATCTTCCTCGACCCAGTACTACTGTAATATCTGGTCGTTGCGTCCATAGCCATATAATCTGGTGGCACATTTGGAATCTCTGTAAAAGTATTTCTCTATTTTCTTCAATCATTCTCCCATCCACCATCCCTCATCTTTGGTTTGTAACAACAACACATAATAAAGGACCCATTTTCCTTATATGAAGAAGATCAAGGGACCAACGCCACAAAGCATTTCAGTCCTACAATCAAAGTCTTGAATTATTTGTCTAATTTATACTTGTGAAGACGGCAATGAATCGTCATCTGGAGGTGCGTTTCCTCATGAAACACTGAATAAATGATCTGGATGAAGCTGTAAAGTGAAAATCTCTGTGAATCAACAGGAAGTGGATATAATACTGTTTCAAGATTTTCATAGCTCTGGAAAATACCAATCAGGTCTTCACTAGTAGCCTACACAGTAAAAAGTGTGTTAGTACAAAGGTTCACTTTGCAAACTTGCATGAATTCACTCCTAGGGGGTGGGAAGAAATGCGTAGAAATTGAAACATTTATTTGAAGAGGGTATAATGTCCTGTTGGACTGTGCTCTTTCTGCAGGGTCTGTTTCCTTTTGCTGAACCCATTTTTGTTGGCTTTTATGACTCTCCACTTTACTCCTGCTAAACTCACGGCAAAGTGTTTGTGCTCTTTCCCTTAAACATGGTAAAAATGGTATACACCTAATTGCACCTTTAATTTACTTATAAGTCCTTAGTAAATAGCGCTACATGTACGCAGAGTCCATAAATTAAATGCTGCTTGTGGGTAGCAGCATACATTAGTGCCACCCACTAATGTAGCACTGTAAAACATGTCTCAGGCATTGCAGCCTGTAGTGCAGTTTTAAACTGCCATTTCGACCTAGCAAAATAAATCTTTTGCCAGGCCTAAACCTTCCTTTTTGAATACTTATAATTCACCCCAAAGGTAGGCCCTAAAGGCTCATAGGGCAGGGTGGATGGTATTTGAAAAGTATGACATGTGTACTTAAGTTTTACATGTCCTGATACCAAAAAACTCCTAAAGTTGTTTTTCACTGTAGCAAGTCTGTCTCTCCCATAGACTAACACTGGCTTACGTCATTACACTAAATAAATGATAACTTCTATAAGGGCACAGCTACAGAAATACTTATTCCACATATTTGAAGTGTAATGTAAAATTGTCTTTAATGGTAAAGTCTGATTTTGAGTTACTGTTCTGAAAATGACACTTTTAGAAAGTTGGCATTTTACACCTTAAACAAAATGTGCCTTTCTGCCAGTGCCTTCAGTCACAGGGCTGTGAATGGCTCTCCTGTGGTGTTGTGCAATACTTTCATGCATGAGAACAAAAGGGCCTTGGGTGGGGAGGGCCCGCTGTTCCTCTCCTGAGCAGGATGGCCTGGGTGGTTGTCCTCAGCCCTTCCTGGTTTTCAAAGGGAAGCCTGAGGGCTGTGTCCTCCTGACGTCAAAGGCTGCTTGCCCTGCCACTGTCAAATGCAACTCACACCTAGGCATGCCTGCTTTTGTTGCCTTAGACAGATTGGAGCCAATCCCAGGAAAGGAGGAAGGTTAGACAAAGGGGGCATCCTCCACACACATTCTGGCAGTAGGAATAAAAATGGTACCCTCACACCCTCTTATCAGAACACTCCTGGACCTGTGGAAGATTCAAAAGAAGGACTGCCGGGGGGCGTGGTCTGTGCAAGATGGAAGATGGTGGTGACCGGCTGAGCTCCACTTGAGCACAGAATTATTCTTCTTCACTTCGCTTTGGGTCAGCTGCTCCTCACCAGAATGTCCTCGTCAGTTAGCACAGCATTTTGAGCTGCTCTGACTCTTCCTTTGTGCATTCCTGACCCGGAACTACGGCGCTGAGTTTTTCTCCTCAGATGCAAGCGGCCAGCATTTTATAAACGTGCCGCTTGTATCACACGGCTCCCTGCTGAGGCACACTGGTGTTTCAGCAAATAACTGCCCGGCAACGTTTCTGCATGTTTTTATTTCTCCTTACCTGCTCAATACGTCGGGACTGTTTCAGTAATGCTTTGTGAACCACATATTCAAAAGCTTATTCTGGCATTTTTTTTTTCTAAGTGTCATTTAAAATGCTTATATGCAGTTCCTAGTCTCACAGCATTTTCTACATAGATATTGCTACTTTTCTTTCATGCTGGATTTTTGAGTATGTTTTGAGTGCCTTCTTTGCTATGGATAGCTCATATTGTGCTCAAATTTTATACATATTTTTTACCTTCACTTTGAACTCTGCTCATATTTTTTTCCACACCTGCATACATCTACGTGCTGTTCATAGAGCATATGGGCAGGCTCAGACCGCCACAAAAGCTGACACATCAGCCTCTACATTACGCTACAATGGCCAGTGAAATTGTAGCTACTGCTAAGCCTTCTTCTTCTGGTACTAAACCAAAGTGAGTGAAAAATGACTCCCCTCACCCATTACTGTTCCAGGCCATGGTGATAAGTAGATTGGATTGTGGAAATGCTCTCCTAGCTGAAGCTAGTGAATCACTGCTCTCCAAACTCCAGGTGGTCCAGAACACGTGGTCAGGCTTATTCTAAACTGCCCTGCTGTAACTCCCTCAGCTCCCCTGCTGAAGGAACTGCACTGGCTCCCAGTGAAGAAACGTTCCCATTTTAAGATCTGTTGCCTCACCTATAATGCCTTAAAAGGTAAAGGTCCATTGTATCTTCAAACAAAGTTAAGGGCCTATGCCCCGAGTCGCACCCTCAGATCTAGCGACAAAGCCTTACTGTGTGTCCCTCATATCCGCCAAACAAGCACACAGTGATGACGAAGGACGGACCACGGACACGGATACACATGGGACGGAACGCTTTCCTGCTCACCTTTCTCCCTGTCTGTGAGAAGTTGGCCTGGTATATGCTGTTCACTAATTAAAGTGGACACCTTGCACCAGGGCAAATCGACTCTTATGGTAGATAGGTTTAAGACAACCTTTTAAAGAAAGCTATCCTAGTGGTAGCTGTGGAGAGCAGCCTTCAGGCTAAGTCTCGGAGGAATGTAAAGCAGCTTGTTTTACCATATAATCTCTTGAATCACCAAATGAAAAGACACCACACAGGTATATATATCAAATATATATGTATTTATTTCTAAATAACTCTCTACTAATCTCTTTATGAGATTAGAAGACAAACATATGCACAAATCAACGTTTCACAATAAGTTAAGCACAAAATATGGCTGGGGCCCTAGGGGCGTACCAGACCATATACTAAGTAAGAGACTTAGAGACAACGACTTGCAGGGAGACAAGGCCTAGGGCCTTCAGAAGTGCAGGGGCCTCACGAAACCACCCAAGGCAGGTAAGTAAAGGACCCACGGGGGCCGCGTGCAGTGTGGATACACAGGCGCGGATCGCCGTTAACTTCAATGGGGCAAGTCGCGGTTGGAAATAAAGAGTTTTAGGATACTTCTGTAGAACCTACAAGCAAGTCACTTACAGGGTAAGTCGTTCTAGGGCCCACACCCACAGGAGCACCGTAGTGCTGGAGTTACCTCACCCAGGGAAGCCGGTTGCACCGGTGTCCTTTGGTGTCGGGTCGCGGCGTCGTTTTCAATGGCGAACAAAGAAGACTTGCTGCTTGCGGGAGCTGAAGAAGTGTCCGGTGGAATCCAAGCCTGGATTCTGAAGAAGGATGACCTGAAAGCAGAGGGGACAGTGTTCAAAGTCACTTGGCAGTGACCCGGGGCAAGGAAGATGGATGCCCACCGTCGTCGGTCGCTTCAGGTTGGTTGCAGGTGCCTTGACTCTTCAGCCACGTGGTCCAGGAGGTCTCGACGACAACCAGGAGCTGTATTCGGTGTGTCCCTCGACGTCTGCAGCTGACTGCGGTGTTGGCAACTCGATCGGAGCCAACAAGCCTTGGCAGCCGCAAGTCTTGGGGAGATGAAGAAAAGTCGATGGCGCAGACCAGCAAGGTCTGTGGAACTCACCCAGCGAGGGTAAGTCAGGGCAGGCCTGGAGCAACCAGGGGAGCCCTTTGGTTTCTTTAAGAAGTCTTCTGGGGACCCACAAGCCAGCGGGCAAGGGATCGCGAAGACACCTCGGGCGGAATCACTCAACAGGGGCCCACGGTCACTCGGGACGGTGTAGGCCTCTGATCTTCGGAGGATTCCTGCTGGAGGTCGGGACCACACGTGGTCCAAAGCACAAGTTCGTAGAACGTTGTGAAGGGGTTGCACTCGACAATAGTGCACGGTACCCAGGGGTCGCGGTTCCTCGTTACTCGTGGGGTCCACTTGCCTCAGCTTCGCTGGGGACTCACGATGGCCTGGGAGAGGTCAGGAAATCCACTTCTTGGGCTGCAGGGACTTCGGACTCCGGCGGGAGCGGCGTAGTTTGCGACCGTCGTTGTCGTTTTTGGTGCCTGCCAAGCAGGGAGTCACTCCTTGACTCCAAGGGAGATTCTTCTGTCTTCCAAAGGTAGTGGAACGTCGAAGGGCCAGGATTCTTCTGTAGAGCGTCGTCCAGGGGTTATCTGCTTTGCAATGAGCAAGGTTCCCCTCTTATACTAAAAAGAGGGGATGGACTAGCTCTATGACCCCACCTATGGGAGGGTCAAGGGAGGGGTGGCTACACCCACTTCCCTTTGTCCAGTTTCGCGCCAGAGCAGGGGCAGGTAGCCCCTGAGCTGGTTTGAACTGGCATATGCACAGAGGAGCCTTCTGCTCCCCCAGTGCAGGACTTCAAAGCACTCTAAGAGTGCACCCACCCAGCCCCAATACACTAAACCCTGTCTGGAAGGTGGTTACACCTCCCTGTGACAGGATGCCTATTGTTGGGCTTCCTCCACTGCGAGTTTCGGTCATCAGCAGGAGGGCAGCCCAGTGTCTGTGACTGGTGGCATCCATTTTGTGATGCCAGGGCTCTTTAGGATTCTACCGCGTTTCCACAGCAGGTACATGTCTTATCCCTCTAGAAGGGTGGAATGCTACCCCGCCACCAAGATTGGCGGGGGGTAGTATTCCAAGATGTTTGACACCAAACACGACATGTTTTGATGCAGCCATTCCAAAGTTAGCATTTACCGCGAGGATATAATGCACTTAAATAGTATATGGTTTAACTGCATCCACAAACAGCACCAGAGAATAGACTCTGAGAGCTGCAGAGGGGCCCTGCTCAGGCAGTGGCACCCCCTCACATAGAAGCCAAGCACCCTGCCCTCAGGATTGATAGGGCCTGCCTTAGGGGTGACTGATAGGTTTATATGTGTGTGCAGGAGAGATATAGGAAACCTATATCTCAGTGAGGGGTGCTAGCACCACCTCACCCAGGCTGCAGTAGCAGGCCTGTGGTGTCAGATTTAGACTGCTTCCCAGGGGTGGCATAACACATGCTGCAGCCCCTGGTAGGCCTGTGAAGTACCTATGCCCTTGGCACCTAAGGTACCATATACTAGGGACTCATAAGGCACCACAGTATCCAATCACTAGTGCACCTAGAGTGCACTCCATGTCGTTTAGAGAGAGCAGATAGACTGGGGCCCTGAATAGCAGGGTCCCAGTCCAACTAAGTCATAAACCAGCAAAACACCATAAAAAAAGTGGGGGCAACCATATAGTCAGATTCCACCTTCCTACACTGTCCCCTTCTTTATTCACAGAATGTCCCGTCGGAACGCTGTCTCTTTAATCCTGTGTCTGTTCCGGGTCACGTGACTGAGTCAGGTGACTCGCTCGGAATTAAAAACGACGGAATCAAAGAAGGGTCGCTCTCGTTTGGAGGACTGGAAGAGGAGAACCGAGGATCCGAGGAAGACGATCGCCACGTTCAGACCTTCATCGTCAGGCCCCAGCTGGGAGAACGCAGGACTATCGCGGCAGGCGTAGATCCCCAGCCGGAAGCAGGAGCCTGACTCTCGGGAGTCGAAGGAGGAGAGAGAGACGGGACGCCGGACCCCATCCGGCAACACGAGGAAGCCAGCCACGGCCCAGGAGGGTCGTGGCTTAACAAGGTACGGGGATGCCTTGGGGCAGTGTGGCGCCGTACGGGTGAGGGTGAGAATCGTAGGGGAGGCAGTATACCTGGGACGGGAAATTGAAGGGCTCCGCTATACCGGGAGCGCTTCCTGCTGTAACCGCGACTGCCTCACTGGTGACGGTATTGGGTGTGAACCCCTGACACTTCCCCTGCTCCCCGCGCACAGATACCCAGACAAGCACATTGCCCTTACCTGGTGTTTTCTTTTGTTCCCCCCCCCCTACATGCTCTACTGAGTCTCAACGAGGCACTCATCCCCAGCGAAAGAAGAAGAAGACGGAAGCCCCTTCCTACCTATCCTCAAAGGACAAAGAGGAAAAGAAGATCGGGACCTAGCCTACACCTCCCATTTCTTCCTTGTTTCAGTTCTAAATAAAACAACACATAGTGAGCAAGTACTTGTTTGTCCGGGTCTGCTTCTCCACCACGCCACACGTGGTGTCAGAAGTGGGATCTTGTACGCCTCCACCCTATTGGCCATGGAAAACCTGATTCAACAGTTGATCCGCGGACAAGA
Organism: Calotriton arnoldi; assembly: GCA_963921515.1. Taxonomy (NCBI): domain Eukaryota; kingdom Metazoa; phylum Chordata; class Amphibia; order Caudata; family Salamandridae; genus Calotriton; species Calotriton arnoldi. The sequence continues at coordinate 328,293 of CAWUFW010014381.1, read as the reverse complement.
AAAGTTGGAATGGGCGGTAGAGAAGCAGATGAACTCTGCCCAGGCAGACCGGGCATTATTGAAAGACAGTATGGCAAATCAAGCCGAGCAAATGCTGAAAGTAGCTGACGATCGTTTAGAACTAACCACGCAGCTACAAATCCGCGCAGGGAATGGCCCAAATGTGTCTTTGCAGAAATATGTGTCGGGGGAGGACCCCGACGCTTTCCTATTAAATTTCGAAAGAGCTGCCCGTGCGTCTGGTTGGCCCGAGGCCAAGTGGCCTTTCTTCTTGGCCCCCCTCCTTACCGGAGAAGCCCAAGCAGCCTACCAGGTCGCTAACCCCAAAGGTCCTGCACCCTACCAGGAAATAAAAGAGATAATCCTAGACCACATGGGCATGGATGCGGAAGCATACAGGGTTCGCTTCAGAAAGGAGAGAGGGTCCCCTACAGACATTCCGAAAACCCTGTACTTTAAATTAAAGGCCGCCGCAGATAAGTGGTTGAAACCACAGGCCCATACCAAGGAAGAAATCATGTCCATGATATACTTGGAGCAGTTCATTGAAGCCCTTCCCTTCCCCATCCAACGGTGGCTTAAACAACACCACAATCTAGCAGCCGAACAAGCAGTAGAAATGGCCACTTCGTTTTATAGGGCCCAACCCCGTACTTTGCCTTGGGATACAGAGAAGGCCACACGTTCCTCGGGGCTCCCTGTGAAACAAGAAAGAAAACCGATGAAACCCAACCCAGAACCACCGAAACCCCGACAGTTCCGTCCTGACCTACCAAGCCTAAGGAACCCACAATGCTTTGAGTGTGGAGAGTGGGGTCATATTGCCAGGAACTGCACACGGAAAAAGTCCCAAGAAGAACCAATGGACATTGGTTGCATACCACGCTCCATATTGTACACGGCTGAATTCGGACATAGTTTGCACGTAAGTGTAACAGTACAGGGAAGACCGTTGAGGGCTCTCCTCGATTCTGGTTGCCGGCAATCTGTGGTCCTACAATCGGCAATCCTGCCTAGAACTAAACTGACAGGGGAGACAGTGCCTATTAGGTGTGTACATGGTGATATCTGGGTCTATCCTTTAGTAGACCTCCCAATTTCCCTACCCAACGGACAAACGCTAGAAGCCAAGCTTGGCGTTGTACCCTCCGTTCCGGAACAAATGATCATAGGTCAGGATAATAGCAAAACCAAAGGGGATGATGGACGGAGTGTTGAACATTGCAAGCACTCACCCCCAGTCAACTGATCTGGGTTTAATCCATCATCATTCTTTAGCTCACTCCGCCACCCCAGTTCAGACATGGCCATATGCAAATCAGTTTGACCCTGTGCCTCATGGGAACAGTCCAGCCCGAACTGCCAAGCCATGTCTTCCCTGGACCGGAAACAAGCATCCTAGGACCGGTTTCTGGCTTACAGCCGTCATCAGCCAGGCTATCTTGAATCCAGTGGCAAAGTGAGCAAGGGACCCACGTCTGGGCATGAACTGGGGTGGCGGAGTGAGCTAAAGAATGATGATGGATTAAACCCAGATCAGTTGACTGGGGGTGAGTGCTTGCAATGTTCAACACTCCGTCCATCATCCCCTTTGGTTTTGCTACATAGGTCAGGATAACCCATCATTCCTTCTCATGTTAGAGGATAAGCTACAGTTCCTAAAACCCCAAGATCAGCCACACCACTCCCTCTTAACCCAGGACCCCTGGATTTCAGACAGAGGGTTTAGGTACACGCAGAGAAACGATCCGACCCTTCAACCAGCTTGGGACCATGCCCGTCAGGCTTCCCTTCAGAACAACCCCACTTACCCTTTGTTTCAGATTACGAACGACCTACTATACAGGGTCGGAAGACAGGGAGATGAACCACAGTTGGTGGTACCTCAGGCCTTTCGGGACCAAGTCCTTTTCTTTGCACACTCACATCTCTTGGCAGGTCATGGGGGGCACAAAAGACCATGCAGATGCTGTTACAACACTTCTACTGGCCAGGGATATTTTCCCATGTCACCCGTTTCTGTCAAGAATGCGAAGTGTGCCAGAAGAAAAACCCGTATAAACCCCCAGCCATCCCTCTACAACCCCTCCCAGTTGTGGGTCACCCATTTGAAAGGATGGGCATGGATCTCATTGGTCCTCTTCCACGAACCAAGAAAGGTCATCTGTATGCCTTGGTTGTGGTGGACTACGCCACACGATATCCAGAGGCCTTTCCTTTACGTACGCCCACAACTCGGAACATCACGGAGAAGTTGCTTGAACTGTTCTCCCGGGTAGTGTTTCGCCGTGAGATACAGATCAGGGGACCCCTTTTGTTTCCAAATTGATGAAGGAGGTCTGTAAGTCACTAGACATATCACATATTAAAACCTCTGTTTACCATCCGCAGATGGACGGCTTATGTGAGCGCTACAACGCCACCTTAAAACTGACCTTAAAAAAATTATTGACCGTAGAGGGTCGAGAGTGGGACATGTTACTCCCTCTAGCCCTGTATGTCATCCGAAGCCAAACCCAAACTAGTCTCGGGTGTTCTCCGTTTAAGCTTCTTTATGGAAGAGAACTCTGGAGCCTCCTAGAAATCACCAAAGAGGTCTGGGAAAATGAAAAGGAGGAGGAGACCAGATATTTTCTTGAATATACTAATAGCCTTCACACTCGACTACATAAACTGAGGGAGTTTGCGGATGCCAATCTAGAAAAGGCCCAGGTAAAACAACAACTGCTCTATAACAGGGGAAAAAAGTGGCGACACCTAGCCATGGGTGACTGGGTGTTAGTACTCATGCCATCCACCCTTATAAAAACAAAAGCCGGCTGGCAAGGGCCATACAAAATCGTAAAAAAGTGGGTTTGACCTCATATCAAATCCAGGTCAGCGCTAAACGCACACAGCTGTATCACTTTAACCTACTTAAAAAGTGGCTTGGTCCCCCACCCAAAGACGTACACGCAACTGACCAGGTGACACTCTCAGAGACCACTTTACAACAACTGGTTGTAAACCCGGAATTGTCAGACAAACAGGGAGAAGCCCTACAAGAGACCCTTCGCCCCTTTGCCCACCTATTTTCAGACCTCCCAGGACTGACTTCTCTGGCAGAACATTCCATTCATACCCTGCCAGGGAAGATCGTGAAACAAAAACCATACCGGATACCCGCTGCTCGCCGAGAAGCCATAAAACAGGAGGTGGAAAGCATGCTCGCTTTGGGTGTCATAAAACCGTCCCAAAGTGAGTGGTCCTCCCCTATTGTATTAGTCGCGAAACCGGGCGGGTCCGTCCGTTTCTGTATTGACTTTAGGGCAGTCAATTCCATTTCCAAGTGTGACGCTTATCCTATTCCATTGTGTCGATGAATTGATTGAAAAGCTAGGTGAGGCTCAGTTCATCACAACCCTTGACCTTACCAAAGGCTATTGGCAGGTGCCCCTTAACCCAGAAGATCAAGAAAAGACAGCCTTTTCAACACCAACAGGCTTATATGAATTTACGGTCTTGCCTTTTGGGTTGCACGGCGCACCTGCCACCTTTCAAAGGCTTATGAATAAGGTATTATCAAAACATCAGGACTACGCTTCTGCATACCTCGATGACATAGTCATCTACAGTCCCACTTGGGATATACACCTCCAGCAGTGTGAGCAGGTCCTGCGGGCCCTTCAGTTCGCAGGGCTCCACATCAATGCAAGGAAATCAAGGGCATGTTTCCGGAAGGTGAAATACCTAGGGTTCCTTCTTGGGAATGGACTGATCGAACCACAGACCGAAAAAATAAAAGCAATAGCAGAGGCTCCGTTTCCATCCACAAAAAAGGAAGTCAGGGCTTTTTTGGGCCTCCTTGGCTATTATAGACGCTTCATACCTCAGTATTCAGAACTGGCCACTCCCCTTACTGACTTGCTTCAAAACAGGGTTAAACCCAAGGACCTCCAACATCCACCACCAGCAGCAAAGAAAGCTTTTCTGGCTTTAAAAACTGCAATCACTTCAGCCCCGATACTACGCTCACCGGACTTTTCCAAACCTTTTGTGTTACACACCGATGCCTCTGATCATGGGCTAGGGGCAGTCCTGTCGCAAGCTTCTCCCGATGGCATAGAACACCCAATCCTCTTCCTCAGTCGCAAGCTCTTCCCCAGAGAACAGAGATACCCAATCATCGAGAAGGAGTGCCTTGCGATTAAGTGGGCGGTGGACAAACTAAGATACTATCTTGAGGGTACCCACTTTCTTCTATACACTGACCATGCCCCACTGCTCTGGATGAGCCGCAACAAGGGGAACAACCCATGTATCCTCCGCTGGTTCCTTTCCCTCCAGCCCTTCTCTTTTGAGGTCATCCACCGCAAAGGAGTTGACAATGGGAACGCGGACTTCCTTTCCCGTCTCCCTCTGTTCCCCGACCGTGAACAGACTGGGGTAGGGGTGTGTGACGACGAAGGACGGACCACGGACACGGATACACATGGGACGGAACGCTTTCCTGCTCACCTTTCTCCCTGTCCCCTTCTTTATTCACAGAATGTCCCGTCGGAACGCTGTCTCTTTAATCCTGTGTCTGTTCCGGGTCACGTGACTGAGTCAGGTGACTCGCTCGGAATTAAAAACGACGGAATCAAAGAAGGGTCGCTCTCGTTTGGAGGACTGGAAGAGGAGAACCGAGGATCCAAGGAAGACGCTCGCCGCGTTCAGACCTTCGAAATCAGGCCCCAGCTGGGAGAACGCAGGACCATCGTGGCAGGCGTAGATCCCCAGCCGGAAGCAGGAGCCCGACTCTCGGGAGTCGAAGGAGGAGAGAGAGACGGGACGCCGGACCCCATCCGGCAACACGAGGAAGCCAGCCACGGCCCAGGAGGGTCATTGCTTAACAAGGTATGGGGACGCCTTGGGGCGGTGTGGCGCCGTACGGGTGAGGGTGAGAATCGTAGGGGAGGCAGTATACCTGGGACGGGAAATTGAAGGGCTCCGCTATACCGGGAGCGCTTCCTGCTGTAACCGCGACTGCCTCACTGGTGACGGTATCGGGTGTGAACCCCTGACACTTCCCCTGCTCCCCGCGCACAGATACCCAGACAAGCACATTGCCCTTACCGGGTGTTTTCTTTTGTTTTTCTCCCCCCCTACATGCTCTACTGAGTCTCAACGAGGCACTCATCCCCAGCAAAAGAAGAAGAAGGCGGAAGCCCCTTCCTACCTATCCTCAAAGGACAAAGAGGAAAAGAAGATCGGGACCTAGCCTACACCTCCCATTTCTTCCTTGTTTCAGTTCTAAATAAAACAAAACATAGTGAGCAAGTGCTTGTTTGTCCGGGTCTGCTTCTCCACCACGCCACACACACCTTCTCCTATCTCGCTCCAAGGTACTGGAACAAGCTTCCACTGACCCTGCGATCCACCCCCACATACTGTAAATTTAGGAAATCACTAAAAGCATACCTATTCTGAATCCACATGGTACGCACCTCCTGTTAGGATCCGATACAGCGCCGAGATGCCCCCGGGTGAGTCGAGCGCTATAGCAAATGATGTTAACATAACATAACATAACATTATGTCATCGTACAATCCTGTTCTTGACGTTATCCTTGATGAGGTGAGGGGTTTTAAACCCTTTATGACTGCTACTAATGAAAAACTCCAACAAATTGAGGATAGATGGATTACTATGGAAGCGAAACTATTTGACATGGAGCAACGCATAAGTGATCTGCATGACACTCCTACCAAGATTCCTATTCTGGAACAAGAAATCCAACGGCTCAAATTGCATACTGAAGAGCTTGAAATTTGAAACAGATGTAATAACCTTTGTCTATGTGGCCTACCAGAAAATTTGGAAGGCCCAGACCTTCTTATCTTCTTGAAAAACATGCTGCCTGAGTTTTTGGATCATCACATGATCCACCATTAAAAATTCAACGTGCACATCGTCTTGGTCGCTTCCAAACTCATTCTACTAGACCCAGAGGAATTATAATGTTATTCTAGGAATTTACAGACCTGATCCTTGTGTTGAAGGCAGCAAAAGTAAGGGAAGGACGGCCTTTGGGTAGGTCCGCACGCCAGTACCGCCAGGACTTCAGTGGGTCCTTCTCGCAACTTCTAGCGAGCATCCACGTCCCGTCCCTGCTGAGGCAATTCCATCCCCCCTTCTAGGATTACTAGCGAATCCATACTTAAGGGGACGTGATACATAGTTCCTACAGGCAGAATACCACTCGCCGCCCCCTTAGAGTAAACGATGATTTTTAAGGTCTTGAAGAATTGCCTAGATCCCTTTGGACATTTTGAGGCAAGAAACATGTTGACCCCCTGCACAACTCACTAGGACTGACACAGGTTTAATCTACCCTTTCCAGTCCATGACTCTTTAGTCTGTTTTTAGTCATGGCCCAGGTACTCCTCGAATAAAAGGGTTGGAGAATCCAGGAGCCAAATTTTATTGCACTTTCAAAATCCCACTTCTACTCACTACATAAAGGCACCCTCACATATATATCATCTAGCTTCACGACGGCAAACCTAGAAGACCTCCGGCAAAGAGCCCCCCTGCAGGGCCTGTTTGGCATTGCAGCGCCAGCCCAATGAGGAGCTGCCCTATGATGAAGCATGACACCCCTCGTGGTGTGTGAGGGCCCTTTCTCCTTATAGGAGCTATGCCTGGATGAGTACGCCCATCCTTACTCTGCCTAGCACCTTACGGAAACCAGCTACCACTGACGTGGCCTGCCCCTTTGCTCCCCCATCTCTTTTTTCCCCCCTTCCTTCCCCCCCCTCGTCACCCCTAGGAACAGCATACTTTTTCTCTTTATCAGTCACTTGGGGGGGTGTACGCTGGACCTATCAAGCCCCCCGTCCCTCCCTGTGAGACTTCAGCAAAAGTTAAATGTCATCTCATATGGTCTGGTCACAATATTTATATCTCTCAAGATCTCTCTAATGCTACTAATGCCAGAAGGAAAGAATTTTTGAGGCATTTTACATCCCTGATTATGTAAAATAGCTTATGAGGGCACAGCACGCTCCTTTGAAGATCATATCAAATTAAAATGTTTTCTCCAAAGTATTTGACAGCATTCTATGGATACCTCTGCCCAGCGCTCCTAAATAATTCTAACTAACTCTTGCTATTCTCACATTTCTTCTTCTTTCTTCTATCTACCTCTGAAATGATTCTACATTGCTGTTTTCTCTTTTATATCTTAGCCTCTCTCCTTCTGTCGCTCTTCTTGCTCTTGGTGCTGTTGCGTCCCATGCTCATCTCTTCCACTCTTCAATTTACATCTGGATTTCTTTCCTTGGTCTATTTCTTTCCCTTACTATCACTATTTTATCACTTATTATTAGTTGTTTTTTACTCTCTTTTTTTGTATTGTTTGGTGAGTGCTCTTTCGTTTTTTGTTTTTCTCTTTTAATACTGTTTATATGTTACATATTTATTAAATAATGTCTTTTTGTTTCCTGCAGTGTCTACGCAGCATGTCATCTGTATTCCTGTATTTTTTATCCCACTCCCCAACATGTTTAACGTTGTCTCATGGAATGTTCATGGTTTAGGACATCCTGTTAAAAGACAAAAGGTACTTTCTCACTTGTCCAGACTGAATTCACATGTTACTTTTTTGCAGGAAAACTCATTTTAACGATGTTGAATCTCTTAAATTGAACCAACAATGGGTAGGCCATGTTGTATAATCTCCTGCGATTAATCATAAAGGTAGTATTGCTATTCTTTTCCATAAATCGTTGAATGCACAAATTTTATCAGTTCAATGTGATAATGATGGACGATGGGTATTGGCTAAGGTTGTCAATCATAACAGACAAATCTCTTTCTTTAATATTGATGGTCCTGTTAAATCGGACCCAGATTTCTGGAACAACATCAAGATTATATTAGCTTCTATTGACAACCCTAACATTATTGTTGCAGGAGATTTTAATCAATGGTTAGATCCCTTTAATTTAAACTTAATCCTGATAAATCTTATAAGGCATTTCAATCTGCCATTGCCACTCATCCATTATTTGATGTTCGGAAAACTTGTAACCCTGATTTCTCTGAATTCCCACTTTTCTCCAATGTTCACCATACCCGTTCAAGAATTGATTATATTTTGGTTAGTAAACCTTTACTTCCTTCTATCCAATCCTCAGAGATTGGCTCTATTTTTATTTCTGATCATGCCCCTGTTTGTTCTTCCTTTGATTTATCTCTGAATAATTCTAAAACTGGTAGTGAGAAATGTAATAATTTTTTCTCCTCTCCGACAATAATTTTCTGACCGAGACTACTACCTTTATTAATGAGTTTTATTAAAATTAATCAACCTTCGGACACGTCTATTCCTAATACTTGGGATGCCTTTAAGACCTCCTTTTGTGCATTTGCCATAGCCTACTCAGCAAGGAGGGAAAAACTCAATCAAGCCAAATACAATACATTATTACAACAACGGAAAACATTAGAACATACTTATTTTTCCTTTAAACCCTCTTATGTCCTACATGAGTTAATTAAAGTCAAGTCTGCTCTTAACAAACTTGCCACAGTTGATGCCTGCAATATCCTCCCTAAAGTTAAATCTAGTATCATGAAGGTCAAAATAAAACGGGCAAGATGTTGGCTAATTTCTTAAAAATCAAATCTGAACGTAAAAACATTGGCCCCATTCTGAATGAACATACCAATAAAATTGCATCTTCTGATGCTGACATCTGTACCACTTTTCAAGAATATTACCAATTACTGTACTCTGATGATACCAATCCCTCTAAACATAATATACACACTTTTTTAGTGGCCTACCTAATCCTCCTTCTATGCCTGATACATTTGATCTATTAGAAGCTGAAATAACTCTCCAGGAAATAATGGATGCCATCAGATCCTTAAAAAAGCCAAAACTCCTGGTCCAGAAGGCCTTTCTATTGAATTTCTCTCCTCTTTCTCTTCCATTTTTACCCCTAAACTACTTGTACTTTATAATTCTTTTCTTGTAGATTCTAAGGCCACTGGTTCTTTTCTAGAAGCTTTGATTGTCCTTATTCCCAAACCCGATAAAGAGCACACACTCTGTCAAAATTATCGTTCTATTTCATTAATTAATTATGATTGCAAAATATTTGCCAAAATCTTAGCATCCCGCCTTGAGACTATTGTTCCTTTGCTGGTCAAAACTGATCAATCTGGTTTTGTTAAGGGCAGACTGGCCGCTGACAATGCTAGAATGTTTTCTAATGTTATTGGTTTTGGGAAAAAATACCACTGTCCTCTAGCTGCATTGTCTCTTGATGCCGAAAAGGCTTTTGACTGTATTAACTGGCAATTTATTTTTATCACTCACCAATGGTATGGTTTTGGCCCTAATTTCATTTCATTTGTAAAATTGTTATACTCTTCTCCCCGTGCTGGTATTTTTGTCAATAATCGTTTGTCCCATTTTATTTCAGTTACATAGAGGTACACAACAAGGTTGTCCTCTTTCCCCTTTGCTATGTGTTCTCTGTTTAGAACATTTCCTTGAAAGTATTCACTGTAATACACCCATTTCAGGTTTTGAGCATAATTCCACTGAAACTAAACTATTAGCTTATGCTGATGATATTTTAGTTTAAATGTCCATTCCCTTTCTTCTTTACCTCCTTTTCTACACAAAATTCATTTATACTCTAGTATCTCTGGATATAAATTGAAGTTTTCTAAAACTGAATTATTACCACTAAATTCTTCATGTTATCAATATATGTTTGCTAATACTAATTTTACTTGGTGCCTTACCAAAATAAAATATCTTGGAATTTTGTTCTCCTCTACTGTTTTGAACACAATTAGTTGTGCTTTTAACGCTTTACTAACCACACTCCAGAACTTACTTTCATCATGGTCTCGTCTTCACTTATCATGGTGGGGTAGGTTGGATACTATTAAGATGATGATTGTACCACGTGTCCTTTATACACTATCTATGTTACCTTTTACGGTCCCTATTTCTTATTTCTCTCAACTCAATTCACTCTGTACCAAATTCCTGTGGAATAATAAGCATTACCTTATTGTTTTGGCTAAACTTAAATGTCCCAAGAGTGAGGGTGGTGTCCGTTTTCCTGATTTTAAGTTATATCACTCTTAATTTTAATTAGACAATTTTTTGGTTTAACTCATGAATGTTGTGATACTCCCATACCACAATGGATTGTGTTTGAGCATTCTTTATTGAAGGGTTACTCATTTGAGAATGTAATTTATATGTCTAATTGCACCTTTATATCAAATAATCCTAAATTGAAATATTCACAATTGTTACATACAGTATTTTTTACAGGTATTGATGTTCATCAATGTTTCTCTGCTTCCTCTATTTGACATAACAAATGTATCAAATTTTAGCATAAATCATTCTATTATAAACACTGAAAAAAAGGGTATCATGTTTATTTATCAGCTTGTCCACCATAATTCTGTTATTCTCTTTTCCCAATTGGAAACAAAATACAGTTTACCAAGTTCATTTTTCTATGAGTAACTTTTAATATCATCTTTTCTTCAGTCTTATATAACAGTTAATAATTTTCCTTTAGATACTATTTCACTTACTCCCCATGCACTGTTACATAACATCTCTCATGACTCTATACCCAATGCTGCCTAGTTATATAATATGTTATTATCACCTATACCTGAAAGATCCAAAACAACTATTGAGCTACTGTGGGAAACTCATTTATCCATCTCACTTCTCACTCCTGCTTGGTGTAGGAGAGTAGGATCTGCTTCACATGGGTACCCCCACTTTTTGCTGATGCTTCACTGTTTTTCGACTTTACTCTGGCTGGGGCCCTGCTAATCAGAACCCCAGCCTAGCTGCTTCCTCTCTAAAATGGTTTCCATGTGCCTTAGGCACATCTCTGATTGGAATCTGGAGTGCCCTTATAAGTCCCTAGTATATGGTATACTATGTACCCAGGGCATAGGTACCTCAGAGGCCTACCAGGGGCTGCAGCATGTATTGTGCTACCCCTGGAAGGCCATCCAAAATGACACCACAGGTCTGCTACTGCAGCCTGGGTAAGGTGGTGCATGCACCCCTTACAGTGGTATAGGCTACCTATATCACTACAATTGCACACACATATTACCCTATAAGTCACTCCTATGGCAGGTCTTTACAATCCTGAAGGCAGAGTGCGTGGTTTTTATGTGAGAGGGTGCCCCTGCATGAGCAGGGCCCCTCTGCAGCGTTCGGAGTCAATCCTCTGATGCTGTTTGTGGTGCAGCCTGACCATATACTCTTAAGTACATTATATCCTCGCGCTAAATGCTAACTTTGGGATGCCTGCACAGAAACATGTCGTGTTAGGTGTCAAACATCTTGGAATACTACCCCCCCGCCAATTCTGGCAGCGGGGGTAGCATTCCACCATTCTAGAGGGAGAGACATGTACACACCGGGCTACCCGGTAACTTCTTTCCAGAGCCCTGGCATCACAAAATGGATGCCGCTGCCACAGACACGGGTCTGGCCTCCTGCTGCTGATTAAAACTCCGGCAGGGGAGGCCTGGACAATAGGTTTCCTGTCAAAAGGAGGTGTAACCACCTCCCCAGACAGGATAATGTGTATTGGGGCTGGGCAGGAGCACCCTCTGGTGCTTTGAAGTCCTGCACTGGGGGCACATTTGATGTCGCTGTGCATATGCCAGTTCAAACCGGTTACAGGGGCTACCTGCCCCTGCTCTGGTGCGAAACTGGACAAAGGGAAGGGGTGTAACCACCCCTCTTCCCTGACCCTCCCATAGGTGGGTCCCCAGAGTATGTCCAACCCCCTAACTTTGTATAAGTATGGGACCCCAGTCCTTAGGACTTTAGATTACCCTGGACGAAACTCTGACACTGAATCCTGGAACTTCGATGCTCTACCTGAAGATTAGAGGACTGAAGAATCTCCCTTGGGGTCAAGGAGTGACTCCCTGCTTGGCAGGCACCTAAGAAGCAATTGTCCGGTCTGCATCACTGAAGCTCCCGCCGGACGCCGAAGTCTTTGCATCACCAGAGGTGGATTTCCAGACTTCCCCGAGGCTGCCCTGAGTCCCCAGCAAAGCTGAGGCCCGTAGCTGTCGTGGGTAACGTGGAACCGTGACCCCTGGACACCAAGCACATTTGCAAGTGCATCCTCTTCCTGGTATCCCATGAAGTTGTGCTTTGGGCTCCAAATATCCCTTGCCTCCAGTACCGACTGCACCGAAGATCACTGGCCTCCACTCCACGAGTGTCCTGCAAGCCAGCTCCAAGTGCGTCCACTTGAGGCTCCTTTGCGGTCGCTAGTCTGTTGGCTAGTTGGCCCTCCCGAAGGCAACTTTTCTTCTGCTTGGGCTTCCCTAGTTGCTCCAGACGTGCCCTGACTTACCTTTGCCTGGTGAGTCCCTCAGACCTTGCTGGTCTGTACCACCGTCATTCCTCTATTTCTACAAGACTTGCCGTTGCCAAGGCTTGTTGGGTTCAATCCAGTCGCCGACACTGCAGCAATCGACAGACGTTATGTGGCAGCTCGAATCCAGCTCCTGGTTGTCGTCAACCCCTCCTGGACCTCGTGGCTGAAGAGTCAAGACGACCATCAACCTACCTGAAGCACCCGACATCGGTGGGCATCTGCTCATCGCCTTCCTGGTCACTGGCTAGTGACCCAGACTCTGTCCCCTCTGCTTTCAGGTTCTTCAGATCTTCGATCCACCTTTGGATCCACCCGAACACTTTCGACTTGGTCGCCAGCAGCACTTTGCAGCAGATCGCCATTGAAAACGACGACGAAACCCGACCCCGAAAGACACCTATGCACCCGGCTTCCCTGGGTGATGTAACTCGAGTACTCCGGTGCGCCCATGGGTATAGACTCTAGAACACCCTAGTTCTAAAGGGGTTTGCTCCAAGTCCTCCTCTAAGTGTCCTTTTGCTTTAAAACTCCAACCGCGACATTCCCATAGAAGTCAATGGCGGCTCGCGGCTGTGTTCTCACACTGCACGCGTCCCCCGTGGGTCCCCTGTGTCACTACCTTGGGTGGTTCCTTGAGGGCCAAGCACTTCTACAGGCTCTAGACCTTGTGTCAAGCTCAGTCGTGGTTCTTATACCACTTTATTGGTATATTGTTTGGTACGCCCCTAGGGCTCAAACGTGTATTTGTGCTATTACTGTTGATAACTGACTTGTAACTTATGTACTTCGAACTCTAGCCTCATAAAGAGACTAGAGGGGTGTGTTTAAGACTAAATACATATATTTTAAATATATACCTGGTGTGGTACTCTTTCATTTGGTCACTCAAGAGATTATAGACTGGTAAAACAAGCTGCTTTACATTCCTTCAAGACTTAGCCTGAAGGCTGCTCTCCATAGCTACCACTAGGATAGCTTTCAATAAAGGTTGTCTTTAACCTATCTCCAATAAGGGGTTGTTTGGACTGGTGCAAGGTGCCCACTATAATTAGTGGACAGCATATACCAGGCCAACTTCTCACATTGGTGTGCAGCGTGTGGGATTCCAGCTTGCTATTGTTTTACCAGATAATCTCAATTGAATTGATCAACTGAAAACCACTAAGGGTACCTTAGGTACATATAAAACAAGCTTAGGATACAGTAAGTTCTACTGAACTTAGAGTTGTGTGTTAAGGGATAGCACATCCTTTCTACAACTCAAGAGAGTTTAGTAGGCCACACTAGAGTAGGTAGTGCATACACCACACCACACTAGTAATGTCTTCAGGGCCAGGAACCAGTGGGTCCCAGCCAGAAGCCAATGGGCTTCTTCCCTTCAAGTATGATAATCTCCCATTCTTGGAATTGAGAGCATTAAGCACTGCTAGGAAACTGAAGACAGGCAAAAGTGCCAACACCCAACGCCTTATAGAGGTACTCCTGCTGGATGATCTCAGAAGACTACCAGGGTCCGAAGGGGTAGGCAGACAGGGTGGGGCCGAAGATGAGGAAGGGGCCAGGGATGAACATAACCAGGACCCAACCTCTGAAACTGGCCAGGAAGGTGACAATGACCTTGACCTGGATAATCCGGCCACTCCTGAGGAGGAGGAGGAGGATCAGAATGACCTCCCCTTTGTCCCCCCAGGAAGAGTTGAGAGTGTGCCAAGAAGGGTTAGATCTCCTTCTCAGGAGTCTAACCACTCTGACACCTCAGTAGGGACCTCCGTTTCCTCTCATAGGAGGGAATCCTCCAGTGAGAGGAAAGAGAGACTGCTCAAATATGGAGAGGCTCAGCTGAGACTCAGAAGAGAGCAGTTAGCTATAGACAGGGAGTCCCTAGAGCTTGAAAGGCAAAGAAAAAGTTGGGACTAGAGTCCCATGGTGGCAGCAATTTCCCCAGAGATAGGGAAAGGTCTTATGACCATAGAAACCTGAGCAAGATTGTCCCTCCCTACCAGAGTGGGGATGACATCCACAAATGGATTTCTGCACTGGAGAGGGCCTGTAAAGTACAGAGGGTCCCTCAGGAGCAATGGGCAGCAATCTTGTGGCTCTCCTTTGCAGACAAAGGTAGAGATAAGCTCCTCTCTGTTAGAGAAGAGGAGGCTGACAATTACAAAGTCTTGAAGAGTGCATTAATTGATGGGTTTGACCTAACCACTGAACAATACAGGTTAAAGTTCAGAGATACCCAAAAAGCACAGACTCAAGACTGGGTGGACTTTGTTGATTGTTCTGCTAAGGCTCTGGAAGGTTGGTTGATGGGCAGTAAGGTATGTGACTTCACAGGATTGTACAATCTTATCATGAGGGAGCAGATTCTTAATAACTGTCAAAATCAGCTGTTGCATCAGTACCTGGTGGACTCTGATCTGACCTCTCCCCAAGAATTGGGAAAGAAGGCAGACAAATGGGTCAGAACCAGGGTGAGGCAGAAGGTACAGAACCAAGGTGGTGACCCTAAGAAGCAAGATTCTAAAAACTCTGATAAGGGTGGGGAGAAGGATAAAGACCAGAAGTCTTCACAAGGCCCCCAAAAATCTTCTTCAGGTGGGGATTCACAGTCTAACAAGGGAAAAGGCCAAAAGAAACCATGGTGCAAAGTCTGTAAGCAAAAGACACACTGGACCAGTGATTGCACCAAGTCCAAAGACTCTATTCCAGCCCCCACCAATGCCCTTAAGGCACCTGTTCCCCTAGTGCAGTTACAATTGGTGGTGGGAGTACACAGGCCAAGGGTTTAGTAGGGTTGACCCTGGGTAATGAGATGAGCTCTGGCCTAGTCAGAGAACTCACTCAGGCTGTCCTAGTCTGTGATGGAGGCATGGATGTGACCTCCTCTATGAGTCCCAGTAATCTGGGCAAGTACAGGCAACAGCCATTGATCAATGGAAAAGAGGCTTTGGCATTCAGGGACACAGGGGCAAGTGTCACCATGGTGACACAAGACCTTGTGGATCCTGGGCAGATTATACTTGGTGAGATGTACCAAGTGACCAATGCTAGCAATGTCAGAACAGACCATACTCTGGCAGTTGTTAACTTCTCCTGCGGAGGGGTAACTGGCCTTAAGAAGGTTGTGGTAAGTGCAGACCTACCAGTTGAATGCTTGCTTGGCAATGATCTTGAAACTTCAGCTTGGGCAGAGGTGGAGCTCAGGACCCATGCAGAAATGCTAGGGATCCCTGCAGATGTGTTTGCTGTGACCAGGTCACAGAGCAAAATGTCTAACACTGAACAGGCCTTGGATCCTGGAAAAATGGACCAAGTGCCATCCAAGAGGAGGAGTAGTAGGGTTAAGGCAGTGCCTTCCCCTTGGCTCAGAAGGAAGATCAGTCTCTTGAGGGGGATGATCTCAGTCCTGAGGAAGGAACTGTCCCAGAGGAGCTTGAACCTGACCAGGTTGAGTTCTTGGGGACAGGGGCCCTTCCAGGGCAGATCTGAGCCAGGAGCAGCAGAGCTGCCCCTCTCTTGAACCCCTCAGACAGCAAGCTGCTGCTGAGGCTGCTGGGAATGCTAGTGGTCCCCATAAAGTGTATTGGGATGATGGACTCTTGTACTCAGAGTGTAGAGACCCCAAGCCTGGTGCCACCAGGAGGTTGGTTATACCTCTGAAGTTCAGGGGCTTCCTATTGACCCTAGCCCATGATATTCCTCTAGCAGGTCACCTGGGCCAGAACAAGACTTGGGACAGACTTGTCCCTCACTTTCACTGGCCCCACATGTCTGAAGACACCAAGGAGTTTTGTCGCTCCTGTGTAACCTGCCAGGCCAGTGGCAAGGCAGGTGGCACTACAAAGGCCCCCTGATACCACTACCTGTGGTGGGGGTGCCCTTCGAAAGGGTGGGGATTGACATTGTTGGTCCCATGGATCCCCAAACAGCATCTGGGCACAGGTTTATCCTGGTGGTAGTGGATCATGCCACCAGGTACCCAGAGGCTATTCCCCTTAGGACCACTACAGCACCTGTGGTGGCAAGGGCCCTCCTGGGAATTTTCTCAAGAGTGGGCTTCCCTAAGGAGGTTGTATCAGACAGGTGGGCAAACTTTATGTCTGGATACTTGAAAGCAATGTGGAAGGAGTGTGGAGTGACTTACAAGTTCACCACACCCTATCACCCACAATGCAATGGTTTAGTTGAGAGATTCAACAAAACCTTGAAGGGCATGATTAAAGGGCTCCCAGAGAAGCTTAGGCGAAGATGGGACATACTCTTGCCCTGCCTTTTATTTGCATACAGGGAGGTGCCTCAAAAGGGGGTTGGCTACAGCCCTTTTGAAATTTTGTTTGGTCACCCTGTCAGGGGTCCATTGTGCTTGGTGAAGGAAGGATGGGAGTTACCTCTCAAGCCCCCAAAGCAAGACATAGTGGACTACGTACTTGGTCTCCGCTCCCGGATGGCTGAGTACATGAAAAAGGCAACCAAAAACCTTGAGGCTAGCCAGGAACTGCAAAAAGCCTGGCATGACCAAAAGGCTGTACTGACTGTCTACCAGCCAGGACAGAAGGTGTGGGTGCTGGAGCCAGTGGCCCCAGCAGCTCTCCAAGACAAGTGGAGTGGACCCCATACCATTGTTGAAAAGAAGGGTGAGGTCACCTATTTAGTAGACCTAGGAACACCCAGGAGTCCCCACAGGGTTCTCCATGTCAACAGATTGAAACCATATGTGGACAGGGCAGACATGGGCTTGCTCATGGCTACTGATGAGGGACAGGAGGATGAGAGTGACCCACTCCCTGACCTGCTCTCACAGAACCCTGATGATGGGTCAGTGAATGGTGTAGCCTTGGCAGGCAGCCTCACTGCTCAGCAGCAAACTGATTGCAGACAAGTACTCAAACAGTACAGACATATGTTCTCTCTGACTCCAAGTCAGACCACCTGGTGCACTCATGAAGTGGACACTGGGGACAG
Organism: Calotriton arnoldi; assembly: GCA_963921515.1. Classification (NCBI taxonomy): domain Eukaryota; kingdom Metazoa; phylum Chordata; class Amphibia; order Caudata; family Salamandridae; genus Calotriton; species Calotriton arnoldi. The sequence goes on along the minus strand of CAWUFW010014381.1, from coordinate 310,896 downwards.
TCTGCCTATTAAAAATAAGATTTATAGGCAACCTGACCATGTCAGGGACTGTATCAGGACAGAAGTCCAGAAAATGTTGGATTTGGGAGTTATTGAACCCTCAGATAGCCCTTGGGCTAGTCCAGTGGCCCTTGTGCCAAAACCTCACACCAGTGGTGGGAAAAGAGAGATGAGGTTTTGTGTGGACTACAGGGGTCTCAATGCAGTCACTAGGACTGATGCCCATCCAATACCTAGGGCAGATGAGCTAATAGACACTTTGGCCTCAGCCAAGTATCTAAGCACATTTGACCTGACAGCTGGCTACTGGCAGATCAGGCTAGCTGATGATGCAAAGCCAAAAACAGCATTCTCAACCCCTAGTGGATATTATCAATTTGTGGTAGTGCCCTTTGGTCTGAAGAATGCACCTGCCACTTTTTAGAGGTTGGTGAATACAGTCCTTACAGGTCTGGAGGCCTACAGTGCAGCATATCTAGATGATATTGCTGTCGTTAGCTCCACCTGGGAGGATCACCTGGTCCACCTCAGAAATGTTTTGGAGGCCCTGCAAAAGGCAGGCCTCACTATCAAGGCCACCAAGTGCCAGATAGGGCAGAGTCAGGTTGTGTACCTGGGCCACCTTGTGGGTGGAGGCCAGGTTCAACCATTGCAGAGCAAAATCCAGACCATCATGGACTGGGTTGCTCCCAATACCCAGGCTCAGGTGAGAGCCTTCTTAGGCCTGACTGGGTACTATAGGAGATTTGTCAAGGGGTATGGATCAATAGTGACACCCCTGAATGACTTAACTTCCAAGAAAATGCCCAAAAAGGTTCAGTGGACAGCTAGCTGTCAAAAGGCATTTGATGACCTGAAGCAGGCCATGTGCACTGCTCCCATTCTCCAGAGTCCTGATTACTCCAAGAAGTTCATTGTCCAAACAGATGCATCTGAATTGGGGGTAGGGGCTGTGCTGTCACAATTGAATGATGAAGGTCAGGATCAGCCAGTAGCTTTTATTAGCAGAAGGCTGACCCCTAGAGAGAAACGTTGGTCAGCCATAGAGAGGGAGGCCTTTGCTGTGGTTTGGGCTCTGAAGAAGTTGAGGCCATACTTATTTGGTACTCACTTCCTTGTTCAAACAGACCACAAGCCCCTCCTATGGCTAAAACAAATGAAGGGTGAAAACCCCAAACTGCTTAGGTGGTCCATTTCCCTACAGGGGATGGACTTTACAGTGGAACATAGACCTGGGAGTAACCATGCCAATGCAGATGGACTCTCTAGGTATTTCCACTTAGAACATGAAGACTCAACTGGTCAAGGTTAGTTTAATGTCCCTACGTTTGGGGGGGTTGTGTAGGAGAGTAGGATCTGCTTCACATGGGTACCCCCACTTTTTGCTGATGCTTCACTGTTTTTCGACTTTAGTCTGGCTGGGGCCCTGCTAATCAGAACCCCAGCCTAGCTGCTTCCTCTCTAAAATGGTTTCCATGTGCCTTAGGCACATCTCTGATTGGAATCTGGAGTGCCCTTATAAGTCCCTAGTGTATGGTATACTATGTACCCAGGGCATAGGTACCTCAGAGGCCTACCAGGGGTTGCAGCATGTATTGTGCCACTACTGGAAGGCCATCCAAAATGACACCACAGGTCTGCTACTGCAGCCTGGGTAAGGTGGTGCATGCACCCCTTACAGTGGTATAGGCTACCTATATCACTACAATTGCACACACATATAAACCTATAAGTCACTCCTATGGCAGGCCTTTATAATCCTGAAGGCAGAGTGCTTGGTTTTTATGTGAGAGGGTGCCCCTGCATGAGCAGGGCCCCTCTGCAGCGTTCGGAGTCAATCCTCTGATGCTGTTTGTGGTGCAGCCTGACCATATACTCTTAAGTACATTATATCCTCGCGGTAAATGCTAACTTTGGGATGGCTGCACAGAAACATGTCGTGTTTGGTGTCAAACATCTTGGAATACTACCCCCCCACCAATTCTGGCGGCGGGGGTAGCATTCCACCCTTCTAGAGGGAGAGACATGTACACACCGGGCTACCCGGTAACTTCTTTCCAGAGCCCTGGCATCACAAAATGGATGCCGCTGCCACAGACACGGGTCTGGCCTCCTGCTGCTGACTGAAACTCCGGCAGGGGAGGCCTGGACAATAGGATTCCTGACCCAAGGAGGTGTAACCACCTCCCCAGACAGGATAATGTTTATTGGGGCTGGGCGGGAGCACCCTCTGGTGCTTTGAAGTCCTGCACTGGGGGCACATTTGGTGTCCCTGTGCATATGCCAGTTCAAACTGGTTGCAGGGGCTACCTGCCCCTGCTCTGGCGTGAAACTGGACAAAGGGCAGGGGTGTAACCACCCCTCTTCCCTGACCCTCCCATAGGTGGGTCCCCAGAGTATGTCCAACCCCCTAACTTTGTATAAGTATGGGACCCCAGTCCTTAGGATTTTAGATTACCCTGGACGAAACTCTGACACTGAATCATGGACCTTCGACGCTCTACCTGAAGATTAGAGGACTGAAGAATCTCCCTTGGGGTCAAGGAGTGACTCCCCTGCTTGGCAGGCACCTAAGAAGCAATTGTCCAGTCTGCATCACTGAAGCTCCCGCCGGACGCCGAAGTCTTTGCATCACCAGACATGGATTTCCATACTTCCCCGAGGCTGCCCTGAGTCTCCAGCAAAGCTGAGGCCCGTAGCTGTCGTGGGTAACGTGGAACCGTGACCCCTGGACACCAAGCACATTTGCAAGTGCATCCTCTTCCTGATCTCCCACAAAGTTGTGCTTTGTGCTCCGAGTAGCCCCCACCTCCAGCATTGAATGCACCGAAGATCACTGGCCTCCACTCCACGAGTGTCCTGCAAGCCAGCTCCAAGTGTGTCCACTTGAGGCTCCTTCGCGGTCGCTAGTCCGTTGGCTAGTGGGCCCTCCCGAAGGCAACTCTTCTTCTGCTTGGGCTTCTCTGGTTGCTCCAGAAGTGCCCTGACTTACCCTCGCTGGGTGAGTCCCTCAGACCTTGCTGGTCTGTACCACCGTCCTTCTTCTATTTCTACAAGACTTGCCGTTGCCAAGGCTTGTTGGGTCCAATCCGGTTGCCGATACCGCAGCAATCAATAGACGTCGTGGGACAGCTTGAATCCAGCTCCTGGTTGTCGTCGACACCTCCTGGACCTCGTGGCTGAAGAGTCAAGACAACTGTCAACCTACCTGAAGCACCCGACATCGGTGGGCATCTGCTCATCGCCTTCCTGGTCACTGGCTAGTGACCCAGACTCTGTCCCCTCTGCATTCAGGTTCTTCAGATCTTCGATCCACCTTTGGATCCACCCGAACACTTTCGACTTGGTCGCCAGCAGCACTTTGCAGCAGATCGCCATTGAAAACGACGACGAAACCCGACCCCGAAAGACACCTATGCACCCGGCTTCCCTGGGTGAGGTAACTCAAGTACTCCGGTGCTCCCGTGGGTATAGACTCTAGAACAACCTAGTTCTAAAGGGGTTTGCTCCAAGTCCTCCTCTAAGTGTCCTTTTGCTTTAAAACTCCAACCGCGACATTCCCCATAGAAGTCAACGGCGGCTCGCAGCTGTGTTCTCACACTGCACGCGTCCCCCGTGGGTCCCCTGTGTTACTACCTTGGGTGGTTCCTTGAGGGCCAAGCACTTCTACAGCCTCTAGACCTTGTGTCTAGCTCAGTCATGGTTCTTATACCACTTTATTGGTATATGGTTTGGTACGCCCCTAGGGCTCAAACGTGTATTTGTGCTATTACTGTTGATAACTGACTTGTAACTTATGTAACTTCGAACTCTAGCCTCATAAAGAGACTAGAGGGGTGTGTTTAAGACTAAATACATATATTTTAATTATATACCTGGTGTGGTCCTCTTTCATTTGGTCACTCAAGAGATTATAGTCTGGTAAAACAAGCTGCTTTACATTCCTTCAAGACTTAGCCTGAAGGCTGCTCTCCATAGCTACCACTAGGGTAGCTTTCAATAAAGGTTGTCTTTAACCTATCTCCAATAAGGGGTTGTTTGGACTGGTGCAAGGTGCCCACTATAATTAGTGGACAGCATATACCAGGCCAACTTCTCACACTTGGGATCAATTCTGGCTTAAAATATTTAAAATATCTAAAGCAGCTCATATTACGCAGTCTTTATTTTTTATTTATAACAGAGCCCTCATTACTCCTGAATGTATCTCCAAGTTCTCTCACACCTCCTCTCCTTTATGCTGGTCCTGTTCTTCCTTCACAGGGACTTTAATTCACCTATTATACTATTGTTCCAATGTGTTGAAATTTGGGGAATCTATCTGGTCAAAGTGTCTAAAAAAATGTCAATGTAATATTATCAATGCAAAATGTTTTTCTTGGACCTGCCTCACCACACTTTGATAGTATTTCTCCTAAACCTATGTGATTTGATCTTTTTATTGCTCTTGCATTTAAGGTGATACTTGCTTGTTGGAAAGACACCTCTACATTATCTATATTAACATGGAAACATTTTATTTGTGATGAATATAGAATAGCTACTGTTTCTACACTCTCAATGTCTCAGAAAATTAAGTCTGATCTACTGTTGTTACCTTTCACTACGTATCTTTCTGCTGACTCACACAATCTTAGATACAATCCTTATTTTTCTCTTTTTCTTTCTTCTTTCCTCTCTTTCACTTTTCATAATACAAAACATAGTTGTTATATATTTATCGACTTATATTGCTCTTTTTCGTCCTCGAACTATTTCACTAATGTGAAACTCCAGCTTAGGCTCCTCGCTTAGACTTTGAGAACATAAACTCTTCACCAGGATGAACATGGTCCCTGTATTTGACTTGCTTTCTATCGGGATCAACCTGTAATTGCGACTTTGACCAGGGTCAGCGTAACCAGACAAACATGAAAGGTGCTTTATGTTTTTGGTACTATTTTCACTTGAAATTTTACAAATTCATAATTCCAGTTCCACTGATTGAGTTCTTGTCATTTTGGCTGCATATTATGTACTGAAACTGACTCTATTTTTCTAAATTAGTTTGGGATTTTTCTTGCATTGTGTTTTCACTTTCTTACTGTTTGAGTGCTGTACAAATAACATTAAAAATTGCCTCCAAGTTAAGCCCTACTGCTTTTCTGCCAATCTATCAGAGGGTTGAGCATAGATTTATTTAGTAACTTTTGTGGGTCACCCTGACATAGATAGTGTTTATTACTTGAGTGAGGCTCTCACCCCCTTAACTAATGACCAATTTCTTACACGCCTGAATGCATAGCTTTATTGTGGGAGCTAAGGGGCTTATTACGATAGCGGTCGGATTTGATCCAGCCGCCACCGTAGCGGTGATTGGGTCCGACCGCCATGCGTGCGGCGGTCCTGTCCATGCAATTAGGATGTGACCGCTACCACTGCAGTCGGATTCCGCACCTTTATCATTGTGGCGGGCGGTGCTGACAGCTGCACCGCCGCGATGCATAAAGGAGCATGTTGTGCATTTCACAGCACTACGAGGCAGGCACTACACTGTGCCTGCCACTTGGTGCAGTGAAATGTAGGGGGGTACCATGGGTACCCCCCCAGTGCACCCCCAACACAAGGGGGGCCTGCAACGGGCCCCCAGAGACATTCACCGCCTGCCTTTCAAAGGCGGTTCAACCGCCGCGGAAAGGCTGGCTACCGCCGGCATCATAATCGTGCCGGCGGAGCCTGCTAGTCACCGCCGCCATTATAAGCCCGATGAACGTTCCGCCGGACAATCGTTTCGATTGCTACCGGCGGAAAAGCGACGGACGGTCTTTCCGTCCGCCGCGGTACCCACCGCCGTCGTAATATGGCAGCGGGTTTATCGCGTTACGATGCCGGAGCGGTCTCCACCGCCGGCTTGGCAGTGCCGAATCGCCCGACATCGTAATAAGCCCCTAAATTCTTTAAGACTCAATGTAAAAAAATAAAATACAGGTCTAGTTCTCTCTTGCAACCCAAAGAGACCCATACAAACACTTCATTTTGCCACCCTTTCAATAGAAAACACGTGACATGATAAAACCTCATAAGTGAATTAAATGGTTTGCTACAAGAAGCAACACTGGTGTAGCAACTGTACCACTCATTGATCTCAAAGTATGATTCCATGTGGGGAAATCCCTATTAACCAAGTAATGGGTTCATAGCCAAAGACCGTCAAAATAAGTCTTATTAGTCAAGAATATCAGCAATTGCTTCACTTACAAAAATTTCAAATACGCGCAAATAGCGCCAACTCTGCGGTGTACTCGAGGTTTATCTATTTTGTCTGCTCCAGTACCTGCTCTTGCTACAGACATGAGTTCTGAGACTGGTGTGAACAATGAAATGAGAAGTTAAAGTGAAGAAGAAAAAGAGAAAGAGGACAAAGCATGAAAGATAGACAGAGGAACAGATGATGAGCGCTAGAGTAAAAGAGCGTGGGTAAGAGAATCAAAGAGACATTTAAAGCATAGGGCCTGATTTAGAGTACGGTGGACAGGATGGCCGTCGCAAAGGCAACAGAGTATCCTTTCTGCCATACTCACGGTCCGCCCACCTCATTTACAGTTGGATGGACCTTCAGTACCTCCGACAGTTTGACGGACTAAGGGATTTTGGAGTCTTAGCCATTTGACCGCCCGCCCAATTTAAAGTGGCAGTTAAATGGCCAGTTTTCTCTGTCTATCACAGCCTGGCACAACCAGGTAAGGGACAATGATAATTTGCAAATGACCCCCAAGCAAGAGAGAAATTTCCATGATGAGGGGGTCATTGCTTTCATTAATTTCAAAAACAAAATCCCGGTTTGGGATTTTTGTTTTTGAAAATAAAATATAAAAAATAAATGTTTGCAATACCCTTCATCATGCTGACGAAGCTGTGTATTGACAGGAACCGCCATGAAAGCGGTTCCTGCCAATGCAAGAGATGACCACTGGTGCAGACGACATCTCTAAATTCAGCGTTTGAAAACTGCTTCAAGGTGACGGACAACTTTACTCCATCGCCCTGAATGGAGTAAATCCCGTCCGCTGAACTCTAATTCAGGCCCATAGAACTTAGAGGGATGGACTGACATCTAAAAGGCACAGGGATTAGGGATTGGGGATGGGGCAATCGAAGGAGAGATGTGAGAGAAAGACAGAAAGGAAAGAGGAGAGGAGAGAGATAGAGCGAGATGGTGGGGGAGGATACAAAACGGAGTCAGAGCCGTCCAATGGAATGCCATCGCAAGAAAGACAGTGGTCCTAACTCCAACATGTACATTCTTTTACGCAGGTTCGAAACAAATCTAATGTTATTTGTTGTAACTCAAAACATATCATTATATTCCAAACTGTCACTATTTATTAAGCTTTTGCTGCAATGCACGAACCGTTTTTTTTAAATCAACATATCTACGTGTATAACGTTTTAACTTTCGAATTTTCTCCTCTACGGAATTGATAATGCACTCATTTTTAATGTTGCTTCCTTCTTCGAATGTACGTGTAGCAGGATGAGCGTACGACTGCTGGTAAGAACTATTAATTCAGAACATGCTGCTATAAATGTTGTTGTTTTTTGCCTGCAGCTGTTCAGAAATACATTTTTCCACAGCATGAAAACTAACTGATGAAGATAAGCTGTTTAATAAATTGAAGACTTGCTGCCTTACACGTTTCAATTGAGTTAGCAGGACTTTCCGCGAAGTATTCCAACATGTTATGACTTTTTATTACCATAATATATTGAATAAATTGTAAAGCTGTGTTTGTTTTTAAGTATTTGATATAGTGGTTATAAATATCTAAGAGAGTATTCCGGAAAGTAAATAAATATCGCCCCAATGTAATAATGCCATTTTTATTAGTAATATTGCAATGTAGTTTCATCAGTGAAATTAGCACGCCAGTTGAAGTATCACCCAGCACATGTAGAATCGAGGTTCAGAACAATGCTGTTTGTAAATAAAAGTGGGACGTAGGTTTTCTGCCATCAGTATGTTGTGTCTCCGCTGGTCCGCTAATTAACCTACAGACCCATATTCCACTCGGGTGGGGATTGCTGCCATACAACCAAAATCACTATTGCATTTCGTCCCTTTCCATCTGTGCCCTTGTATGATCTTAACATCACAGGGCCCAATTCTGATGCGGTTAGGAACAAATGTTCCCATTGAAGTCAATGGGAGTTCAACCAAATCGTATCTGGAAGCATCCGGATGCATCCTACTCCGCCGGTCGGACTTTCCCGATCCGAGTGGGTCGGACACCATTTCCCAACCGATTCGGTCGGGAAGCTTTTCCAACCCGCATCAGAATCGGCCCCATAGAGTCGAAAGAACGTGATTGCAACATTTCATTCTAAGGATGTTACAAAACCTCCACCATTGCCCTCCCGAACGATACATATGTTCCCTGCCTTTAGTCAAGTCAAGTCAAGTCAAAAGGCAACCTTTATTTAGACCGTTGGTCTTCAAACAGCATAAAATAATATAAAAACATTGTTCATAAATAGTCTAAAAATCATCACAATACCATCATTAATTCCATTGGATCGATGCCTTATATATAATGTAATAAAAACGTCACAATAGCCCATGCAATAAATATCGTAATAGAGTTATTTCATGATGTAAATATTACCGGCACATCCCTAAAAATAGAATTAAGTTTAAAAATAATTTCAACATGTATATAACTCCAAAGGGGTACATTTCGTACTTTAACTTCACTATAAATCGAGTTCAATTCATATCTTTATTCACGGGATCATTTTCCATAAAACAGCTTTTCACAGCCTTCATATATCTACCAATTGCAATAGCAATATCAAGTTTAGGCATATCGGTAAGAAGCTCTATTGCTTGGGCCCGTGATTTAATACCATACTTTAAAAACATAGGCCGCAGGAATAGTTTCCGCTGGGCTAGAACTGTCATACAATCAACTAATATATACGGAATATCACATTTAGTTCCTAGCATGCATTTACAATTACCATCAGACTGCATCGTTACTACTCTTATTTTTTCATTTGTTCTCCAAGGGTTGATTCCAATTCTTAGTCTTAAGATTTCGCACATGAGCCAGTAATTAGGTAACGTGTCAAGGTACGGGTACCAGGCAACATTCTGCCAAGTCATACTCATAAACTGTACCGATTTTTTCTTGCTCAGGTACTCGACATCTACCCTCCTAGCTGCTACCTGCCCTTGGGATCTCAGTATACTCTTAGTAGTTTCTGCCTGGAGGGAGTGTGGGCCAATTCTCACATTCAGATTCTCGCACACCATGTGCAGTTTCCTTCTTGTCTCCCTGGCCCGTTTTAAGCTACTAAGCTAGATTTCATTTCTACACCATTGGGAGACCTTTTGTACAGCTCCTGGGTCCTGGCGTTTCCAGAATCTTATCAGTGCCATTTGAACTTGTATGCTCCATGATGTTATACCTAGCTCAGCTATAATGGCCTGAATCATTGCTGAGCCTGGTAGAGCCAATAAAGTTTTTAGGCACTTCCCTTCTTCTAGCTCCTAACCATGTTTACCAATTAAGTAGAGCACTTCTGCACCGCACAATACTTGGGGAGGTATCATCGCGCTATAGGCCTTTATTAATGGTCTGTGGGACATCTCCCCATAATCCCGGTTAAATTGTTTCAGACCACATACCGATGTAAGGGCCTTAGCTTTCTGGGCTTCTATATGTGTGTGCCACCTTAGAGAACTATCAAACCAGACCCCTAGGTACTTGTATTCCATCACAATTTCAAGTTTTAATGTCCCCAAAAACCATCTGCTCCTAGGGTCTCTTTTCCCCAAAGCATAGTATTTTAGTTTTATCCAGATTTACTGTTAAATGCTTTGAGGCACAGTACTCATTAAAAGCATTTAGCTTTCTTTGAAGCCCTATCTCAGTCTGATCAAAAATCATGAGGTCATCTGCATACAATAAGCACGATAGATGTCTACCATTCATTTTTGGGCTGGCACTTCTCTCCACCTCTAGGGCTACGGGTAAATCTGCTAGGAAAATGGTAAGGGCGCCAGCACACAACCCTGTCGAAGACCATTATCAATAGCTATTTTCAACGTCAAGGACCCCACCGTATCCTTGATTATCTGCGCCCAGTTCCCTCTATGTAGCTCTTGAATTATGACCAGCAGGCCTTTCGGGATATTATATTTTTCCAGAGTCTCCCATAGGCATTTCCGATCTACTAGATCAAATGCTGCCCGGAAATCCACAAAGCAGCAAAAAAGCTTCCCTCCTTGTTTGATTGACTTTCGTGCCACTGCCCATAGTGCGAAGCAGTGGTCGATTGTGGAGTGACCCTCCTTAAAGCCACCCTGCTCTACTGGCACAATCGACCCTTGCTCCACCCAGTCTTTCAATCTACCTAGTATTATTTTAGCAAAGACTTTCTCCCCTATGTCCAGCAGGTTAATCAATCTGTAGTTTTTTGGGGATTTCATGTCTCCCTTCTTATGCACTGATCTAATTATAGCTCCCTTCCAGTTCTTTGGAATTTTTCCAGAGTCCAAAATGGCTATGAACATATGTGATAGAAATTCAGCCCACCAATGAGTCTGAGTCTTTATTATAATAGCGGGAAGATTATCAGGTCCTGCTGCCCTGGTTAGCTGTAACTCCTTTATAGTGTTCTTCACCTTCTCTACTGTGAAGTCTAGTTTTAGGTCTTCCACTATCCCACCCCAGTGCTGTGGTTCTCCTATATCTGGTGTACTACGTATCCCATACAGTTCCTTCAGATATTCTTCCCATGCAGCTTCTTCTACCACACAGTTCATGGCCCCAACTGGTTGTCCTGATGCTGCCTGTATCAGCTTCCAGAACTTCCGCACATTTTTTGTTTCAATGGATTCCAACAGGTTTCCCCAGCATTTCTCTTTATAAGTCCTTTTCAAGCTTCTCACTAGCATTTTATATTCCTTTCTCAGTTTTCTAAGTTTAATAAAGCTAGCCAATTCATATTTGACTCTGAGTGATCGTGCTTCTCACCTTATCTCCCTTTTCTTCTTTATGCATTCCTCGGTGTACCACTTGGCCTGTCTAACTGGGGTTATTTGTTGATTCTTTACTCTTATGTTCTTATTTTTTAGTGTGACTCTAAGGCACTGCACTACCTGATCGATTTTTTCCTCAAACCATTCCAAGTTTTGCCCTCTAGTGCTTCCCAGGTCTAACTCCTGTTGTAATGTTGCCAGTTTTGCAATATATTCGTCTGTTAGTCTCGTTGTAACCCGCCAAGGGTACACTACTTCTTGGGGGATTACTGTATCTCGTGAACTTGGAGGCTTACTTGCGACCTCGATCTGCAGATAATTATGGTTGCTTCCTTCCCTATGACATACGTGGAACCCCTTAATTGATACAAAGTTCCAGGCATGTGTAAAAACATAGTCAATTGGGCAAACCTGAGAGCCTATTTTAAAGGTTTTCTTTGCCGGTCGATCTGTATCCATCCTACCATTCAGACAAAATAGACCTTTTGATCCCAGATACTTCCCTAAATTTATATCTTGTCTTACAGGGGTACTATCTGAGAACAATTCCATCATTATGTTATAGGCTTTCAATACATCCTTAAACCAAGGATCTATCTTGCTTGGGTTCAGTTTATGGTTAAAATCTCCCAATATTAGAAACCTATCGTTATTATATTTTTCACATAACAAGTCGATATCTTCTTTAAAAAACCCCATCTCAATTTCATATTCCACTTGGCTCTCCCATTGCATATAGACATTTATAAGAAACACATTTTCACACTTTCTGTCTGAGGTAAGCATGGATATTCTACAAGCAAGCAACCATTTACATTTAACTCTTTGAGACTTAACATCCTTCACAATTTTGGTTGATAAAAGGGTCATGATCCCTCCTGCAGGGCGCCCATATCTTTTTTTCTTTGCTGGTCTGTGTAATTGAACAAAGCCATCAATTGTTGGTGTTTTGTCGCTTAGCCATGTTTCTTGCAAACAAATGATTTCAGCACTCAGAGCTAACTCACAGACAATTTCTTGTTTTACATGTCCTCCAAGATCATTTATGTTCCAAGATATGATCTTCAGGCTCGGCGACAACCCTTTGTCCTATTCTATGTCACTTAAGCAGTCATCGTCCCCGTTGTACCACTGGGAGGGACCTGCGAGACTACTTCAATGGCTCCAATTCCCCCATAGCTTACTAATATCTGTATTGTTAACCACTATATTGAGGTTTCCGTTATCTTCCCCCTCTTCCTCTACCAACCTTACCTGTCTTTTGCCTAACCCTGTGTGACAATTTAAGAACTCTCCACCTTGTTGACTACCCTCCTCTAATTCTTTCTCTGGGATTATCCTTATCCCTTCCTTCAATACTTCTTGCTCTGCTTTCACAATTGCCACCTTTACCAGATCAGAGTATACTAAGACCTTGGTAATTTCCTTTGCTTTATAATTATTTCTAAACCCCACTTGACGCAGGTCTTTACATCCAATTCCTCTCAAGCTGGGGCATTTTGCAAATGAATGTAGGAGCCGGGACCTATTTAGGGGTATAATCTTCCTTTTACTTTCCCCCCCCTTTTCTACTTGTACAGGCTCAAAATATAGCCACTTATTGCCTTCGACCTCCGATCCTATCTTGTGGGGATTCATGCTTCCCTGGTAATTATTCTTCCTCGTACTTGCCTTGGCCGTACTCCTTTGTGCTCCTATTTCCCTAGGGTTGACTTTCCTTCCGTTGTTTTGCCCTGGATTTAATACTTTCTGGCTCTCCCTACTAGTTTTCTGGGATAAATCTATCTTTGCACAGCTACTTCATTCTTCTTCCTTACTTTTTCAACACTCTTCCTCTTTCCAGCTTCCCTTGGGTAATTTGATGGTCTCTTCCCTTGGGACAAAATTTCTGAGGGACCCTTTTCTTCATTCCCTCTAATTTGTGCCTTTATCACCCCCTGCTTTCGTACCTTCCTTCCTAATACTGGTCGTTTCGTGTAATTAGTAGACCTGTACCTGGGATAATCACCCCGTCTCTTTGTCAACATTGGCCATCTTGAGATATACACATCCTGAGTAACTTCGGGTGACACTACGTCCCCCGCAAGTTTCGGGGGCTGTTGGTCAGGGACTGGTCTTGTTAACGTTGGCATTTGACCCCCTAATACCCTGTAGCTCACCCACGATCTTATGTAGTTGCATTTTTTGGTTTTTTAAAATATCATTATTTAACATTGTGACTTCTAAAAGTCCTTGCAAAGTTCTTTGCAGCATCAACATTATGTCCAACATTGACGCCGATGGGGCTGCTGAAATATCTAGATCTAATGTTGTATTTCGGACGGACCCTTCTGTCGTTTCAATTCTTCGGTTACCCGACTGCTCCCTACTTTTATTCAGGTTTACCCTGGGAGCTGTTGCTTGAATACCATCCTGGTCGGTCCCTACTCCCTTGCTGATGTTCTCAGTCGGGTCTGTCACCATTACTTCATGATCCAGTAACGAAAAAATTCGTGGGGATGAGGACAGACGAGGTTTTATAATAAGTTCATTATGACTTAAAAGTGAATGATTTACCAAAAAGGACGAGTCAAGTGTTTGAGCGCACTGATCTATTGAGTCATTCAATTTCTGCTGATCTATCTCTGCGTACGGGAGCTTCAGGGGTGAGTGGATCCTTTTGAAGTGTTTGCTCACAAAGCCTTTTATAGTCTTAGACGCTGCTGTGCCCCCTTTTGTTTCCTGGGCAGCACCGTTAGTATCTTCCTTTGTTGCTTCTCTCACCATAGCCCTTTTTTTCTTTACTCTAGGGCTTTCCATACTCGCCCCGTGTATCCTACTTTCCATAGTGTGCTCATTTGCCCTATTCCCCAACACTGTGTTCTCTTTACGGGCTTTATTCTTCTTTGGGGCCATCTTTGTTGGCGCGTACTCTGAGTTCCTTAACTACGTATCTCGGAGACAATGCTTGAGTGTGGATTAGCTCTGTTCCACCAAAGGGTCTGTTGTGCCTTTAGTACTTCTCGTATTATTCAAAACCATGAACTCTCCAGCATTCCATTTCATCCGATTATACAGACATCTCAACTACAATGGCCCAACCGGTACAAACAAACCATTGGAGCAATATTTTTTCCTAATTTCAGTGAGGGACCTATAAATGTCCCATGGGGTCTCGCATCAGTTTTATTTTTCTTAAGCCACTGGTCTGCAAATAGGATGATTTCTTAACCGAATCAGCTTATCTCAACATCTTTGGGACTGTGCTAGTTATGGTTTGCAAATGCAAAAAGAACAATTGATGGACAGAATGCAGAACAATGTCATACATTCACCCCAGTACAGAGATCTGGGCCTAAATTCAAAGTTTTTTTGCTTCCCATGCCATTCCTGTTTGAACCTAGCCATATGCAAATCAGTCTTGACCCTGCGCCCCATGGGAACAGTCCAGCCCAAACTGCCAGGCCAGGTCCTCCCTGGACTGCAAACAAGCATCCTAGGACCAGATTTGGGGTTTCACCCCTCTTCAGCCAGGATAGCTTGATTCCAGTGGCATGGAGAGCACTGTACCCACGTCTGGGCATACCCATTTCACTTGGGGTGACAAATGCAAAAAGAACAATTGAAGGACAGAATGCAGAACAATGTCATACATTCACCCCAATACAGAGATCTGGGCCTAAATCCATCGTTTTTTTGCTCCCTATGCCATTCCAGTTTGAACCCAGCCATATGCAACTCAGTCTTGACCCTGCGCCCATTGGGAACAGTCCAGCTTGAACTGCCAGGCCAGGTCCTCCCTGGACTGGAAACAAGCATCCTAGGACCAGTTTATGGGTTTTGCCCCTCTTCAGCCAGTATAGCTTGATTCCAGTGTCATGGAGAGCACGGGACCCACGTCTGGGCATACCCGTCCCACTCGGGGTGACAAATGCAAAAAGAACAATTGATGGACAGAATGCGAAACAATGTCATACATTCACCCCAGTACAGAGTTCTGGGCCTAAATCCATTGTTTTTTTGTTCCCTATGCCATTCCAGTTTGAACCCAGCCATATGCAAATCAAGCTAAGCTGATAAAGGGGCAAATTTACTATTTTATCACGCAAAACATTGCAATACAATGCAGAAACCTTGCGGGCAAAGTGGGAGAACAGGACAGAACCATAACTACAAAGATATGGTGCTGTTGCCCACTTTCCAAGTGCAGGCCATTTTCTGGCTGCATAGCGCCTTGTACACATTTTTTCACCTTTATGCAACTGCGTTGGCATGCGTCTAGAATACGTTTTATACTTGAAGGGTAGATGGCCAATACAAAATACTATGCTTAGACTTCGGTTTAAACTTTTCCCTCTTTGTATGCGTGTTGTACAGTATATCATGCGTGCAAAATTTAAAAAAGTTGAGAAACAATTTTTTTCTCCTTCTTTGCACCTGTCCCAAGAAGTCATACATATTTGCTGCAAAACCCTGTTTATATATGTTAGTAGATAGGGCTTTGTGTTAAAAACCATGGATGGTTGCATGGTAACACCCATGTACTACCAATGGGATGCCCACTTAGTTCAAATTAATGCAATGTAGTGCAAAGTGCTACTTTAGCACTGATTACAAGTTGGACGGTACTGCAGTAATGGTAAATTTGCAACTGAATTTTAACCCTGGGCGGTGTTCGCGTAGTCGCACTACGTGGAATTCCGCGAAACCATAAAGAAACTCTGCAAGCTACGCGAATTTCCGCGAGCGCGCGGAGTTGCTTGTTCCGCCCGTTCGAGATGCGTTTTTCCTGTTCGGGAATGCGTATTGCGTGTTCGGGGACACTTTTTGCGTGCTCGGGGGGAAATATCGCATGAACTTCACCACGCGGTCACCAATGGGCGCAGCCATCTTGTTTTTCACTTTTTGCTATGGTTCTGGGCCTGTTTTTCTATCCTCGCTATATCTTTTCAATCCTTTGTTTCTAGAAACTTTTTTTAAAATCTTTTTTATTTATTATCTATCCTTCTCTATTCTTGATTGTATATTTTGCGTTTTTTCCTACTTTTGTGTGTTTTTTACTGCGTTTTTCACTCTTTTTCTATTACTTGCTTTTTTCATTACTTTTACTTACTTTCTTAGTTCCTACTTTTTCTTTTCTGCCCCCGCCCCCGCCTACCCAGAACCATGGCAAAGGGCCAGGGGAAGAATAAGAGAAGGGCTCGGAGCGTGAGCCGCGACCGCCTTCCTTGCGGAAGGTGGGGCCCACAAGGGGTGCAGGCACGGGCCTTGTTCAGTGAGGCGGAGGTGGCCGCACTGGTTTTTTTTATCCAGCGCCACCTCCCCTTAACCCTGGCAGCAGGCGGCAGGCCTGGGTCCGGGTGGGCAAGGGTGCGCTGGGCAGTGTTTCACTGATCTGGGGTCCGGGGCACCCATAACCAATTGACGCACCGGTGGTCCGATATCCTGGACCGGGAGCATGACCTGCTGGACCTGCTAGGTGTTAAAGGCTTGATGAGTAGCTATTTATATTACTATTTTGTGTTCTTCTGTTCTGTGTACTGTTATTGCGTGATTGTTACTTCCAGACAGGTGCTTGGTGCTACTAACTAATCATACTTGTTTGCAACTTTGCGCTCACTTGGGCTGGTTATGTAAGAGAGGTTAGAGAATTTAAGTTAGGTAGGTAATCCACTTAGGAAAAACTCCAGTCCTTTCCTTTGTCCTGTCAGGCTGTCCTGTCTCCTGTCACTAAGATAGAGGTAGTAGTTAGTTAGTTAGTATTATTTGGTAATTTAGCGGCCTGTGTCGTGATTCATGACGCGACCTCTCACATGACTTCAGTCCTAGTAGAACCTTTTGTAGTTCTTATAGTGAGTGGAATAGCAACCAACAAATTTGGTGTTTGCAATATGCATGCGTCCATCTATGCATTAAGAAGAATAAATTCAGACTTAGTAATTGGCCCGTCAAATGGGGTTGTTGGAGTTGAGACTGAGAGATGATTGGGAATGAGATCTGAACTTAGAAGCAAATATAATTTATTGGCAATTCCTTACAAAGTCAGGAATAGGCGGGCTAGGTATGTTTAGGATTCAGGAATCAGAATTGAACTGTGGAATAATAATGATCAGATGGCACTCGACTGCGATACATACTAGTCGACTACTACTAGATGAATGAATGAAATGAATTTGTACTTGTAAAGCGCACTGCTACCTTGAGGCATCCTGGCGCTGAACGCATACCGCTGTGGAACCCTTCCTGGCTTTTTCCCTTTGAAATGTCCACTCCTGGGCACCCCCAAGGTGAAGCCAGGCATCCCAGCGCTGGTGGGGCCGTTGTGGAGATTAAGCAAGCTATTGCCCAGAGTTGCAGAGTGGGACCCATGATTAGAATAGGCACCGAGGCGAGAATTATCAGGTCCGAGGAAGTTGAGCCCAAGACCCGCCGAGGCGGGAATTGAACCCTGGTCCCGGGCCAGATCTCTGCATCAGGGTCTGCCGCTCTAACCATTGAGCCACACTTCTCGATGAATACGTCGATCTGATTGATTGAGCATAGGTCAATGTTATTGCAATTGCTGCTTCCTGTCTAAAAATATTTTTAGAGCAATTATATTTAGATATTAAACACAAATCATTTTTTGTCTCTTTACATGATCAGCATCCAGGGGCAAGAAGAAGACTGGGGCAGCTGGCAGTGCGGCGGGAGTGGGAGCTGGAGGGGCCTCCCAGGAACAGCAGGAAGCGGCCTCAGGCGCAGATGGCTCTGCTGCTGGCCCCAGTAAGTCCTCCTGGTGTTGTAATATATTAATATTTCCATAACTTTTACCGCTCTATTATTTCTATTTCCTAATTTTAATTTTTCCAAAATCCTCTGTTTCTAAATTATTGTTTTTGCTCCTTTACCTACTACTAAGTACTACTACTAACATTGTTTCTTCTAGGGTCTGTTTTTATTTTTCCATCAAATCAAACTGCATCTGACTAACCTCTGCTCTGACTCTGTATTAGACTGTCTGTAGCTTGCTTTCTTCTGGGTTTCACTGAGCTTTCTCTCTCCCCTTATGTGGATTGCCTAGTAGTGGTACTGTAAGACTCAGAGAACCCATTGGTCCTAGGCTACTACTAGTACTAGTAAGGACTCCTTACTACTACTAGTAGCACTAATGTGCTGTGCAGACTGCAGATTGCATGCTCAAGACAAGTAAGGTATATCCGCAGGTTTGTGAATTGTAGATGAGAAGGCTTTTGTTTCTTTTACTGTCTCATCATGCTCAATCAGTAATGGTGGTCACTCATGTTGGACAGGAGCAGGAACCCCCAAAGTGGTGTATTTTACTTTTTCTAATCCAGGCCTAGTACTTTTTTTAGTAGCAGCAATTGATGGTGAACACTGAACAACTGTTACCGAGCACCATGGCTGGAAGGAAGTATGAGGACTGGAGTAGGGGGACGGCACCAATATTTTCCAACTAAGAGAGACCTCATGTCCACCCAGTTGGCCACTCTTTCTTCTTTAAAAAAAATGAGATGCACCAATAGCTCTAGTCACTGTGTCCAGTCCTATGGATTGCCCTCTTCTTGAAAGGCTTTTCAAAAATTGCCGCAAACAAAATGCCCAACCGGATATTATTTAGTTATTTGTGATAGGACATACTGTCTACTGTACTCTAGTATCCAAATTGTAGATAGTGATGTGTGTGGTGTATATGTATTATTAATTATGTATTTTCAATCTTGCCAATGAAAAAAATAAATAGGGGAGGCGTATATGGCATCTAAAAAAATGGGAATTTTTGTCTCCAGGTGTACCGACCACCAGTGCCGGGGGCCAGCAGTGAGGGCCACCATGCCACTCCGGAGGGAGCGAATGCGGCAGCCACAGGGGGTAAGCCAGCAGCAGTGGCAGGCCGTGGTAAGTCATATTCCTTACTGTAGGAGAGTAGGATCTGCCTCTTTTGTTGCCCCCACTTTTTTTCTGATGTTTACACTGGTTTCTGGCTATAGTCAGGCTGGGACCCTGCCAATCAGGGCCCCAGCCTCTCTGTTCTCTCTAAACGACTTGGAGTGCACTCTAGGTGCACTAGTGATTGGATACTGTGTACCTTATGAGTCCCTAGTATATGGTACCTTAGGTGCCAAGGGCATAGGTACTTCACAGGCCTACCAGGGGCTGAAGCATGTATTATGCCACCCCTGGGAAGCAGACTAAATCTGACACCACAGGCCTGCTACTGCAGCCTGGGTAAGGTGGTGCATGCACCTCTTACTGTGATATAGGCTACCTATATCACTACCTAGATACACACATATAAACCTATAAGTCACTCCTATGACAGGCCTTATCAATCCTGAAGGCAGAGTGCTTGGTTCCTATGTGAGGGGTGCCCTGCATGAGCAGAGCCCCTCTGCAGCATTCGGAGACCCTTCTCTGATGCTGTTTGTAGTGCAGCCTGACCATATACTCTTAAGCGCATTATAACCTCGCGTTAAATGCTAACTTTGGGATGGCTGCACGAAAACATGTTGTGTTTGGTGGCGCGAAACTGGACAAAGGGAAGTGGGTGTAGCCACCCACTCCCCTGACCCTCCCATAGGTGGGGTCATAGAGCTAGTCCCTCCCTTTCTTTTAGTATAAGAGGGGGAACCTGTGCATTGCAAACTAGATACCCCTGGACGACGCTCTGAAGAAGAATCCTGGACCTTCGACGTTCCACTACCTCTGGAAGACTGAAGAATCTCCCTTGGAGTCAAGGAGTGACTCCCCTGCTTGGCAGGCACCAAAAACTACAACAAAGGTCGCAAACTATGCCGCTCCCGCCAGAGCCCAAGGTCCCTGCAGCCCAAGACGAAGATTTCCTGACTTCTCAAAGGCCATCGTGAGTCCCCAGCGAAGCTGAGGCCAGTGGACCCCACGAGTGATGAGGAACCGCAGTCCCTGGGTACCATGCACTATTGTCAAGTGCAACCCCTTCACGATGTTCTACGAACTTGTGCTTTGGACCACGTATGGTCCCAGCCTCTAGCAGGAATCCCTCCGAAGATCAGAGGCCTACCCCGTCCCGAGTGACCGTGGGCCCCTGTTGAAGGAATCCCCCCGAGGCGTCTTCGCGATCCCTTGCCAGCCGGCTTGTGGGTCCTCAGAAGACTTTTCTAAAGAACCAAAGGGCTCCCCTGGTTGCTCTAGGACTGCCCTGACTTACCCTTGCTGGGTGAGTTCCCCAGACCTTGCTGGTCTGCACCATTGACTTTTTACGCTTTCCACAAGACTTGCTGCTACCAAGGCTTGTTGGCTCCAATCGGGTTGCCGACACCGCAGTCAGCTGCAGACTTTGTGGGATACGCCGAATCCAGCTCCTGGTTGTCGTCGACACCTCCTGGACCTCGTGGCCGAAGAGTCAAGACACCCATGAACGACCTGAATCTTTCGACGACGGTGGGCATTCATCTTCCTTGCCCCGGGTCACTGCCCAGTGACTTTGAACACTGTCCCCTCTTCCGAATCCAGGCTTGGATTCCATCGGACACTTCTTCTGGCTTCACAAGCAGCAAGTCTTCATTGGCTCCCATTGAAAACGACGCCGCGACCCGACACCAAAGGACACCTATGCACCTGGCTTCCCTGGGTGAGGTAACTCCAGCACTACAGTGCTCCTGTGGGTGTTGGCCCTAGAACTACTTACCCTGTAAGTGACTTGCTTGTAGCTACTCCCGAAGTGCCCTTAACCTCTTAATTTCTAACCGCGACTTGCCCCATTGAAGTCTACGGCGATCCGCGCCTGTGTTCACGCACTGCACGCGTCCCCCGTGGGTCCTTTACTTACCTGCCTTGGGTGGTTTCGTGAGGCCCCAACACTTCTGAAGGCCCTGGGCCTTGTCTCTTTGCAAGTCGTTGTTCTTAAGTCTCTTTCTTAGTATATGGTCTGGTACGCCCCTAGGGCCCCAGCCATATTGTGCTTAATTTATTGTGAAACGTTGATTTGTGCATATGTTCCTGACTTCTAATCTCATAAAGAGATTAGTAGAGAGTTGTTTAGTAATAAATACATATATATTTGATATATATACCTGTGTGGTGTCTTTTCATTTGGTGATTCAAGAGATTGTGTGGTAAAACAAGCTGCTTTACATTCCTCCAAGACTTAGCCTGAAGGCTGCTCTCCACAGCTACCACTAGGATAGCTTTCTATAAAGGTTGTCTTAAACCTACCTACCATAAGAGTCGAATTGTACTGGTGCAAGGTGTCCACTTTAATTAGTGAACAGCATATACCAGGCCAACTTCTCACACTTACTTATTGAGAATGATGAATACACTTGCTGCAAGGGTGTACACTCAGTACTAGTACACTGTACTTCTGCTGAGGCTAAGTTGTTGTGAACACTGAACAGTTAAAGAAGACACCCTGGCCTTTACTTAAACATTAGCATTAGCGGCGGGGGTTGAGTAACTAATGGCATATTCTATCTTTAACTCAGCAAAGACAGTTTTATGATGAAGACAAACAGTCAGACGACATGTATGACTGGCAGAGAAGGATGCGTGGGTGAAGGAAGGGGCCCCGGGATGCATAGGTGGCGGATGAAGATGATGGGAATAGGATGCATGGGTAGTTGAAGGATCGGTGAAAGGTGAAAGAGAAAGCAGAAAGGATGCCTGTCTGGGTGGGTGAAACTGTATGGGTGAAAGGAATCCTCTGGGGGGGTTTGAGGGGTCAAACTCTAAGGCAAGCAAGGACGCATGGCATGGGTGGTGGTTGGTTATATCTAAATGTATGTTGTTGTCGGTGAAAGCCGGTTTATGATAGCCATGTTTGGATTGATGGATGGATGCCTGGATGGTATCATATAGTAGGTGAAAACAGAGTCAGACTGGCTGAAGAGAATGTAAACGAAAATTAAACCGTGCCAGAGTACCAAAGACAAGGGTGAAGAAGATTAAGAATAAAATAATAATAATGCTAGAAGAGCAATGCACTGAATGTAAATGAAACAAGCATTGGCATAGCCAATAGGTCTCGCCTTTGGGACCTTATAAGTGTTTAGTTATCCAGCACAATATCCTTGGTGCAACAACATCAACTGTTGCATGGCTAAACACTTATAAGGTCCCAAAGGCGAGACCTATTGGATATGCCAATGTTTGTTCTGAAGCAGCCGCACATGATCGAAGTCCTTAAAGCAGACTGTCCTAATGCTATATGTCTACGCAGGCACAGAGATGTGTCAGCCTATTTCACTTATGTCAGAATACTTTCCCATGAACATAGTGTTTCTGTTTTCCTACTGATATGATGCTGTGTGCATTAAAGCACCAGTATTGTTTCTGATACCATGGTGGGCCCGCCTTTCTATGCTAACTCTTTTACTCTAGGGCACTGCACTGAGGCCCTGCCATCTACTAGTATTCCTTGTAAGGAAGACCACACTCAGATACAAGCTGCAGCTGACCTGTGGCACAGTGACCCAACCAGCCATAGCCTTTTTCATTTTTCTGATTTTTTGTGGTGCAATACACCTAGGGCTAACTTGCGCTCTTTCATTTTGATACACACATCTTGAAAAACTAGGAGCTTGCAAATAAAACAGGGCGTAGCAGGTCTGATTTCTGTGCTGCTCACCAAAAGGGGTTAAGGGATAGCAGCTTAGAAATATTTAGAATCCAACTTCTCAGCACCGCCTGGTATATTTTTTGATGTAGCAACAAGGTCAAGACGAAATCTCCACTACGCCAGAGTAATCAGAATAATTTTGAGTTACTCTTGTTACACAAAATTCCTGAAATTATACCATTATGCCACATGGTAAAATTATGCGCTGTTTGCAGTAAAAATGTACCGCAAACACACATGATCTACACGAATGGAACACAAGCTGCTGTTGTTTGTGGTGAGTTTTTTTGGGCACTTTTTTGTACAGTGAAATGTATCCTCACGTCCAAAGGCATTTCGTACTAAAATGCATCTCCAAATGCCACTTTTGTATTTTATGTAATTACGTGTAATTTTGAGATTTTTTTTGCAATGATGCAAAATCAAATTACGTGAATTTCTCCCACCTCTAGCAAGTAACTAACTAGCACCTTGATTCCCTTGAGTATTAAGGGGACTAGATAACTGCACGGAAATGAATCATGATTCCTGAAGGACTAGTGGGGCTGCTGCATGCAAGATCTGTTAGCTGGCATCTGCGCCTTGATGTCACTTAAGTTACAAAACTGAAATTAGAGTAAACAACAGCAGCATTGATTGGCAAAAGGATGAAGACAGTTATAACAAACACTACGCTGTGAGAAGGATACAAGTTAGCAGCTACATACAGGTGAAAACAAATCTAGCCGATGCTGGCTGTACACCGAATGGAACAGGACAGCTCCAGGAACGCTGCCCTTAAAGAGTTAAATCACGTTATCACGTACGGTATAGACCCAGACTAGAGTAAATACTAACTAATTGGCAAGGGCTAACGTCGTGGCAATCGGCACTCACAGTACGTGTTTAATGTATCATAGATACAGAGATGAAAAATTGAAAATCCCAGATAATGCTGTGAGGACGTGGAAAGGACGGTGATTGACTAACACACATGAACTTCCACCCTCCTCATCAAGGCAGCCCTCTTCCTGCCTCCACTGAGGAGTCCCCTTCGCACCAGATTGTTGCGGAACAGTGAATTGTATTGAAAGTGGGTCTTTTGAGATAATCCCTACACGGGCCCAGTGGCGTAGCCAGTGTGGCCCTGGTGCAAGGGAGGAAATATACTCCCTGGCTGCTGTTTGAATGATAAAATACAGATAATATCACGTTTCAGGCGGCCTTTGGGGCCCGGTGCCACTGCACCAGCTGCACCAATGGCAGCTACGCCCCTACTTGGGCTGCAGACTCAGTCACCCTCCGTAGCACCAATGACAGACTCCCGAGCACAGTGTGAAATAAAACACGACAAGACGACATACAAAGGGGGAACCTCGAACCCAGACAACCAGGGGCATGCTAACTCCGGGGTAATACGCACGTCGTCCATTTCAGTTATTTTACTATGCGCACGTGACACAAAACAATTGCGCAATCACAATTCTCCACAGAACTCTTCCGAAGAGAACCGGGAACCCACTTTAACTGTAAGGGTTTCAACGCTGTATTTGTTGCACCCAGTCCACAGATGGTACCACAAAACGAGAGGCAAACAACAACAAAGACGTGGGACTGGAATTCCATTCAAAGGTTAAAGCATTCAAGTGTGGCTTGCCGACAAGTCACGACATGCATTCATCATACAACGGCCACGACAGCGTACCCACCTGAAAGAGTATCACGATATAGGCATTCCCTGTTTCATGCGCTTTAGGCATACATGCTGCCAATGCTAGGGACCCGGTTTACGGGCTTAAACACACAACATTCGAAAATGTCAATTTAGTTTCTAAACGGAATTAGTCCATATCTAATTTTAGCCTAATGTTAAGACGCGTTTGTAACATTTTGGCGTTACAGACCCTTCAAACAGCCGCAGGACCGCAGGAACAATGCTGTTTGAACCTAATTTTCAGACCCTAACCAGAGGCCAGATGTGGTGATCATTACCTGGTGCGCCTCAAGGAATCCACTATGGATTTAGCAAACACTCAGGGGTAATCTGGGTGTACCGCCTGGACATCACGCTGGGCGCTGTAAGATAACTCGACTGTAACTTCAATACACCCGAAACATGCGCAGTTACCGCCAAACTGCTCCTTCCATCAACTATCAGCTGCAACTTTTGCAAAATGATGAAAGCAAGCACCCGTCGACCACAGCGCCTTGGAGCACAGGCAACAGAACTAGGCTCCCTGACTTTCAAAAACACTATGCACATTTTTTACAGGGACCATTAAAAAAACATTAAAACACAGAACGCAGTCAGGAAGGGGATGCCAGCCAAACACGCCGAACACCAGTGAAACGATGCTCGACCGTATTCATGAAAAAACAAGCGCCCGCCTTTGTCTCGGCTGCGCACGTCATCCTGCCTGCAGTAAGAAAAAAGGAGCGGGGCGAGCGAGCGCAGCAGCCTGCTGAGCTGACCACACGCTCGTGCACAATGGCCATGTGTTTTCAATTATCGTGCCCGTGTCAGGGCACGATAATTGGAAACAGATGCCGGCCGTGCGGGTAACTGCACGGAAAAGGCCATTGTGCACGAGCGTGTGGTCAGCTTTTTCAAGCCCATTACATAAAGTCTTGCAGAGCAGCGCTTGCGCGCTACTCTAGGCTCGACCTAAAAACAAACCCTGGGAAGAACAAGGACTGTTTTTTTGCAAGGGTTTTGATTCAAAGGTTTGAGGGTGTACTTGTATTTCAGAATGGAATACTCCCTTGACTCACAGTAGTTTGCAGGCACAACATATATATTGTGCATGACTATTATTATTTACCCTATCCATAATCGCCTCCCTCCGACTCCGAGGCTCACGTCCGCTCCAGTCCCCTCCCTTTGTCAGCCATGGGTGGCTGCATGGTAACTAGTACTTACAAATCACTCAGTATGTCATCATCATCATCATCATCACGTGAGTGACATGATGTTGTGCCGCCATTTCTCATCTTCCATAAGCATGTGATCATTAACCATCATCATGTGCCTTATTACAGTAGTGTAGTCAGGGTGAAAGTGAAATTGTCTGAGCATTTGCCATTGATTTAACACTACAGAGTATGGCCGTAATGGAAATATATAATTGTGTAGTACAGCTGCCCCACATGCAGACAGTAGTAAAGTACATGAGTCTGTGACACGAGTATGTCTGTCTAGGCCAGGGCACAAGCTGACAGAGCTGGCATGCCTACAAGATTAATTGTGCTAAACAAGAGAGAGAAAAAGAATACTTCTACTCTACTCCATACTTAGTGCCTGAAAGTATAATCATCACATCCAAATCTTAGAGGCAGAGGAAGGGAAGTGAGGAGGAGAGGAGGATACGACAGCTGCTAGTGCTACTGCTACTACTATACCACTATAATGTTTATGTGTGTAAATTAATTTTGTGTTACTGTTTTGCTAAGAGTATTGGTTACAATTCTCTTTTTTTTCCTTTCTTGATATAGCTACTCCTTCTCAAACCACTAGGCAGGAGTTGGCGACTAGGGCCTGGCAAAGGAAGCTGGAGGCCATCCGGGATGAATATCGCTGGCTGGTTGTCTTGGCGGAGGAGGAGGAGGCGGCAGCTGCAACTTCTTCCTCCAATGCCCCGGGGCCCAGCAAGCCCCCCCATGCCTCCGATGGTACAGCGCCGTGTTCTGGCAGCCGCCCGCCACCCATCACCAACATCTACTGCTGCCCGCCCCTGTTGTTCCTGCAGGAACTTTCGGCGCCGCGTGCTCCTCAGGGTGGGGCGCCTGGAGGCCAAGCTGGAGGAGGTCCTGAGAACTAGCCGGCATCCCCGCCGCTAGACATCATCATCACCGACCTCAGTCTTTGACTCTTGCCCCTTTTTTAATCTTTTTTTGGGTGGGTGGGATGTTGGGACTATTTGGGGAACCTTGGGGTTTACTTTTTCTTGAACTTGGACATGGACATTTATTTAATTTACTGGACATTGGTTGGGGTTAGAGAGAGGGGTGGGTTAGGTATTGTGGGTTTTTCTTCTAGTTTATATCTGTTAGGGTGATAAATTTATAGTTTTCCAATACATATGATGCAAATCTTTTCTGGGGGTTTACTCTTTTACGTCACCTTGTTTGTTTTTGTTTCCTCCTTTTGCTGCAGGGCCGCAGCCAGTTTTTTAAATCTGCCAATAGTGTAACACACCGACAGATAGATGCAGTACCCTCACTTGTCCTACTACTGTCAGTCTCTCCTCCTAGTCCATGCATTCTGCAACTAAAACCCCTTTGTACTGTAGTATGTACTCGGAAGGATGTGGGTGTGTGAATTAATTAATTTCCATAGTATAAACATTATTGAATCCCCCACACTTCTTCTCTTACCTGTGATTGATGTTTAGGTGAAACAATGGCTGCATGGTGATGGTTTGGTTTCCTAAGGTGCCATGGTGGGTGGTGGTAGCAGTAGTAGACAGTTGCATTTGCAAAAAAAGAAAATGAGACAAGTCAGTCACCTGAGGGAGACTAGGGAACGAGTAGTAGAAGTACAATAAGTAGTAAGTACACAAGAAGAAGACTGCCAAACAAGAAGAAAGTGATGATGAATGATATTGATATTAAGCAATGCTAAAGTAAAATAAAACATAATGGTGGCAGGGATAGCCTAGTACAAGTTACAACAAACTGAAGTAGTGGACTCGACCTATGAAGTGGACAAGCGTAACCTTTAGTGGTGCAAGGATGATAAATCCATGACGGCAATTAATAATTAATAATGGGTTAATATAATTATGTTCCTCTGGAAAAAAAAGAGAATAGCGAATACTACTGAGCATGGGTGGGCACTGGGCAATCAAATCCGTTGCCAGTGTGGCTGATAATATATATATATACTTAGAGCAGAAGAAGATCCTCGCCCTGCCTTGAATTAGTGTTGCTTACTTGCTTTCACCACATCCGCCCCAGCAAGTGTGTGATCAATTATTGGTGTAAATTAATTTAGTCACACCTCAATAAACAACACAGCCCGGGGGAAGAGGGCTAGGGTTTGATGAATGGTTGGGAAGGGGTATTTGAGGGAAAGGTTTGACAAAGACAAACACTGCGCATGGACAACACACAATCTTGGCAGACGACCATCATATTCATAAATATGTTAAGGGAGAAAAAGGAAATGCATGCATGATGTGGTTAATGATAAGTAGTACTAAGTAGACGAGTAGACAGTACAGGGCAGCAGTATAATATTAATTATTATTATTATGCAATTGCCTTGCCTGTCTGCCCTCAGAGACACCCAAATTACATACATTTTATTTATGTCCTGTTGTACCGGGCTTCCTTTTAAAGCTAGCAAAGAAAATTAAAAAATAGCTGTAGGGATATAAGCAAAGACTAAGAGCAAACATAATAAACAAACAACAACACGCAGTCGTAATGATTGAAGAGAAAAAATGAATCAAATTAATTAAAAGATGATGAATGATACTAAGTTACTGTATGTTATTATCCTGGTCAAATTGGGCAGTTGCATCTCGGTATTCCTCTTGGTCCCCCCTTCCATGGATGCTCCGTCCGTCAATCTTGGGTGCCACTGCCTGCCTGGCGGATGCGGATTGGTAAGGTAAGTGTGAGTTGTTTTTCCCAGTATAGCACAGGGTAAAGGCCGGCCTGTAAATGTAGATGGAAAAACAAAAGGGATATTGAAAAATCAAGGAGAAAAGTAAAGTTAAAATGCATAAATTAAGGAGGAGTGCAACAAGAACACTTTCAGAGGCGGCATGGCTAAATCATGTCTACTCTGTTTCCAGCATTAACCAGGCTACAACAACAACAGGACAGAGCAGGCCCATGGCACCCACCCAACCTCCACTTAGCTTAGATTTTGACTGAGCCAGACAGAGCACACATATACAGCAACATAGCATTTTCCAAATTAAGTAACTAAATCAATGCACTGCTGTCAGTCATACCACTACACTCGACTCCACCACTGCACAGACATGTAGGTCTGCTGTGGTTGTTGTTGACTTGTTTACCTTTTATGCCACTTCATGAAACGCCCCGAGTTATTCCATAAATCATCTCCCATCCTAATGACTGACTACAAAGAGTATAGTATGTGGTCATCATCATCATGGTGTTCAACTCAGTCTGTAGTGTACCGAGTGAGTCCAGATTCCATATTCAAAAATGCAGTGGATTGGCCTGCAGTAGAAGTACAATTTTGTTATTAAACAATAAGAAGGGAAACATTGACTTGAGTCACTTTTAGTGTGTAGATTAAATACTAGTACACTTCATGCACAACAACAACACAAACACCAATCACTCAGAGTCAGCGTCCAATGCATGCCATCATTACCTGTTCTCATCTTAAGGGGCAGTCCCTCTCGGCTCGGAAAGGAGGATAGCTATAGTCATGTTCTTTTGGAGGGACTCGACGAGGCAGGCACACATTTCTTGTACTATTCTCCCCATCCAATATCTGGCTTGAGGGAAATGGATTTAGGGCAAGTCAGGATGGATGGAGCAGGACTCGGAGGAGTGGACTTCTTTAATAATAAATGCACACAGTTGCAACTCCAATACGGCAATAAAAATACAAGACGGTGGTGATGGATTTGTTGTGATTCGAACCAGAAAGACAGACACACACACAAATAATAAAAGTAAATAAGGAAGAAAGAAAGTAACAAGTTGAAAGCCTAGTTGTCAGAGAAGTAGAGCTCAACCTCAAACTCTGGTGGTTCACCCAGAAGTAGGTCATCTAACACACTACTTCCGTCACCTAAGTCACTGTCCTCCTCTTCCTGCTGTGCTTCAGGTATGTGTAATCCGGTGGTATAAAGTGCTGATTCATTTTGATCATGATTAACCTCTCCACGTTTTGGGTGAGAGACTGGTCCTTTTCACTGTTACAATGGCACCAGCAGCACTGAAAACATGCTCAGAAGAGACACTTGTGACAGGGCAAGCCAGATAGTTTATCGCCAGCCTGCTGAGCACTGGCCAATGGCGACTTTTCCCATACCAATACAGCAATGGGTTTTGATCAATGTAGACCTCTGTTGGGTCATGCAGATAGGCCTGGACCGTCCGCTCAATGGTCAGGGGTGCTCCGCTTTGCCCGGCCTCTTTTGCCTTTGCATTTGCATCAGCACTGGACCTAACAAGCCCTTGCTGTAGAAACCATTCCTGTGCCGTTTTTACTGGGGCTGATGATCCTGTTCTTTCTGTTGTTGATGTTGGTGGTTTTGACTGCTGTGAGCCAACCACACTGCCCTCAGGTTCTGAAGTTGAACTTGACGCCGGCTGCCCTGCAGTACTTGTTGTGGGCTGGAGTAGCGTGCCTCTAATTTCCAGCCGGTCTTTTTCAAAGCGACTGGCTACCGCAGGTATCCAAGTTTTGTACTTGGCAACATCCACTTGTGAAAAAGGAATTAATGTGTTAGTGTTCAGTACTGCTTTGTACCGTGGATCCAGAATTGTGGCAGAAATGTAATGGTTTGGATGACACAATCTCAGTTTGCACCCTTGTATTTTCAGATAAGCAAAGGGAGAAGCTCTCCACCAACTCATATGCTTCTTTTTTTCCTCCACACCTCTTACATTGCAGACACCCCCTTCAGCTGTTCCTGTAGCATGTGCAACAATGGGATAGCTTGGCCCATAGTACAGTCCTCCTTGCTGACTTCAGATATGAAGAGCTCGAAAGAAAGTAGCATCTCTGTCAGGCATTTAACTAGGCCCCATTGGTCCATCTCAATGGTCATGCCTTTCACAGTAGCATCCCCTAGTCTTCGCATGACATATTCATTGATTGGTCTGTACTGCTCAAACAGACGGTCAAGCATGTAATAAGTTGAGTTCCAACGTGTTGGCACCTCCTGGATGAGGCTTTAACTGGCACTCTATACTCACGTTGAATGATCCTCAGCTGCTTCCGGGCTTTAAAAGAATGGCTGAAATGTGTGCATTTTCTTCTGCAGGTGGTCAGTAAGTTGCTGACTCGGTATTCTTTTTTCAGAAAGTCTTGAACAATGATGTTAATGCAGTGCACCAAACACAGGACCCTGATATAGCCACCATCGCCCATGACCTTAACTATATTACTGCCATTGTCCGTGGCAACAAAACCAATGTTAAGCCTTCTTGGGTGCAGCCATTCAAAGACCTTGCCGTTAAACTCTTCCAAAATGTTTGCAGCACTATGAGATTTCTCCATGGCGAACATGGCTACAGTTGCATGTTTCCGAGTGGCATTAAAAATCTCAGCAGTGTCAACACCTGCAGATATCTTTTCTCTAACCCCACAAAAGAGATCCAGTGTGCAGTGATGCGCATGTAATCAGTGGCTTGGCAACTGCTCCACATGTCTGTTGTCATGTGGATACTGTGAACAGCACTCTGCCGCAAAGCTTGTCCAAGCAATTCCAGCACGTCGTGATGTAGTGCTGGAACAGCAACTCTGGCAAAATAGGACCGGCTGGAAACCTTCCATTTTGGGCAGATGGCTGTCACAAATTCAAGAAAACTCACCACTTCCCCAAAAGAAAAAGGGAGAAGGTCCAGCGCTAACATTTTAGCCAGCTTCGCATTGTACAAACGTGCCGTTGGGTGGTTGCATTCGTACTGCCCCTCCGACCTAACCACGCTGAGAATGGTAGGCTGGATTTTTCCTTTCTGGTGCCACTGATGCAGGTGACTTCTTGACACCAGATGTTGTTAGGCTCAACGCCTCACTTTTTTTCATTGCGGTAATCTGTTGCCTTGGTGTCTCACTCTCAGCCTGACTCTTACTCTTGTGCCACTGAGATGTTGCTGAAACTGATGATGAGGATGTGGACGGTACCACTGCACTGCTGGGGACAGGGCTACTTTGTGTTAAAGAGAAAATGTCTCCCTCTTGTTCACCTTCCACCGCGATCGTATCTTCTACTTCTTCGTCACCACCAACAGCAATGCAATGGGTGCAGTTTTACATTTTTTTGCCTTTAACCCCTTTGATGCTTATGACAAGCTGGACTCGTCATGGCACACAGTGGTCGTGTCTCATGACGAGTCCAGCTCGTCATAAGACCCACCCAAGGGGGAAGCGCTGGCGTCATTGGGGGTTTCCCTTTGTTCCCCGACGCGCTGGAAGCCATTTGCTTCCAGCGCGTCGGGGAATAAGGTTAGTTTTGGCTCCGGGGAGGGGGGTTTGAAACAAAAGAGGCATCGAGGGAAAGGAAAGGGTTTTCCTTTCCCCCGATGCCTCTTTTGTGCATTCCTGCCCACTAGACACCAGGGAATTTTTTTTTTTTTTAAACGTGAAAATACTGTTTTGGGAGCGGCCCTTGAGCAGGGGTCGCTCCCCTTTTGGGGGCCATATGTTTTTGGTGCTCTGCCCCCTGGGGGCAGTTTTTTTATAAATCGGGAGAATGGGGCCTTGAAGCGGGTTACCCTTCAGAAGCATGGAGCGCAATATGGCAGGCATAGAGAGGGTGATGGCAAGTGTTGTGCACTGGCCTTGCAGGTTGCTGGCAGTGCATACACCACCCCCCGTGTGTGGCAGCCCGGGCTGAAACAGCTTCCGGGCACACACACACATGTGCATGATATAGAGGTATACTGCAATAAGTGGCACTCAGAACACAATGAAGAGCGAACTTCCTAGAGGGGGCTGAGAGTGAAAGTATAGTGTCTTTGGAAGAGAAGAGATTTGAGGTCAGCTTTGAAGATCCGGGTAGAGGAGGTGGCACGGAGCAATGGGGGAAGCGAGTTCCAGATTCTCACCGGATTGCGCCATCAATCTTTCCCTTTTGAAGACGGGGGCGGGGGGCGCATCTCTTTCGGCACCCCTCTTCCCCCTTTCTGCATCTCTGTTTCTTCTTTCTGCCCTTCTCTTGCCTCTTTCTCCACCCCTCTTCCCTCGTTCTGCACCTCTGTTGCTTCTTTCTGCACTTCTCTTGCTTTTTTCTGTACCCGTCATGCGTTTCTGCACCCCTGTGCCTCTTTCTACACCCCTCTTCTCTCTTTATGCCCTCTCTTGCCTCTTTCTGCACATCCTTTGCTTCTTTCTGCAATTCTTTTGTTTCTTTCTGCAACTCTCTTGCTTCTCTCTGCTTCCCTCTTGCCTCTTTCTCGAACCCTCTTCCAGCTTTCTCCATCTCTGTTGCTTCTTTCTGCACTTCTCTTGCCTCTTTCTGCACTGATTTTTCCTCTTTCTGCACCTCTGTTGCTTCTTTATGCACTTCTCTTGCTTCTTTCTGCAACCCTAGTTCCTCTTCCTGCACCTCTTTTCCCTCTTTCTGTACCTTTCTTGCCTCTCTCTGCACCTCTGTTCCTTCTTTCTGCACTTATTTTATCTTTCTGCATCTCTCTTGCTTCTTTCTGCACCCCTCTTGCCTCTATCTGCACCCCTATTATCCCTTTCTGCATCTCTGTTGCTTGTTTCTGCACTTCCCATGTCTCTTTATCCGCCCCTGTTCCCTCTTTCTGCATCTATGTTGCTTCTTTCTGCACCTCTCTTCCCTCTTTCTGCACCACTCTTGCCTCTTTCTGCACCTCTGTTCCTTCTTCCTGCACTTCATTTGTTTCTTTCTGCACCTCTCTTGCTTCATTCTTCACCCCTCATCCCTCTTTCTGCACCCCTCTTACCTCTTTCTGCACCCCTCTTGCCTCTTTCTGCACATCTGTTCCTTCTTTCTGTACTTTTCTTTGTGTCTTTCTGCATCTCTCTTGCTTCTTTCGTCACCCCCTTGCCTGCTTCTGCACACCTCTTCCCTCTTTCTGTACCCCCTTGCCTTTTTCTGCACCACTCTTGCCTCTTTATGCACCTCTGTTCCTTCTTTTCTGTACTTTTGTTTCTTTCTGCAGCTCTCTTGCTTCTTTCTGCACCCCCTTGCCTGTTTCTCCACACCTCGTCTCCCTTTCTGCACCTCTGTTGCTTCTTTCTGCAGTTCTCTTGCTTCTTTCGGCACCCCTTGTGCCTCTTTCTACACCCCTCTTCTCCCTTTCGTCACCCCTCTTCCCCTTTCTGCATCTCTGTTTCTTCTTTCTGCACTTCTCTTGCTTCTTTCTGCATCCCTCGTGCCTCTTTCTGCACCCCTGTGCCTCTTTCTACACCCCTCCTCTCTCTTTCGGCAACCTTCTTCCCCCTTTCTGCAACTCATTTGCTTCTTTCTGCACACCTCTTCCTTTTTTCTGCACCCTTCTTGCCTCTTTCTGCACCTCTGTTCCTTCTTTCTGCACTTCTGTTTTTTTAGGTACCTCTTGTTTCTTTCTGCACCCCTATTGCCTCTTTCTGCACACCTCTTGCCTCGTTCTGCACCTCTGTTGCTTCTTTCTGCACTTCTCTTGCTTCTTTCTGCAGCTCTCTTGCTTCTTTCTGCCCCCCTTGCCTCTTTCTCCACATTTAGTCTCTCTTTCTGCACCTCTGTTGCTTCTTTCTGCAGTTCTCTTGCTTCTTTCTGCACCCCTTGTGCCTCTTTCTACACCCCTCTTCTCTCTTTCGGCTCCCCTCTTCCCCCTTTCTGCATCTCTGTTGCTTCTTTCTGCCCTTCTCTTGCCTCTTTCTCCACCCCTCTTCCCTCGTTCTGCACCTCTGTTGCTTCTTTCTGCACCCGTCATGCCTCTTTCTGCACCCCTGTGCCTCTTTCTACACCCCTCTTCTCTCTTTATGCACTCCTCTTGCCTCTTTCTGCACATCTGTTTCTTCTTTCTGCAATTCTTTTGTTTCTTTCTGCACCTCTCTTGCTTCTCTCTGCTTCCCTCTTGCCTCTTTCTCGAACCCTCTTCCCCCTTTCTGCATCTCTGTTGCTTCTTTCTGCACTTCTCTTGCCTCTTTCTGCACTGATTTTCCCTCTTTCTGCACCTCTGTTGCTTCTTTCTGCACTTCTCTTGCTTCTTTCTGCAACCCTAGTTCCTCTTCCTGCACCTCTTTTCCCTCTTTCTGCACTTCTTTTATCTTTCTGCACCTCTCTTGCTTCTTTCTGCACCCCTCTTGCCTCTTTCTGCACCCCTATTATCCCTTTCTGCATCTCTGTTGCTTGTTTCTGCACTTCCCATGTCTCTTTATCCACCCCTGTTCCCTCTTTCTGCATCTATATTGCTTCTTTCTGCACCTCTCTTCCCTCTTTCTGCACCACTCTTGCCTCTTTCTGCACCTCTGTTCCTTCTTCCTGCACTTCATTTGTTTCTTTCTGCACCTCTCTTGCTACATTCAGCACCCCTCTTCCCTCTTTCTGCACCCCTCTTCCCTCTTTCTGCACCCCTCTTGCCTCTTTCTGCACATCTGTTCCTACTTTCTGCACTTTTCTTTGTGTCTTTCTGCATCTCTCTTGCTTCTTTAGTCACCCCCTTGCCTGCTTCTGCACACCTCTTCCCTCTTTCTGTACCCCCTTGCCTTTTTCTGCACCCCTCTTGCCTCGTTCTGCACCTCTGTTTCTTCTTTCTGCACATCTCTTGCTTCTTTCTGCAGCTCTCTTGCTTCTTTCTGTACCCCCTTGCCTCTTTCTACACACCTAGTCTCTATTTCTGCACCTCTGTTGCTTCTTTCTGCAGTTCTCTTGCTTCTTTCTGCACCCCTTGTGCCTCTTTCTACACCCCTCTTCTCTCTTTCGGCTCCCCTCTTCCCCTCTTCCCCCTTTCTGCATCTCTGTTGCTTCTTTCTGCCCTTCTCTTGCCTCTTTCTCCACCCCTCTTCCCTCGTTCTGCACCTCTGTTGCTTCTTTCTGCACCCGTCATGCCTCTTTCTGCACCCCTGTGCCTCTTTCTACACCCCTCTTCTCTCTTTATGCACTCCTCTTGCCTCTTTCTGCACATCTGTTTCTTCTTTCTGCAATTCTTTTGTTTCTTTCTGCACCTCTGTTGCTTCTCTCTGCTTCCCTCTTGCCTCTTTCTCGAACCCTCTTCCCCCTTTCTGCATCTCTGTTGCTTCTTTCTGCACTTCTCTTGCCTCTTTCTGCACTGATTTTCCCTCTTTCTGCACCTCTGTTGCTTCTTTCTGCACTTCTCTTGCTTCTTTCTGCAACCCTAGTTCCTCTTCCTGCACCTCTTTTCCCTCTTTCTGCACTTCTTTTATCTTTCTGCACCTCTCTTGCTTCTTTCTGCACCCCTCTTGCCTCTTTCTGCACCCCTATTATCCCTTTCTGCATCTCTGTTGCTTGTTTCTGCACTTCCCATGTCTCTTTATCCACCCCTGTTCCCTCTTTCTGCATCTATATTGCTTCTTTCTGCACCTCTCTTCCCTCTTTCTGCACCACTCTTGCCTCTTTCTGCACATCTGTTCCTACTTTCTGCACTTTTCTTTGTGTCTTTCTGCATCTCTCTTGCTTCTTTAGTCACCCCCTTGCCTGCTTCTGCACACCTCTTCCCTCTTTCTGTACCCCCTTGCCTTTTTCTGCACCCCTCTTGCCTCGTTCTGCACCTCTGTTTCTTCTTTCTGCACATCTCTTGCTTCTTTCTGCAGCTCTCTTGCTTCTTTCTGTACCCCCTTGCCTCTTTCTACACACCTAGTCTCTATTTCTGCACCTCTGTTGCTTCTTTCTGCAGTTCTCTTGCTTCTTTCGGCAACCCTTGTGCCTCTTTCTACACCCCTCTTCTCCCTTTCGTCACCCCTCTGCACCCTTTCTGCATCTCTGTTTCTTCTTTCTGCACTTCTCTTGCTTCTTTCTGCATCCTTCGTGCCTCTTTCTGCACCCCTGTGCCTCTTTCTACACCCCTCCTCTCTCTTTCGGCACCCTTCTTCCACCTTTCTGCAACTCATTTGCTTCTTTCTGCACACCTCTTGCCTTTTTCTGCACCGCTTCTTGCCTCTTTCTGCACCTCTGTTCCTTCTTTCTGCACTTCTGTCTTTTTAGGTACCTCTTGCTTTCTTTCTGCACCCCTTTTGCCTCTTTCTGCACACTTCTCTTGCCTCGTTCTGCACCTCTGTTTCTTCTTTCTGCACATCTCTTGCTTCTTTCTGCAGCTCTCTTGCTTCTTTCTGCACCCCTTGCCTCTTTCTCCACACCTAGTCTCTATTTCTGCACTCTCTTGCCTCTTTCACACATCTGTTGCTTCTTTCTGCAGTTCTCCTGCTTCTTTCTGCACCCCTTGTGCCTCTTTCTACTCCCCTCTTGCTCTCTTTCGCACCCCTCTTCCCCCTTTCTGCCACTTCTGTTGCTTCTTTCTACACACCTCTTCCTTTTTCCTGCACCCCTCTTGCCTCTTTCTGCACCTCTGTTCCTTCTTTCTGCACTTCTGTTTTTTAGATACCTCTTGTTTCTTTCTGCACCCCTTTTGCCTCTTTCTGCACACCTCTTGCCTCTTTCTGCACCTCTGTTCCTTCTTTCTGTACTTTTGTTTCTTTCTGCAGCTCTCTTGCTTCTTTCTGCACCCCCTTGCCTCTTTCTCCACCCCTATCATCCCTTTCTGCATCTCTGTTGCTTGTTTCTGCACTTCCCTTGTCTCTTTATCCACCCCTGTTCCCTCTTTCTGCATCTCTGTTGCTTCTTTCTGCACCACTCTTGCCTCTTTCTGCACCTCTGGTCCTTCTTTCTGTACTTCTTTTTTTCTGTACCTCTTGTTACTTTCTGCACTCTTTTACCTTTATCTGCACACCTCTTGCCTCTTTCTGCACCTATGTTCCTTCTTTTCTGTACTTTTGTTTCTTTCTGTAGCTCTCTTCCTTCTTTCTGCAGACCCTTGCCTGTTTCTCCACACCTCGTCTCCCTTTCTGCACCTCTGTTGCTTCTTTCTGTAGTTCTCTTGCTTCTTTCGGCACCCCTTGTGCCTCTTTCTACACCCCTCTTCTCCCTTTTGTCACCCCTCTTCCCCCTTTCTGCATCTCTTTTGCTTCTTTCTGCACACCTCTTCCTTTTTTCTGCACCCTTCTTGCCTCTTTCTGCACCTCTGTTTCTTCTTTCTGCACTTCTCTTGCTTCTTTCTGCATCCCTCGAGCCTCTTTCTGCACCCCTGTGCCTCTTTCTACACCCCTCCTCTCTCTTTCGGCACCCCTCTTCCCCCTTTCTGCAACTCTGTTGCTTCTTTCTGCCCTTCTCTTGCCTCTTTCTCCACCGCTCTTCCCTCGTTCTGCACTTCTCTTGCTTCTTTCTGCACCCCTTGTGCATCTTTCTACACCCCTCTTCTCTCTTTCGGCACCTCTCTTCCCCCTTTCTGCATCTCTGTTGCTTCTTTCTGCCCTTCTCTTGCCTCTTTCTCCACCGCTCTTCCCTCGTTCTGCACTTC
Organism: Calotriton arnoldi; assembly: GCA_963921515.1. Classification (NCBI taxonomy): domain Eukaryota; kingdom Metazoa; phylum Chordata; class Amphibia; order Caudata; family Salamandridae; genus Calotriton; species Calotriton arnoldi. Next base: position 273,115 of record CAWUFW010014381.1, on the reverse strand, counting down.
TCTTGCTTCTTTCTGCACCCCTTGTGCCTCTTTCTGCACCCCTGTGCCTCTTTCTACACCCCTCTTCTCTCTTTCTGCACTCCTCTTGCCTCTTTCTGCACATCTGTTGCTTCCTTCTGCACTTCTTTTGTTTCTTTCTGCAACTCTCTTGCTTCTCTCTGCTTCCCTCTTGCCTCTTTCTCGACCCCTCTTCCCCCTTTCTGCATTTCTGTTGCTTCTTCCTGCACTTATCTTGCCTCTTTCTGCACTGCTTTTCCCTCTTTCTGCACCTCTGTTGCTTCTTTCTGCACTTCTCTTGCTTCTTTCTGCGACCCTCGTTCCTGTATCTCTTTTCCCTCTTTCTGTACCTTTCTTGCCTCTCTCTGCACCTCTGTTCCTTCTTTCTGCACTTCTTTTATCTTTCTGCACCTCTCTTGCTTCTTTCTGCACCCCTCTTGCCTCTTTCTCCACCCCTATCATCCCTTTCTGCATCTCTGTTGCTTGTTTCTGCACTTCCCTTGTCTCTTTATCCACCCCTGTTCCCTCTTTCTGCATCTCTGTTGCTTCTTTCTTCACCACTCTTGCCTCTTTCTGCACCTCTGTTCCTTCTTTCTGTACTTCTTTTTTTTCTGTACCTCTTGTTACTTTCTGCACTCTTTTACCTTTATCTGCACACCTCTTGCCTCTTTCTGCACCTATGTTCCTTCTTTTCTGTACTTTTGTTTCTTTCTGTAGCTCTCTTCCTTCTTTCTGCAGACCTTTGCCTGTTTCTCCACACCTCGTCTCCCTTTCTGCACCTCTGTTGCTTCTTTCTGTAGTTCTCTTGCTTCTTTCGGCACCCCTTGTGCCTCTTTCTACACCCTCTTCTCCTTTTGTCACCCCTCTTCCCCTTTCTGCATCTCTTTTGCTTCTTTCTGCACACCTCTTCCTTTTTCTGCACCCTTCTTGCCTCTTTCTGCACCTCTGTTTCTTCTTTCTGCACTTCTCTTGCTTCTTTCTGCATCCCTCGAGCCTCTTTCTGCACCCCTGTGCCTCTTTCTACACCTCCTCTCTCTCTTCGGCACCCCTCTTTCCCCTTTCTGCAACTCTGTTGCTTCTTTCTGTCTCTTCTCTCTTGCCTCTTTCTCCACCGCTCTTCCCTCGTTCTGCACTTCTCTTGCTTCTTTCTGCACCCCTTGTGCATCTTTCTACACCCCTCTTCTCTCTTTCGGCACCTCTCTTCCCCCTTTCTGCATCTCTGTTGCTTCTTTCTGCCCTTCTCTTGCCTCTTTCTCCACCGCTCTTCCCTCGTTCTGCACTTCTCTTGCTTCTTTCTGCACCCCTTGTGCCTCTTTCTGCACCCCTGTGCCTCTTTCTACACCCTCTTCTCTATTTCTGCACTCCTCTTGCCTCTTTCTGCACATCTGTTGCTTTTTTCTGCACTTCTTTGTTTCTTTCTGCAACTCTCTTGCTTCTCTCTGCTTCCCTCTTGCCTCTTTCTCGACCCCTCTTCCCCCTTTCTGCATTTCTGTTGCTTCTTCCTGCACTTCTCTTGCCTCTTTCTGCACTGCTTTTCCCTCTTTCTGCACCTCTGTTGCTTCTTTCTGCACTTCTCTTGCTTCTTTCTGCGACCCTCGTTCCTGTTCCTGCATCTCTTTTCCCTCTTTCTGTACCTTTCTTGCCTCTCTCTGCACCTCTGTTCCTTCTTTCTGCACTTCTTTTATCTTTCTGCACCTCTCTTGCTTCTTTCTGCACCCCTCTTGCCTCTTTCTCCACCCCTATCATCCCTTTCTGCATCTCTGTTGCTTGTTTCTGCACTTCCCTTGTCTCTTTATCCACCCCTGTTCCCTCTTTCTGCATCTCTGTTGCTTCTTTCTGCACCACTCTTGCCTCTTTCTGCACCTCTGTTCCTTCTTTCTGTACTTCTTTTTTTTCTGTACCTCTTGTTACTTTCTGCACTCTTTTACCTTTATCTGCACACCTCTTGCCTCTTTCTGCACTTATGTTCCTTCTTTTCTGTACTTTTGTTTCTTTCTGTAGCTCTCTTCCTTCTTTCTGCAGACCTTTGCCTGTTTCTCCACACCTCGTCTCCCTTTCTGCACCTCTGTTGCTTCTTTCTGTAGTTCTCTTGCTTCTTTCGGCACCCCTTGTGCCTCTTTCTACACCCCTCTTCTCCCTTTTGTCACCCCTCTTCCCCCTTTCTGCATCTCTTTTGCTTCTTTCTGCACACCTCTTCCTTTTTTCTGCACCCTTCTTGCCTCTTTCTGCACCTCTGTTTCTTCTTTCTGCACTTCTCTTGCTTCTTTCTGCATCCCTCGAGCCTCTTTCTGCACCCCTGTGCCTCTTTCTACACCCCTCCTCTCTCTTTCGGCACCCCTCTTCCCCCTTTCTGCAACTCTTTTGCTTATTTCTGCACACCTCTTCCTTTTTTCTGCACCCCTCTTGCCTCTTTCTGCACCTCTGTTCCTTCTTTCTGCACTTCTGATTTTTTAGGTACCTCTTGTTTCTTTCTGTACCCCTTTTGCCTCTTTCTGCACACCTCTTTCCTCGTTCTGCACCTCTGTTTCTTCTTTCTGCACATCTCTTGCTTCTTTCTGCAGCTCTCTTGCTTCTTTCTGCACCCCCTTGCCTCTTTCTCCACACCTAGTCTCTCTTTCTGCACCTCTGTTGCTTCTTTCTGCAGTTCTCTTGCTTCTTTCTGCACCCCTTGTGCCTCTTTCTACACCCCTCTTCTTTCTTTCGGCACCCCTCTTCCCCCTTTCTGCATCTCTGTAGCTTCTTTCTGCCCTACTCTTGCCTCTTTCTCTACCCCTCTTCCCTCGTTCTGCACCTCTGTTGCTTCTTTCTGCACCTCTCTTGCTTCTATCTGCACCCCTCATGCCTCTTTCTTCACCCCTGTGCCTTTTTCTACACCCCTCTTCTCTCTTTCTGCACTCCTCTTGCCTCTTTCTGCAAATCTGTTGCTTTTTTCTGCACTTCTTTTGTTTCTTTCTGCAACTCTCTTGCTTCTCTCTGTTTCCCTCTTACCTCTTTCTCGACCCCTCTTCCCCCTTACTGCATCTCTGTTGCTTCTTTCTGCACTTCTCTTGCCTCTTTCTGCACTGCTTTCCCTCTTTCTGCACCTCTGTTGCTTCTTTCTGCACTTCTCTTGCTTCTTTCTGCAACCCTCGTTCCTCTTCCTGCACTTCTTTTCCCTCTTTCTGTATCTTTCTTGCCTCTCTCTGCACCTCTGTTCCTTCTTTCTGCACTTTTCTTTGTCTTTCTGCATCTCTCTTGCTTCTTTCGTCACCCCCTTGCCTGCTTCTGCACCCCTCTTTCCTCTTTCTGTACCCCTCTTGCCTCTTTCTACACCACTCTTGCCTCTTTCTGCACCTCTGTTCCTTCTTTCTGCACTTCTTTTTTTTCTGTACCTCTTGTTACTTTTTGCACCCTTTTGCCTTTTTCTGCACACCTCTTGCCTCTTTCTGCACCTCTGTTCCTTCTTTTCTGTACTTTTGTTTCTTTCTGCAGCTCTCTTGATTCTTTCTCCACCCCCTTGCCTATTTCTCCACACCTCGTCTCCCTTTCTGCACCTCTGTTGCTTCTTTCTGCAGTTCTCTTGCTTCTTTCTGCATCCCTTGTGCCTCTTTCTACACCCCTCTTCTCCCTTTTGTCACCCCTCTTCCCCCTTTCTGCATCTCTGTTGCTTCTTTCTGCACTTCTCTTGCCTCTTTCTCCACCCCTCTTCCCTCGTTCTGCACCTCTGTTTCTTCTTTCTGCACTTCTCTTGCTTCTTTCTGCACCCCTTGTGCCTCTTTCTGCATCCCTGTACCTCTTTCTACACCCCTCTTCTCTCTTTCTGCACTCCTCTTGCCTCTTTCTGCACATCTGTTGCTTCTTTCTGCACTTCTTTTGTTTCTTTCTGCACCTCTTTTGCTTCTCTCTGCTTCCCTCTTGCCTCTTTCTCCACCCCTCTTCCCCCTTTCTGCACCTCTGTTGCTTCTTTCTGCACTTCTCTTGCTTCTTTCTGTACCCCTCGTGCCTCTTTCTGTTCCCCTTTTCCCTCGTTCTGCACCTGTCTTGCCTCTCTCTGCACCTCTGTTCCTTCTTTCTGCACTTATTTTATCTTTCTGCACCTCTCTTGCTTCTTTCTGCCTGCCTTTTGCCTCTTTTTCCACCCCTCTTATCCCTTTCTGCATCTCTGTTGCTTGTTACTGCATTTCTCTTGTCTCTTTCTACACCCCTGTTCCCTCTTTTTGCACCTCTGTTGCTTCTTTCTGCACCTCTTTTTCCTCTTTCTGCACCCCTCTTGCCTCTTTCTGCACCTCTGTTCCTTCTTTTGTTCTTTTGTTTATTTCTGCACCTCTCTTGCTTCCTTCTGCACCTCTCTTCCCTCTCTCTGCACCTCTTGTGCCTCTTTCTGCACCTCTGTTCCTTCTTTCTGCACTTTTCTTTTTGTCTTTCTGCACCTCTTTTGCTTCTTTCATCACCCCCTTGCCTGCTTCTGCACCCCTCTTCCCTCTTTCTGCACCCCTCTTGCTTCTTTCTGCATCCCTCTTGCCTTTTTCTGCACCTCTTTTCCTTCTTTCTGCACTTCTTTTGTTTTTTTCTGTACCTTTTGCTTCTTTCTGCACCTCTTTTGCCTCTTTCTGCACCCTTCTTGCCTCTTTCTGCACCTCTGTTCCTTCTTTTGTTTGTTTCTGCAGCTCTCTTGCTTCTTTCTGTACCCCCTTGCCTCTTTCTCCAGACCTCGTCTCTCTTTCTGTACCTCTGTTTCTTCTTTTTGCACTTCTTTTGCTTCTTTCTGCACCCCTTGTGCCTCTTTCTACACCCCTCCTCTCTCTTTCGGCACCCCTCTTCCCCCTTTCTGCAACTCTTTTGCTTGTTTCTGCACTACTCTTGACTCTTTGTCCACCCCTGTTCCCTCTTTCTGCACCTCTATTGCTTCTTTCTGTACTCTCTTCCCTTTTTCTGCACCCCTCTTCCCTCTTTCTGTGCCTCTCTTGCTTCTTTCTGCACCCCTCTTTCCTCTTTCTCCACCCCTCTTACCCCTTTCTGCATCTCTGTTGCTTGTTTCTGCACTTCTCTTGACTCTTTCTCCACCCCTGTTCCCTCTTTCTGCACCTCTGCTGCTTCTTTCTGTGCCTCTCTTCCCTTTTTCTGCACCCCTCTTCCCTTTTTCTGCACCTCTGTTCCTTTTTTCTGCACTTCTTTTGTTTCTTTCTACACCCCTCTTCTTTCTTTCGGCACCCCTCTTCCCCCTTTCTGCATCTCTGTTGCTTCTTTCTGCCCTACTCTTGCCTCTTTCTCTACCCCTCTTCCCTCGTTCTGCACCTCTGTTGCTTCTTTCTGCACTTCTCTTGCTTCTATCTGCACCCCTCATGCCTCTTTCTTCACCCCTGTGCCTTTTTCTACACCCCTCTTCTCTCTTTCTGCACTCCTCTTGCCTCTTTCTGCATATCTGTTGCTTTTTTATGCACTTCTTTTCTTTCTTTCTGCAACTCTCTTGCTTCTCTCTGCTTCCCTTTTGCCTCTTTCTTGACCCCTCTTCCCCCTTTCTGCATCTCTGTTGCTTCTTTCTGCTCTTGTCTTGCCTCTTTCTGCACTGCTTTTCCCTCTTTCTGCACCTCTGTTGCTTATTTCTGCACTTCTCTTGCTTCTTTCTGCAACCCTCGTTCCTCTTCCTGCACCTCTTTTCCCTCTTGCTGTATCTTTCTTGCCTCTCTCTGCACCTCTGTTCCTTCTTTCTGCACTTCTTTTATCTTTCTGCACCTCTCTTGCTTCTTTGTGCACCCCTCTTGCCTCTTTCTCCACCCCTATTATCCCTTTCTGCATCTCTGTTGCTTGTTTCTGCACTTCTCTTGTCTTTTTCTCCACCCCTGTTCCCTCTTTCTGCATCTCTGTTGCTTCTTTCTGCACCTCTCTTCCCTCTTTCTGCACCACTCTTGCCTCTTTCTGCACCTCTGTTCCTTCTTTCTGCACTTCTTTTGTTTCTTTCTGCACCTCTCTTGCTTCATTCTGCACCCCTCTTACCTCTTTCTGCACCCCTCTTCCCTCTTTCTGCACCCCTCTTCCCTCTTTCTGCACCCCTCCTGCCTCTTTCTGCACCTCTGTTCCTTCTTTCTGCACTTTTCTTTGTCTTTCTGCACTTCTCTTGCTTCTTTCTGCACCCCTCGTGCCTCTTTCTTCACCCCTGTGCCTTTTTCTACACCCCTCGTCTCCCTTTCTGCACCTCTGTTGCTTCTTTCTGCAGTTCTCTTGCTTCTTTCTGCACCCCTTGTGCCTCTTTCTGCACCCCTGTGCCTCTTTCTTCACCCCTGTGCCTTTTTCTACACCCCTCGTCTCCCTTTCTGCACCTCTGTTGCTTCTTTCTGCAGTTCTCTTGCTTCTTTCTGCATCCCTTGTGCCTCTTTCTATACCCCTCTTCTCCCTTTTGTCACCCCTCTTCCCCCTTTCTGCATCTCTGTTGCTTCTTTCTGCACTTCTCTTGCCTCTTTCTTCACCCCTCTTCCCTCGTTCTGCACCTCTGTTGCTTGTTTCTGCACTTCTTTTGCTTCTTTCTGCACCCCTCCTGCCTCTTTCTGCACCCCTGTGCCTCTTTCTACACCCCTCTTCTCTCTTTCGGCACTCCTCTTGCCTCTTTCTGCATCATCTGTTGCTTCTTTCTGCCCTTCTCTTGCCTCTTTCTCCACCCCTCTTCCCTCGTTCTGCACCTCTGTTGCTTCTTTCTGCACTTCTCTTGCTTCTTTCTGCAAACCTCGTTCCTCTTCCTGCAGCTCTTTCTGTACCTTTCTTGCCTCTCTCTGCACCTCTGTTCCTTCTTTCTGCACTTCTTTTATCTTTCTGCACCTCTCCTGCTTCTTTCTGCACCCCTCTTGCCTCTTTCTGCACCCCTATTATCCCTTTCTGCATCTCTGTTGCTTGTTTCTGCACTTCCCTTGTCTCTTTATCCACCCTTGTTCCCTCTTTCTGCATCTCTGTTGCTTCTTTCTGCACCTCTCTTCCCTCTTTCTGCACCACTCTTGCCTCTTTCTGCACCTCTCATGCTTCATTCTGCACCCCTCTTCCCTCTTTCTGCACCCCTCTTCCCTCTTTCTGCACCCCTCTTGCCTCTTTCTGCACCTCTGTTCCTTCTTTCTGCACTTTTCTTTGTGTCTTTCTGCATCTCTCTTGCTTCTTTCGTCACCCCCTTGCCTGCTTCTGCACCCCTCTTCCCTCTTTCTGTACCCCTCTTGCCTTTTTCTGCACCCCTCTTGCCTCTTTATGCACCTCCGTTCCTTCTTTCCGCACTTATTTTTTTTTCTGTACCTCTTGTTACTTTCTGCACCCTTTTGCTACTTTCTGCACACCTCTTGCCTCTTTCTGCACCTCTGTTCCTTCTTTTCTGTACTTTTGTTTCTTTCTGCAGCTCTCTTCCTTCTTTCTGCACCCCTTGCCTGTTTCTCCACACCTCGTCTCCCTTTCTGCACCTCTGTTGCTTCTTTCTGCCGTTCTCTTGCTTCTTTCGGCACCCCTTGTGCCTCTTTCTGCACCCGTGTGCCTCTTTCTACACCCCTCCTCTCTCTTTCGGCACCCCTCTTCCCCCTTTCTGCAACTCTTTTGCATCTTTCTGCACACCTCTTCCTTTTTTCTGCACCCTTCTTGCCTCTTTCTGCACCTCTGTTCCTTCTTTCTGCACTTCTGTTTTTTTAGGTACCTCTTGTTTCTTTCTGCACCCCTTTTGCCTCTTTCTGCACACCTCTGGCCTCGTTCTGCACCTCTGTTTCTTCTTTCTGCACTTCTCTTGCTTCTTTCTGTAGGAGAGTAGGATCTGCTTCACATGGGTACCCCCACTTTTTGCTGATGCTTCACTGTTTTTCGACTTTAGTCTGGCTGGGGCCCTGCTAATCAGAACCCCAGCCTAGCTGCTTCCTCTCTAAAATGGTTTCCATGTGCCCTAGGCACATCTCTGATTGGAATCTGAGTGCCCTTATAAGTCCCTAGTATATGGTATACTATGTACCCAGGGCATAGGTCCCTCAGAGGCCTACCAGGGGCTGCAGCATGTATTGTGCCACCCCTGGAAGGCCATCCAAAATGACACCACAGGTCTGCTACTGCAGCCTGGGTAAGGTGGTGCATGCACCCCTTACAGTGGTATGGGCTACCTATATCACTACCATTGCACACACATACAAACCTATATGTCACTCCTATGGCAGGCCTTACCAATCCTGAAGGCAGAGTGCTTGGTTTTTATGTGAGAGGGTGCCCCTGCATGAGCAGAGCCCCTCTGCAGCGTTCGGAGTCCCTCCTCTGATGCTGTTTGTGGTACAGCCTGACCATATACTCTTAAGTGCATTATATCCTCGCAGTACAATGCTAACTTTGGACTGGCTGCACCAAAACATGTCGTGTTTGGTGTCAAACATATTGGAATACTACCCCCCGCCAGTCCTGGCAGCAGGGGTAGCATTCCACCCTTCTAGAGGGAGAGACATGTACACACCGGGCTACCCGGTAACTTCTTTCCAGAGCCCTGGCATCACAAAATGGATGCCGCTGCCACAGACACGGGTCTGGCCTCCTGCTGCTGACTGAAACTCCGGCAGGGGAGGCCTGGACAATAGGTTTCCTGTCGAAGGGAGGTGTAACCACCTCCCCAGACAGGATAGTGTGTATTGGGGCTGGGCGGGAGCACCCTCTGGTGCTTTGAAGTCCTGCACTGGGGGCACGTTTGGTGTCCCTGTGCATATGCCAGTTCAAACCGGTTGCAGGGGCTACCTGCCCCTGCTCTGGCATGAAACTGGACAAAGGGAATGGGTGTAACCACCCCTCTTCCCTGACCCTCCCATAGGTGGGTCCCCAGAGTATGTCCAACCCCCTAACTTAGTATAAGTATGGGACCCCAGACCTTAGGACTTTAGATATCCCTGGACGAAACTCTGTAACTGAATCCTGGAACGTCGACACTCTACTCAAGACTAGAGGACTGAAGAATCTCCCTTGGGGTCAAGCAGTGACTCCCCAGCTTGGCAGGCACCAAAGAAGCAATTGTCCGGTCTGCATCACCGAAGCTCCCGTCGGCCGCCGAAGTCTTTGCATCACCAGAGGTAGATTTCCAGACTTCCCCGAGGCTGCCCTGAGTCCCCAGCAAAGCTGAGGCCTGTAGCTGTCGTGGGTAATGTGGAACCGTGACCCCTGGACACCGAGCACATTTGCAAGTGCATCCTCTTCCTGGTCTCCCACAAAGTTGTGCTTTGGGCTCCAAGTATCCCCCGTCTCCAGCACCAACTGCACTGAAGATCCCTGGCCTCCACTCCACGAGTGTCCTGTGAGCCAGCTCCAAGTGCGTCCACTTGAGGCTCCTTCGCGGTCGCTAGTCCATTGGCTAGTGGGCCCTCCTGAAGGCTACTCTTCTTCTGCTTGGGCTTCCCTGGTTGCTCCAGACGTGCTCTGACTTACCTTTGCTGGGTGAGTCCCTCAGACCTTGCTGGTCTGTACCACCGTCCTTCTTCTATTTCCACGTGACTTGCCGTTGCCAAGGCTTGTTGGGTCCAATCCGGTCGCCGACACCCCTGCAATCAACAAACTTCATGGGACAGCTCGAATCCAGCTCCTGGTTGTTGTCGACGCCTCCTGGACCTCGTGGCTGAAGAGTCAATATGACCGTCCACCTACCTGAAGCACCCGACATCGGTGGGCATCTGCTCATCACCTTCCTGGTCAGTGACCCAGACTCTGTCCCCTCTGCTTTCATGTTCTTCAGATCTTTGATCCACCCTTGGATCCACCCGAACACTTTCGACTTGGTCGCCAGCAGCACTTTGCAGCAGATCGCCATTGAAAACGACGACGAAACCCGACCCCGAAAGACACCTATGCACCCGGCTTCCTGGGTGAGGTAACTCGAGTACTCCGGTGCTCCCGTGGGTATAGACTCTAGAACAACCAAGTTCTAAAGGGGTTTTCTCCAAGTCCTCCTCTAAGTGTCCTTTTTCTTTAAAACTCCAACCGCGACATTCCCCATAGAAGTCAACGGCGGCTCACGGCTGTGTTCTCACACTGCACGCGTCCCCCGTGGGTCCCCTGTGTCACTACCTTGGGTGGTTCCTTGAGGGCCAAGCACTTCTACAGGCTCTAGGCCTTGTGTCTAGCTCAGTCGTGGTTCTTATACCACTTTATTGGTATATGGTTTGGTACGCCCCTAGGGCTCAAACGTGTATTTGTGCTATTACTGTTAATATTCGACTTGTAACTTATGTACTTCGAATTCTAGCCTCATAAAGAGACTAGAGGGGAGTGTTTAAGACTAAATACATATATTTTAAATATATACCTGGTGTGGTCCTCTTTCATTTGGTCACTCAAGAGATTATAGACTGGTAAAAACATGCTGCTTTACATTCCTTCAAGACTTAGCCTGAAGGCTGCTCTCCATAGCTACCACTAGGATAGCTTTCAATAAAGGTTGTCTTTAACCTATCTCCAATAAGGGGTTGTTTGGACTGGTGCAAGGTGCCCACTATAATTAGTGGACAGCATATACCAGGCCAACTTCTCACATTGGTGTGCAGCGTGTGGGATTCCAGCTTGCTATTGTTTTACCAGATAATCTCAATTGAATTGATCAACTGAAAACCACTAAGGGTACATTAGGTACATATAAATCAAGCTTAGGATACAGTAAGTTCTACTGAACTTAGAGTTGTGTGTTAAGGGATAGCACACCCTTTCTACAACTCAAGAGAGTTTAGTAGGCCACACTAGAGTAGGTAGTGCATACACCACACCACACTAGTAATGTCTTCACTGCCAGGAACCAGGGAGCTCCTGCCATCCAGATATGACAACCTCACATTCTTGGAATTGAGAGAGTTGTGCAAAGTTAGGAAGTTGAAGACAGGCAAAAGTGCCAACTCCCAACGTCTCCTGGAGATGCTTCTGCTGGATGATCTTAGAAGACCCATAAGGTCTGAAAGGGTAGGCAGAGAGGGTGGGGCAGAAGATGAGGGAGGGGCCAGGGTTGAAAATGCCCAGGACCTGACCTCTGAAACTGGCCAGGGGGATGACAATAATCCTGACCTGGAAAGTGCAGCTACTCCTGAGGAAGAGGAGGAGGCCCAGAATGACCTCCCCTTTGTATCCCCAGGAAGAGTTGAGAGTGTGCCCAGAAGGACTAGATCTCCTTCTCAGGAGTCTAACCACTCTGACACCTCGGTAGGGACCTCTGTCTCCTCCCATGGGAGGGAATCCTCTCATGAGAGGAGAAAAGACTGATTCAGTATGAGCAAGCCCAGCTTGAGCTCAGAAAACAGCAGTTGGCTATAGACAGGGAGTCCCTAGATCTCTATAGACAGAGAAAAAAGATGGGACTAGAGTCCCATGGTGGCAGCAATTTCCCCAGAGATAGGGAAAGGTCTTATGAACATAGAAACCTGAGCAAGATTGTCCCTCCCTACCAGAGTGGGGATGACATCCACAAATGGATAACTGCACTGGAGAGGGCCTGTAAAGTACAGAGGGTCCCTCAGGAGCAGTGGGCAGCAATCTTGTGGCTCTCCTTTGCAGACAAAGGTAGAGATAAGCTCCTCACTGTTAGAGAGGAGGATGCTGACAATTACAAAGTCTTGAAGAGTGCTCTGATTGATGGGTCTGGCCTAACAACTGAACAATACAGGTTAAAGTTCAGAGATACCCAAAAGCACAGACTCAAGACTGGGTGGACTATGTGGATTGTTCTGCTAAGGCTCTGGAAGGTTGGTTGATGGCAGTAAGGTATGTGACTTCACAGGATTGTACACTCTTATCATGAGGGAGCAGATTCTTAATAACTGTCAAAATCAGCTGTTGCATCAGTACCTGGTGGACTCTGATCTGACCTCTCCCCAAGAATTGGGAAAGAAGGCAGACAAATGGGTCAGAACCAGGGTGAGGCAGAAGGTACAGAACCAAGGCGGTGACCCTAAGAAGCAAGATTCTAAAAACTCTGATAAGGGTGGGGAGAAGGGTAAAGACCAGAAGTCTTCACAAGGCCCCCAAAAATCTTCTTCAGGTGGGGATTCACAGTCTAACAAGGGAAAAGGCCAAAAGAAACCATGGTGAAAAGTCTGTAAGCAAAAGACACACTGGACCAGTGATTGCACCAAGTCCAAAGACTCTTTTCCAGCCCCCACCAATGCACCTAAGGCACCTGTTCCCCCTAGTGCAGTTACAATTGGTGGTGGGAGTACACAGGCCAAGGGTTTAGTAGGGTTGACCCTGGGTAATGAGATGAGCTCTGGCCTAGTCAGAGAAATCACTCAGGCTGTCCTAGTCTGTGATGGAGGCATGGATGTGACCTCCTCTATGAGTCCCAGTAATCTGGGCAAGTACAGGCAACAGCCATTAATCAATGGAAAAGAGGCTTTGGCATTTAGGGACACAGGGGCGAGTGTCATCATGGTGACACAAGACCTTGTGGATCCTGGGCAGATTATACTTGGTGAGATGTACCAAGTGACCAATGCTAGCAATGTCAGAACAGACCATACTCTGGCAGTTGTTAACTTCTCCTGGGGAGGGGTAACTGGCCTTAAGAAGGTTGTAGTGAGTGCAAACCTACCAGTAGAATGCTTGCTTGGCAATGATCTTGAAACTTCAGCTTGTGCAGAAGTGGAGCTCAGAACCCATGCAGAAATGCTGGGGATCCCTGCAGATGTGTTTGCTGTGACCAGGTCACAGAGCAAAATGTCTAACACTGAACAGGCCTTGGATCCTGGAAAAATGGACCAAGTGCCATCCAAGAGGAGGAGTAGTAGGGTTAAGGCAGTGCCTTCCCCCTTGGCTCAGAAGGAAGATCAGTCTCTTGAGGGGGATGATCTCAGTCCTGAAGAAGGAACTGTCACAGAGGAGCTTGAGCCTGACCAGGTTGCGTTCTTGGGGACAGGGGGCCCTTCCAGGGCAGATCTGAGCCAGGAGCAGCAGAGCTGCCCCTCTCTTGAACCCCTCAGACAGCAAGCTGCTGCTGAGGCTGCTGGGAATGCTAGTGGTCCCCATAAAGTGTATTGGGATGATGGACTCTTGTACTCAGAGTGTAGAGACCCCAAGCCTGGTGCCACCAGGAGGTTGGTTATACCTCTGAAGTTCAGGGGCTTCCTATTGACCCTAGCCCATGACATTCCTCTAGCAGGTCACCTGGGCCAGAACAAGACTTGGAACAGACTTGTCCCTCACTTTCACTGGCCCCACATGTCTGAAGACACCAAGGAGTTTTGTTGCTCCTGTGTAACCTGCCAAGCCAGTGGGAAGGCAGGTGACACTACAAGGACCCCCTGATACCACTACCTGTGGTGGGGGTGCCCTTTGAAAGAGTGGGGATTGATATTGTTGGTCCATGGATCCCCAAACAGCATCTGGGCACAGGTTTATCCTAGTGGTGGTGGATCATGCCACTAGGTACCCAGAGGCTATTCCCCTTAGGACCACTACAGCACCTGTAGTGGCAAGAGCCCTCCTGGGAATTTTCTCAAGAGTGGGCTTCCCTAAGGAGGTTGTATCAGACAGGGGTGCAAACTTTATGTCTGGATACTTGAAGGCAATGTGGAAGGAGTGTGGAGTGACTTACAAGTTCCCCACACCCTATCACCCACAATGCAATGGTTTAGTTGAGAGATTCAACAAAACCTTAAAGGGCATGATTAAAGGGCTCCCATAAAAGCTCAGGCGAAGATGGGACATACTCTTGCCCTGCCTTTTATTTGCATACAGGGAGGTGCCTCAAAAGGGGTTGGCTACAGCCCTTTTGAACTTTTGTTTGGTCACCCTGTCAGGGGTCCATTGTGCTTGGTGAAGGAAGGATGGGAGTTACCTCTCAAGCCCCCAAAGCAAGACATAGTGGACTATGTACTTGGTCTCCGCTCCAGGATGGCTGAGTACATGAAAAAGGCAACTAAAAACCTTGAGGCTAGCCAGGAACTGCAAAAAGCCTGGCATGACCAAAAGGCTGTACTGACTGTTTACCAGCCAGGACAGAAGGTGTGGGTGCTGGAGCCAGTGGCCCCAGCAGCTCTCCAAGACAAGTGGAGTGGACCCCATACCATTGTTGAACAGAAGGGTGAGGTTACCTATTTAGTAGACCTAGGACACCCAGGAGTCCCCACAGGGTTCTCCATGTCAACAGATTGAAGCCATATGTGGACAGGGCAGACATGGGCTTGCTCATGGCTACTGATGACGGACAGGAGGAAGAGAGTGACCCACTCCCTGACCTGCTCTCACAGAACCCTGATGATGGGTCAGTGGATGGTGTAGCCTTGGCAGGCAGCCTCACTGCTCAGCAGCAAACTGATTGTAGACAAGTGCTCAATCAGTACAGACATATGTTCTCTCTGACTCCAAGTCAGACCACATGGTGCACTCATGAAGTGGACACTGGGGACAGTCTGCCTATTAAAAATAAGATTTATAGGCAACCGACCATGTCAGGGACTGTATCAGGACAGAAGTACAGAAAATGTTGGATTTGGGAGTTATTGAACCCTCAGATAGCCCTTGGGCAAGTCCAGTGGTCCTTGTGCCAAAACCTCACACCAGTGGTGGGAAAAGAGAGATGAGGTTTTGTGTGGACTACAGGGGTCTCAATGCAGTCACTAGGACTGATGCCCATCCAATACCTAGGGCAGATGAGCTAATAGACACTTTGGCCTCAGCCAAGTATCTAAGCACATTTGACCTGACAGCTGGCTACTGGCAGATCAGACTAGCTGATGATGCAAAGCCAAAAACAGCATTCTCAACCCCTAGTGGACATTATCAATTTGTGGTAATGCCCTTTGGTCTGAAGAATGCACCTGCCACTTTTCAGAGGTTGGTGAATACAGTTCTTACAGGTCTGGAGGCCTACAGTGCAGCATATCTAGATGATATTGCTGTCTTTAGCTCCACCTGGGAGGATCACCTGGTCCACCTCAGAAATGTTTTGGAGGCCCTGCAAAGGCAGGCCTCACTATCAAGGCCACCAAGTGCCAGATAGGGCAGAGTCAGGTTGTGTACCTGGGCCACCTTGTGGGTGGAGGCCAGGTTCAACCATTGCAGAGCAAAATCCAGACCATCATGGACTGGGTTGCTCCAACTACCCAGACTCAGGTGAGAGCCTTCTTAGGCCATGACTGGGTACTATAGGAGATTTGTCAAGGGGTATGGATCAATAGTGACACCCCTGAATGACTTAACTTCCAAGAAAATGCCCAAAAGGTTCAGTGGACAGCTAGCTGTCAAAAGGCATTTGATGACCTGAAGCAGGCCATGTGCACTGCTCCCGTTCTCCAGAGTCCTGATTACTCCAAGAAGTTCATTGTCCAAACAGATGCATCTGAATTGGGGGTAGGGGCTGTACTGTCACAATTGAATGATGAAGGTCAGGATCAGCCAGTAGCTTTTATTAGCAGAAGGCTGACCCCTAGAGAGAAACGTTGGTCAGCCATAGAGAGGGAGGCCTTTGCTGTGGTTTGGGCTCTGAAGAAGTTGAGGCCATACTTGTTTGGTACTCACTTCCTTGTTCAAACAGACCACAAGCCCCTCCTATGGCTAAAACAAATGAAGGGTGAAAACCCCAAACTGCTTAGGTGGTCCATTTCCCTACAGGGGATGGACTTTACAGTGGAACATAGACCTGGGAGTAACCATGCCAATGCAGATGGACTCTCTAGGTACTTCCACTTAGAACATGAAGACTCAACTGGTCAAGGTTAGTTTAATGTCCCTACGTTTGGAGGGGTTGTGTAGGAGAGTAGGATCTGCTTCACATGGGTACCCCCACTTTTTGCTGATGCTTCACTGTTTTTCGACTTTAGTCTGGCTGGGGCCCTGCTAATCAGAACCCCAGCCTAGCTGCTTCCTCTCTAAAATGGTTTCCATGTGCCCTAGGCACATCTCTGATTGGAATCTGGAGTGCCCTTATAAGTCCCTAGTATATGGTATACTATGTACCCAGGGCATAGGTACCTCAGAGGCCTACCAGGGGCTGCAGCATGTATTGTGCCACCCCTGGAAGGCCATCCAAAATGACACCACAGGTCTGCTACTGCAGCCTGGGTAAGGTGGTGCATGCACCCCTTACAGTGGTATGGGCTACCTATATCACTACCATTGCACACACATACAAACCTATAAGTCACTCCTATGGCAGGCCTTACCAATCCTGAAGGCAGAGTGCTTGGTTTTTATGTGAGAGGGTGCCCCTGCATGAGCAGAGCCCCTCTGCAGCATTCGGAGTCCCTCCTCTGATGCTGTTTGTGGTACAGCCTGACCATATACTCTTTTGTGCATTATATCCTCGCGGTACAATGCTAACTTTGGACTGGCTGCACCAAAACATGTCGTGTTTGGTGTCAAACATCTTGGAATACTACCCCCCGCCAGTCCTGGCAGCGGGGGTAGCATTCCACCCTTCTAGAGGGAGAGACATGTACACACCGGGCTACCCGGTAACTTCTTTCCAGAGCCCTGGCATCACAAAATGGATGCCGCTGCCACAGACACGGGTCTGGCCTCCTGCTGCTGACTGAAACTCCGGCAGGGGAGGCCTGGACAATAGGTTTCCTGTCGAAGGGAGGTGTAACCACCTCCCCAGACAGGATAGTGTGTATTGGGGCTGGGCGGGAGCACCCTCTGGTGCTTTGAAGTCCTGCACTGGGGGCACATTTGGTGTCCCTGTGCATATGCCAGTTCAAACCGGTTGCAGGGGCTACTTGCCCCTGCGCTGGTGCGAAACTGGACAAAGGGATTGGGTGTAACCACCCCTCTTCCCTGACCCTCCCATAGGTGGGTCCCCAGAGTATGTCCAACCCCCTAACTTAGTATAAGTATGGGACCCCAGTCCTTAGGACTTTAGATATCCCTGGACGAAACTCTGTAACTGAATCCTGGAACTTCGACGCTCTACTCAAGACTAGAGGACTGAAGAATCTCCCTTGGGATCAAGGAGTGACTCCCCTGCTTGGCAGGCACCAAAGAAGCAGTTGTCCAGTCTGCATCGCTAAAGCTCCCGCCGGACGCCGAAGTCTTTGCATCACCAGAGGTAAATTTCCAGACTTCTCCGAGGCTGCCCTGAGTCCCCAGCAAAGCTGAGGCCCGTAGCTGTCGTGGGTAACGTGGAACCGTGACTCCTGGACACCAAGCACATTTGCAAGTGCATCCTCTTCCTGGTCTTCCACGAAGTTGTGCTTTGGGCTCCAAGTAGCCCCCGCCTGCAGCACCGAATGCATCGAAGATCACTGGCCTCCACTCCATGAGTGTCCTGTGAGCCAGCTCCAAGTGCGTCCACTTGAGGCTCCTTTGCAGTCGCTAGTCCATTGGCTAATGGGCCCTCCTGAAGGCTACTCTTCTTCTGCTTGGGCTTCCCTGGTTGCTCTAGACGTGCCCTGACTTACCCTTGCTGGGTGAGTCCCTCAGACCTTGCTGGTCTTTACCACCGTCCTTCTTCTATTTCCACGTGACTTGCCGTTGCCAAGGCTTGTTGGGTCCAATACAGTTGCCGACACCCCTGCAATCGACAAACGTTGTGGGACAGCTCGAATCCAGCTCCTGGTCATCGTCGACGCCTCCTGGACCTCGTGGCTGAAGAGTCAAGATGACTGTCAACCTACCTGAAGCACCTGACATCGGTGGGCATCTGCTCATCGCCTTCCTGGTCACTGGCTAGTGACCCAGACTCTGTTCCCTCTGCTTTCAGGTTCTTCAGATCTTCGATCCACCCTTGGATCAACCCGAACACTTTCGACTTGGTCGCCAGCAGCACTTTGCAGCAGATCGCCATTGAAAAGGACGACGAAACCCGACCCCGAAAGACACCTATGCACCCGGCTTCCCTGGGTGAGGTAACTCGAGTACTCCGGTGCTCCCGTGGGTATAGACTCTAGAACAACCTAGTTCTAAAGGGGTTTGCTCCAAGTCCTCCTCTAAGTGTCCTTTTTCTTTAAAACTCCAACCGCGACATTCCCCATAGAAGTCAACGGCGGCTCGCGGCTGTGTTCTCACACTGCACGCGTCCCACATGGGTCCCCTGTGTCACTTCCTTGGGTGGTTCCTTGAGGGCCAAGCACTTCTACAGGCTCTAGGCCTTGTGTCTAGCTCAGTTGTGGTTCTTATACCACTTTATTGGTATATGGTTTGGTACGCCCCTAGGGCTCAAACGTGTATTTGTGCTATTACTGTTGATATTCGACTTGTAACTTACGTACTTCGAACTCTAGCCTCATAAAGAGACTAGAGGGGTGTGTTTAAGACTAAATACATATATTTTAAATATATACCTGGTGTGGTCCTCTTTCATTTGGTCACTCAAGAGATTATAGACTGGTAAAACAAGCTGCTTTACATTCCTTCAAGACTTAGCCTGAAGGCTGCTCTCCATAGCTACCACTAAGATAGCTTTCAATAAAGGTTGTCTTTAACCTATCTACAATAAGGGGTTGTTTGGACTGGTGCAAGGTGCCCACTATAATTAGTGGAAAGCATATACCAGGCCAACTTCTCACACTTTCTGCAGCTCTCTTGCTTCTTTCTGCACCCCCTTGCCACTTTGTCCTCACCTAGTCTCTCTTTCTGCATCTCTGTTGCTTCTTTCTGCAGTTCTCTTGCTTCTTTCTGCACCCCTTGTGCCTCTTTCTACACCCCTCTTCTCTCTTTCGGCACCTCTTTTCCCCCTTTCTGCATCTCTGTTGCTTCTTTCTGCCCTTCTCTTGCCTCTTTCTCCACCCCTCTTCCCTCGTTCTGCACTTCTCTTGCTACTTTCTGCACCCCTCGTGCCTCTTTCTGTGCCCCTGTGCCTCTTTCTACACCCCTCTTCTCTATTTCTGCACTCCTCTGGCCTCTTTCTGCACATCTGTTGCTTCTTTCTGCACTTCTTTTGTTTCTTTCGGCAACTCTCTTGCTTCTCTCTGTTTCCCTCTTGCCTCTTTCTCGACCCCTCTTCCCCCTTTCTGCATTTCTCTTGCTTCTTTCTGTACTTCTCTTGCATCTTTCTGCACTGCTTTTCCCTCTTTCTGCACCTCTGTTGCTTCTTTCTGCACTTCTCTTGCTTCTTTCTGCAACCCTCGTTCCTCTTCCTGCACCTCTTTTCCCTCTTTCTGTACCTTTCTTGCCTCTCTCTGCACCTCTGTTCCTTCTTTCTGCACTTCTTTTATCTTTCTGCACCTCTCTTGCTTCTTTCTGCACCCCTCTTGCCTCTTTCTCCACCCCTATTATCCCTTCCTGCATCTCTTTTGCTTGTTTGTGCACTTCCCTTGTCTCTTTATCCAATCCTGTTCCCTCTTTCTGCATCTCTGTTGCTTCTTTCTGCACCTCTCTTCCCTCTTTCTGCACCACTCTTGCCTCTTTCTGCACCTCTGTTCCTTCTTTCTACACTTCTTTTGTTTCTTTCTGCACCTCTCTTGCTTCATTCTGCACCCTTCTTCCCTCTTTCTGCACACCTCTTCCCTCTTTCTGCACTCCTCTTGCCTCTTTCTGCACATCTGTTCCTTCTTTCTGCACTTTTCTTTGTGTCTTTCTGCATCTCTCTTGCTTCTTTCGTCATCCCCTTGCCTGCTTCTGCACACCTCTTCCCTCTTTCTGCACCTCTGTTGCTTCTTTCTGCAGTTCTCTTGCTTCTTTCGGCACCCCTTGTGCCTCTTTCTACACCCCTCTTCTCTCTTTCGGCACCTCTTTTCCCCCTTTCTGCATCTCTGTTGCTTCTTTCTGCCCTTCTCTTGCCTCTTTCTCCACCCCTCTTCCCTCGTTCTGCACTTCTCTTGCTACTTTCTGCACCCCTCGTGCCTCTTTCTGCAACCCTCTCACCTCTTTCTGCATCTCTGTTGCTTCTTTCTGCACTTCTTTTGCTTCTTTCGGCACCACTGTCCCTTCTTTCGGCAACCCTTGTGCCTCTTTCTGTACCCCTATACACTCTTTCTGCATCCCTATTGCCTCTTTCTGCACCTATGTTCCTTCTTTCTGCACTTCTTTTGTTTCTTCCTGCACCTCTCTTGCTTCTTTCTGCTTCCCTCTTGCCTCTTTCTCCACCCCTCTTTCCCCTTTCGGCATCTCTGTTGCTTCTTTCTGCAATTCTCTTGTCTCTTTCTGCACCCCTCTTCCCTCTTTGGCACCTCTGTTGCTTCTTTCTGCACCCCTCTTGCCACTTTCTTCAACCCTGTTCCCACTTTTTGCATCTCTTTTGCTTCTTTCTGCACTTCTCTTGCCTCTTTCTCCACCCCTCATCCCTCTTTCTGCATCTCTGTTGCTTCTTTCTGCACTTCTCTTGCTTCTTTCTGCACCTCTGTTCCTTCTTTCTGTACTTTTGTTTCTTTCTGCAGCTCTCTTGCTTCTTTCTGAACCCCCTTGCCTTGTTCTCCACACCTCGTCTCTCTTTCTGCACTCCTGTTGCCTCTTTCTATACCTCTGTTCCTTCTTTCTGCACTTCTTTTATTTTTTTCTGCACATATCTTGCTTCTTTCTGAACTCCTCGTGCCTCTTTCTGCACCACTTGTGCTTCTTTCTGCACCCCTCTTCCCTCTTTTTGCACCCTTCTAGCCTTTCTGCACCTCTGTTGCTTCCTTATGCACTCCTCTTGCTTCTTTCTGAACCTCTCATTCTTCTTTCTGCACCACTCGTGCTTATTTCTGCACCCCTCTTCTCCCTTTCTGTACCCCTCTTGCCTCTTTCTGCACCTCTGTTCCTTCTTTCTGCACTTCTTTTGTTTCTTTCTGCACCTCTCTTGCTTCGTTCTGCACTTCTCTTGCCTCGTTCTCCACCCCTCAGCCCTCTTTCTGCACCTCTGTTGCTTCTTTCTGCACTTCTCTTGCTTCTTTCTACACCTCTGTCCCTTTTTTATGCATCCCTTTTGCTTCTTTCTGCACTCCTCGTGCCTCTTTCTGCACCTCTGTTCCTTCTTTCTGCACTTTTTTTGTTTCTTTCTGCACCTCTCTTACTTTCTTATGCACTCCTCTTGCTTTTTTCTGAACCTCTCTTACTACTTTCTGCACCCCTCTTCTCTCTTTCTGCACCCCTCTTGCCTCTTTCTGCACCTCTGTTCCTTCTTTCTGCACTTCTTTTGTTTCTTTCTGCACCTCTCTTGCTTCTTTCTGCACCCCTCTTGCCACTTTCTTCAACCCTGTTTCCCCTTTTTGCATCTCTTTTGCTTCTTTCTGCACTTCTCTTGTCTCTTTCTCCACCCCTCAACCCTCTTTCTGCATCTCTGTTGCTTCTTTCTGCACTTCTCTTGCTTCTTTCTGCACCTCTGTTCCTTCTTTCTGTACTTTTGTTTCTTTCTGCAGCTCTCTTGCTCCTTTCTGAACCCCCTTGCCTTGTTCTCCACACCTCGTCTCTCTTTCTGGACTCCTGTTGCCTCTTTCTATACCTCTGTTCCTTCTTTCTGCACTTCTTTTGTTTCTTTCTGCACCTCTCTTGCTTCGTTCTGCACTTCTCATGCCTCGTTCTCCACCCCTCAGCCCTCTTTCTGCACCTCTGTTGCTTCTTTCTGCACTTCTCTTGCTTCTTTCTACACCTCTGTCCCTTCTTTCTGCAACTCTCTTGATTCTTTCTGCACCCCTCTTGCCTCTTTCTGCACCCCTTTTCCCTCGTTCTGTACCTCTGCTGCTTTCTTCTGCACTTCTCTTGCTTCTTTCTGCACCCGTCGTGCCTCTTTCTGCACCCCTTGTGTCTCTTCCTGAACACCTCTTCTCTCTTTCTGCATTCCTCTTGCCTCTTTCTGCACATATGTTCCTTCTTTCTGCACTTCTTTTGTTTCTTTCTGCACCACTCTTGCTTAACTCTTGTGAGAAGTTGGCCTGGTATATGCTGTTCACTAATTAAAGTGGACACCTTGCACCAGAACAATTCGACTCTTATGGAAGATAGGTTTAAGACAACCTTTATAGAAAGCTATCCTAGTGGTAGCTGTGGAGAGCAGCCTTCAGGCTAAGTCTTGAAGGAATGTAAAGCAGCTTGTTTTACCACACAATCTCTTGAATCACCAAATGAAAAGACACCACACAGGTATATATATGAAATATATATGTATTTATTAATAAACACTCTCTACTAATCTCTTTATGAGATTAGAAGTCAGGAACATATGTACAAGTCAAATGTTATCAAAATAAGTTTAGCACAATCGAATATCACAATCTTAGTTTGGCTAGACCTAGGTCTAGGGCATCTAGAATCGAGGGACCCCCAAGGACCACCCGAGGTAGTTGTAGGAGACCCACAGGGGACGGACGTGGTGTCCTGGCACCGGTGCGAGTCCTGTACGAGTCTATGCGAACAGACGCGATTGAGATTTCAATGTTAAAGGTCCCTTGCGTGTTCGAGGCGAACACACTGATCGGTCCTTGTACGAGTCGAAGGACGCGGTTACAGATAGAGTTGCAAGGGAGTTGGACGCGGTGTGTCTAACACAGACGCGAACCATGTACGAGTCAGCGCGATAGTCGCACTTGGAAAGTAAGAGTTTTAGGGCACTTCTAGGGTAGCTACAAGCAAGTCACTTACAGGGTAAGTAGTTCTAGGGCCCACACCCACAGGAGCACCGTAGTGCTGAAGTTACCTCACCCAGGGGAGCCGGGTGCATAGGTGTTCTTTGGTGTCGGGTCGCGGCGTCGTTTTCAATGGGAGCCAGTGAAGACTTGCTGCTTGCGGCGACAGGAGAAGTGTCCGGAGGAATCCAAGTCTGGATTCAGAAGATGGAAGACCTGAAAGCAGAGGGGACAGTGTTCAAAGTCACTTGGCAGTGACTCGGGGCAAGGAAGATGGATACCCACCGTCGTCGCAAGATTCAGGTCGTTCGCGGGTGCCTTGACTCTTCAGCCACGAGATCCAGGGGGCGTCGACGACAACCAGGAGCTAGATTCGGTGTGTCCCACGATGTTTGCAGCTCACTGCGGTGTCGGCGACTCGATTGGAGCTAACAAGCCTTGGTAACAGCAAGTCTTTGGGAAAGTGTAAAGAGGCAATGGCGCAGACCAGCAAGGTCTGTGGGACTCACCCAGCAAGGGTAAGTCAGGGCAGGCCTGGAGAAACCAGAGGAGCCCTTTGGTTTCTTTAGAAAGTCTTCTGCGGACCCACAAGCCGGCTGGCAAGGGATCGCAAAGACGCCTTGGGAGGATTCGCTCAACAGGGGCCCACGGTCACTCGGGACATGATAGGCCTCTGAACTTCAGAGGGATTCCTGCTGGAGACTAGAACCACACGTGGTCCAAAGCACAAGTTCGTAAAACATTGTGAAGGGGTTGCACTTGACAGAAGTGCACAGTACCCAGGGGTCGCGGTTCCTCATCACTCTTGGGGTCCACTGGCCTCAACTTCACTGGGGACTCACGATGGCCTTTGCGAAGTCAGGAAATCCACTTCTTGGGCTGCAGGGACTTCGGACTCCGGTGGGAGTGGCATAGTTTGTGACCATCGTTTGTAGTTTTTGGTGCCTGCCAAGCAGGGGAGTCACTCCTTGACTCCAAGGGAGATTCTTCAGTCTTCCAAAGGTAGTGGAACATCGAAGATCTGGGATTCTTCTTCAGAGCGTCGTCCAGGGAAATTTGGGGTGCAATGCACAGGTTCCCCCTCTAATACTAAAAGAAAGGGAGGGACTAGCTCTATGACCCTACCTATGGGAGGGTCAGGGGGTGGGTGGCTACACCCACTTCCCTTTGTCCAGTTTCGCGCCAGAGCAGGGGCAGGTAGCCCCTGAGCCGGTTTGAACTGGGGTATGCACAGAGGAGCCTTCTGCTCCCCCAGTGCAGTACTTCAAAGCACTCTAAGAGTGCACCCACCCAGCCCCAATACACTAAACCTTGTCTGGAAGGTGGTCACACCCCCTTGGGACAGGATATCTATTGTTGGGCTTCCTCCACTGCGAGTGTTGGTCATCAGCAGGAGGGCAGCCCAGTGTCTGTGACTGGTGGCATCCATTTTGCGATGCCAGGGCTCTGCAGGATTCTACCGCGTTTCCACAGTAGGTACATGTCTATCCCTCTAGAAGGGTGGAATGCTACCCCCGCCGCCAGGACTGGTGGGGGGGTAGTATTCCAAGATGTTTGACACCAAACATGACATGTTTCGATGCAGCCATTCCAAAGTTAGCATTCTACTGCGAGGATATAATGCACTTAAAAGTATATAGTTTAGCCGCAACTACAAACAGCCCCAGAGAATGGACTCTGAGAGCTGCAGAGGGGCCCTGCTCAGGCAGAGGCACCCCTCACATGGAAACTAAGCACCCTGCCTTCAGGATTGATAGGGCCTGCTTTAGGGGTGACTGATAAGTCTCAATGTGTGTGCAGGAGAGATATAGGGGACCTATATCTCAGTGAGGGTGCTAGCACTTCCTCACCCAGGCTGCAGTAGCAGGCCTGTGGTGTCAGATTTAGTCTGCTTCCCAGGGGTGGCATAATACATGCTTCAGCCCCTGGTAGGCCTGTGAAGTACCTATGCCCTTGGTACCTAAGGTACCATATACTAGGGACTCATAAGGTACCACAGTATCCAATCACTAGTGCACCTAGAGGGCACTCCAAATCGTTTGAGAGAACAGAGGGCTGGGTCCCTGATTGGCAGGGTCCCAGCCAGACTATAGCCAGAAACCAGTGTAAACATCAGAAAAAAAGTGGGGGCAACATAAGAGGCAGATCCTACTCTCCTACAACTCTGCTTCCCTCTTGCCTCTCTCTCCACCCCTCTTCCCCCTTTCTGCACCTCTCTTCCTTCATTATGCACTTCTTTTATCTTTCTGCACCTCTCTTTCTTCTTTCTGCACCCCTCTTGCCTCTTTCTCCACCCCTCTTACCCCTTTCTGCATCTATGTTGCTTGTTTCTGCACTTCTCTTCTCTCTTTCTCCACCGCTGTTCCCTCTTTCTGTACCTCTGTTGCTTCTTTCTGCACCTCTATTCCCTCTTTCTGCACCCCTCTTGCCTCTTTCTGCACCTCTGTTCCTTCCTTCTGCACTTCTTTTGTTTCTGCACCTCTCTTACTTCTTTCTGCACCTCTCTTCCCTCTTTCTGCACCCCTCTTGCTTCTTTCTGCACCTCTGTTCCTTATTTCTTTACTTCTTTTGTGCCTTTCTGTACCTCTCTTGCTTCTTTCTGCACCCCCTTGCCTTCTTCTGCACCCCTCTTCCCTCTTCTGCATCCCTCTTTCTGCACCCCTCTTGCCTCCTTCTACACCTCTGTACTACTTTCTGCACTTCTTTTGTTTTTTTCTACACATCTTGCTTCTTTATGTAACCCTTTTGCCTCTTTCTGCACCCCTATTGCCTCTTTCAGCACCTCTGTTCCTTCTTTCTGTACTTTTGATTTTTTCTGCAGCTCTCTTGCTTCTTTATGCACCCCCTTGCCTCTTTCTCCATACCTCGTATCTCTTTTTGCACCCCTGTTGCCTCTTTCTGCACCTCTGTTCCTTGTTTCTGCACTTCTTTTGTTTCTTTCTACCGCTCTCTTGCTTCTTTCTACACCCCCTTGCCTCTTTCTTCACCCGTCTTCCCTCTTTCTGCACCCTTGTTGCCTCTTTCTGCACCTCTGTTCCTTCTTTCTGCACTTCTTTTGTTTCTTTCTACACATATCTTACTTCTTTCTGCACCCCTCGTGTCACTTTCTGCACCCCTCTTCCCTCTTTTTTCACCCCTCTTGCCACTTTCTGCACCTCTGTTGATTCTTTCTGCACTCCTCTTGCTTCTTTCTGCCCCTTCCTTGCTTCTTTCTGCAGCACTTGTGCTTCTTCCTGTACCCCTCTTACTTCTTTTTGCACCTCTCTTGCCTCTTTCTGCACCTCTGTTCCTTCTTTCTGCACTTCTTTTGTTTCTTTCTGCAACTCTCTTGCTTCTTTCTGCACCCCTCTTGCCACTTTCTCCAACTCCGCTCCCCCTTTTTGCATCTCTGTTGCTTCTTTCAGCATTTTTTTTGCCTCTTTCTCCACCCCTCATCCCTCTTTCGGCACCTCTGTTGCTTCTTTCTGCACTTCTTTTGCTTCTTTTGGCACTGTCCCTTCTTTCTGCAACCCTTGTGCCTCTTTCTGTACCCCTCTAGCCTCTTTCTGCATCCCTATTGCCTCTTTCTGCACCTATGTTCCTTCTTTCTGTACTTCTTTTGTTTCTTTCTGCACCTCTCTTGCTTCTTTCTGCTTCCCTCTTGCCTCTTTCTCCACCCCTTTTTCCCCTTTCGGCATCTCTGTTGCTTCTTTCTGCAATTCTCTTGTCTCTTTCTGCACCCCTCTTCCCTCTTTGGCACCTCTGTTGCTTCTTTCTGCACTTCTCTTGCTTCTTTCTCCTCCACTCGTGTCTCTTTCTGCACCCCTTTTCCCGCTTTCTGCACCTTTCATGCCTCTCTCTGCACCTCTGTTCCTTCTTTCTGCACTTCTTTCGTTTCTTTCTGCACCTCTCTTGCTTCTTTCTGCACCCCTCTTGCCTATTTTTCCACCCCTCTTACCCCTTTCTGCATCTCTGTTTCTTGTTTCTGCACTTCTCTTGTCTCTTTCCCCACGTCTGTTCCCTCTTTCAGCACCTCTGTTGCTTCTTTCTGCACTTATCTTACCTCTTTCTCCACCCTCCTTCCCTCTTTCTGCACCTCTGTAACTTCTTTCTGCACTTCTCTTGCTTCTTTCTGCAGCCTTCGGGCCTCTTTCTGCACCCCTTGTGCCTCTTTCTGCACCCCTCTTCCCTCTTTCTGCAACTCTGTTCCTTCTTTCTGCACTCCTCTTGCTTCTTTCTGAACCTCTCTTACTTCTTTCTGCACCCCTCTTCTCTATTTCTGCACCCCTCTTGCCTCTTTCTGCACCTCTATTCCTTCTTTCTGCACTTCTTTTGTTTCTTTCTGCACCTCTCTTGCTTCTTTCTTCACCCCTCTTGCCACTTTCTCCAACCCTGTTCCCCCTTTTTGCATCTCTGTTGCTTCTCTCTGCACTTCTATTGCCTCTTTCTCCACCCCTCATCCCTCTTTCTGTACCTCTGTTGCTTCTTTCTGTAGGAGAGTAGGATCTGCTTCACATGGGTACCCCCACTTTTTGCTGATGCTTCACTGGTTTTCGACATTAGTCTGGCTGGGGCCCTGCTATTCAGAACCCCAGCCTAGCTGTTTCCTCTTTAAAAGGGTCTCCATGTGCCTTAGGCACATCACTGATTGGGATCTGGAGGGCCCTTATAAGTCCCTAGTATATGGTATACTATGTACCAAGGGCATAGGTACCTCAGAGGCCTGCCAGGGGCTGCAGCATATATTATGCCACCCCTGGAAGGCCGTCCAAACTGACACCACAGGTCTGCTACTGCAGCCTGGGTAAGGTGGTGCATGCACCCCTTACTGTGGTATAGGTTACCTATATCACTAAAAGCATACACACATATAAACCTATAAGTCACTCCTAAGGCAGGCCTTATCAATCCTAAAGGCAGAGTGCATGGTTCCTATGTGAGAGGGTGCCCCTGCATGAGCAGGGCCCCTCTGCAGCGTTCGGAGACCATCTCTGATGCTGTTTGTAGTGCAGCCTGACCATATACTCTTAAGCGCATTATATCCTCGCGGTAAAATGCTAACTTTGGAATGGCTGCACCTAAACATGTCGTGTTTGGTGTCAAACATCTTGGAATACTACCCCCCGCCAATCCTGGCAGCGGGGGTAGCATTCCACCCTTCTAGAGGGAAAGGCATGTTAACTCTGACGAGTCCGGTAACTTCTTTCCAGAGCCCTGGCATCACAAAATGGATGCTGCTGTCACAGACACGAGTCTGGCCTCCTGCTGCTGGACGAAACTCCGGCAGGGGAGGCCTGGACAATAGGTTTCCTGTCCCAGGGAGGTGTGACCACCTCCCCAGACAGGACAATGTTTATTGGGGCTGGGCGGGAGCACTTTCGGGTGCTTTGAAGTCCTGCACTGGGGGCACATTTGGTGTCCCTGTGCATACCCCAGTTCAAACCGGATCAGGGGCTCGCAGCCCCTGCTTTGGCGCGAACTGGACAAAGGGAAAGGGGTGTAGCCACCCCTCTGCCCTGACCCACCCATAGGTGGGGCCACAGAGTAGTCCATCCCCTATTTTTAGAATAAAGGTAGGAACCCAGTCCTTAGGACTTTAGATTATACCTGGACGAAACTCTGACACTGAATCCTGGACCTTCGACGCTCTACGACAAGATTAGAGGACTGAAGAATCTCCCTTGGGGTCAAGGAGTGACTCCCCTGCTTGGCAGGCACCAAAGAAGCATCTGTCCGGTTCGCATCACTGAAGCTCCCGTCGGACGCCGAAGTCATCGCATCACCAGAGGTGGATTCTCAGACTTCCCCGAGGCTACCCTGAGTCCCCAGCAAAGCTGAGGCCCGTGGCTATCGTGGGTGACTTGAGACCGTGACCCCTGGACACTGAGCACATTTGCAAGTGCACCATCTTCTGGGTCTCCCAAGAAGTCGTGCTTTGGGCTCCGAGTAGCCCTAGCCTCCAGCACCACCTGCACCGAAGATCACTGGCCCCCACTCCACGAGTGTCCTGCAAGCCAGCTCCACGTGCGCGTCACGAGGCTCCTTCGCGGTCGCTAGCCCGTTGGCTAGTAGCCCTTAACGAAGGCCAATCTTTTCTTTACTTGGCATCCTGATTGCTCCAGGCCTGCCCTCACTTACCCTCGCTGGGTGAGTTCCCCAGACCTTGCTGGTCTGCATCATTGACGATCTACATCTTACTCAAGACTTGCCGTTGCCAAGGCTTGTTGGGTCCAATCCGGTCGCCGACACCTTAGCACTCGACAGACATTGAGCAGCAGCCTGAATCCTGCTCCTGGTCGCCAACAACGCCTCCCGGACCTCGTGGCTGAAGAGTCAAGACGACCATCAATGCACCTGAAGCACTCGACATCGGTGGGCATCTGTCCATCGCCTTCCTGGTCACTGGCTAGTGACCCAGACTCTGTCCCCTCTGCTTTCAGGTTCACCAGAACTCCGATCCACTCTTGGATCCACCCGGACACTTTTCCCTTGGCCGCCAGCAGCACTTTGCAGCAGATCGCCATCCGAATCGACGACGAAACCCGACCCCGAAAGGCACCTATGCACCCGGCTTCCCTGGGTGAGGTAACACGAGTACTCCGGTGCTCCCGTGGGTAGAGACTCTTCAAAGTCCTAGATCTCAAAGGGTTTTGTCCTAGTCCTCTTCTAAGTGTCCCTTTCCTCTATTTTCCCGATCCCGACTTTCTCCATAGAAGTTAACGGCGTATCGCGGTTGTGTATTTACACTGCACGCGTCTCCCGTGGGTCCCCTGTGTCACTACCTTGGGTGGTTCCTTGTGGTCCAAGCACTTCTAGAGGCTCTAGGCCTAGTGTCTAGTTCAGTCGTGGTTCGCATACCATTTTATTGGTATATGGTTTGGTACGCCCCTAGGGCCCAAACGTGTATTTGTGCTATTATTGTGATTTAAGATCTTATAACCTATGTACTTCGAACTCTAGCCTCATAAAGAGACTAGAGGGGTGTGTTTAGTAATAAATACATATATTTTGAATATATACCTGGTGTGGTGCTCTTTCATTTGGTCACTCAAGAGATTATAGACTGGTAAAACAAGCTGCTTTACATTCCTTCAAGACTTAGCCTGAAGGCTGCTCTCCATAGCTACCACTAGGATAGCTTTCAATAAGGTTGTCTTTAACCTACCTACCATAAGAGTCGATTTGGACTGGTGCAAGGTGCCCACTATAATTAGTGGACAGCATATGCCAGGCCAACTTCTCACATTGGTGTGCAGCGTGTGGGATTCCAGCTTGCTATTGTTTTACCAGATAATCTCAATTGAATTGATCAACTGAAAACCACTAAAGGTACCTAAGGTACATATAATTTAAGCTTAGAATAACAGTAAGTTCTACTGAACTTAGAGTTGTGTGTTAAGGGATAGCACAACCCTTTCTACAACTCAAGAGAGTTTAGTAGGCCACACTAGAGTAGGTAGTGCATACACCACACCACACTAGTAATGTCTTTAAGGGTAGGATCTAAAGAATCCTTGCAGGAAGCCATTGAGCTTCCACCCTCCAAGTATGATACACTCCCATTCTTGGAATTGAGAGCTTTATGCAACTTGAGAAAAATAAGGACAGGCCAAAGCCCCACCACCCAACACCTCAAGGAGTTGTTGGTGGCTTATGACCTTAGTAAGCCTGTAGGGACTGAAGGGGTAGGAGCTGAGGGTGGGGCAGAACAAGAGGAGGAGGCCAGGGGTACCAATACCCCAGCCCCCCTCTGAAACTGGCCAGGAGGGTGACAATGACCCTGACCTGGAAAACCCAATCCCTCCTGTGGATGATGATGAGGATGATCAAAATGATGCCCTCTTTGTCCCCCAGGAAGGATTAAGAGTGTGCCCAGAAGGTCTAGGTCTCCTTCTCAGGAGTCTAACCACTCTGGCACCTCTATAGGGAGCTCTATCTCATCTCATAGGAGAGAATCCTCTCATGAGAGAAGAAAGAGGCTAGTCCAGTATGAGGAAACTCAGCTGGAACTCAGAAAAAAGCAATTAGCTTTAGATAGAGAATCCCTAGATCTCCTTAGAGAGAGAAGAAAGTTGGGACTAGAGTCCCATGGTGGCAGCCATGTCCCTAGAGATAGGGAAAGGTCCTATGACCATAGGAACCTGAGCAAGATTGTCCCTCCCTACCAGAGTGGGGATGATATCCACAAATGGATAACTGCTTTAGAAAGGGCCTGTAAAGTACAGAAGGTCCCTCAGGAGCAGTGGGCAGCAATCTTGTGGCTCTCCTTTGCTGACAAAGGTAGAGATAAGCTCCTCACTGTTAGAGAGGAGGATGCTGACAATTACAAGGTCTTGAAGAGTGCTCTTATTGATGGGTTTGGCCTAACCACTGAACAGTACAGGTTGAAGTTCAGAGACACCCAAAAGCACAGACTCAAGACTGGGTAGACTATGTGGATTGTTCTGCCAAGGCTCTGGAAGGCTGGTTGATGGGCAGTAAGGTGTGTGACTTCTCAGGATTGTATAATCTGATAATGAGGGAGCAGATTCTTAATAACTGTCAAAATCAGCTGTTGCATCAATACCTGGTTGACTCTGATCTGACCTCTCCCCAAGAATTGGGAAAGAAGGCAGACAAATGGGTCAGAACCAGGGTGAAGCAGAAGGTACAGAACCAAGGTGGGGAAACCAAGAAGCAAGATGCTAAGAACTCTGAAAAGGGTGGGGAGAAGGGTAAAGATCAAAAGTCTTCATCAGGCCCCCAAAAATCTTCTTCTGGTGGGGATTCCCAGTCTACCAAGGGTAAAGGCCAAAGAAAACCATGGTGCAAGGTCTGTAAGCAAAAGACCCACTGGACCAGTGATTGCACCAAGTCCAAAGACTCCAGTCCAGCACCCACCAATGCCCCTAAGGCACCTGTTCCCCCTAGTACAGTTGGTGGAAGTGCTCCAGCAAAGGGTTTAGTAGGGTTCACCCTGGGAACTGAGTTGGGCTCTGACCTAGTTAGAGAACTGACTCAGGCTGTGTTAGTCTGTGATGGAGGCATGGATGTGCCCTCCTCTATGAGTCCCAGTAATCTGGGCAAGTACAGACAACAGCCTTTAATCAATGGACGAGAGGCTTTGGCATTTAGGGACACAGGGGCAAGTGTCACAATGGTGACACAAGACCTTGTGCTACCTGGGCAAGTTATGCTTGGTGAAATGTACCAAGTGACCAATGCTAGCAATGTCAGAACAGACCATACTCTGGCAGTTGTTAACTTCTCCTGGGGAGGGGTAACTGGCCTTAAGAAGGTTGTGGTAAGTGCAAACCTACCAGTCGAATGCTTGCTTGGCAATGACTTAGAGACTTCTGCTTGGGCAGAAGTGGAGCTCAGGACCCATGCAGAAATGCTGGGGATCCCTGCAGATGTGTTTGCTGTGACCAGGTCACAAGCCAAAATGTCTAGCACTGAACAGGCCTTGGATTCTGGAAGAATGGACCAAGTGCCTTCCAAGAGGAGGAGTAGTAGGGTTAAGGCAGTGCCTTCCCCCTTGGCTCAGGAGGAAGATCAGTCCCTTGAGGGGGATGATCTCAGCCCTGAAGAAGGAACTGTCCCAGAGGAACTTGAACCTGACCAGGTTGAGTTCTTGGGGACAGGGGGACCTGCTAGGGCAGATCTGAGCCAGGAGCAGCAGAGCTGCCCCTCCCTTGAACCCCTCAGACAGCAAGCTGCTGCTGAGGCTGCTGGGAAAGCTAGTGGTTCCCATACAGTGTATTGGGATGATGGACTCCTGTACTCAGAGAGTAGAGACCCCAAGCCTGGTGCTACCAGGAGGTTGGTAATACCTTTGAAGTTCAGAGGCTTCCTATTGACCCTAGCCCATGATATTCCCTTAGCAGGACACCTGGGCCAGAACAAGACTTGGGACAGAATTGTCCCTCACTTTCACTGGCCCCACATGTCTGAAGACAGTAAGGAGTTTTGTCGCTCCTGTGTAACCTGCCAAGCCAGTGGCAAAGCAGGTGGCACTACAAAGGCCCCCTGATACCACTACCTGTGGTGGGGGTGCCCTTTGAGAGGGTAGGGATTGACATTGTTGGTCCCATGGATCCCCAAACAGCCTCTGGGCACAGGTTTATCCTGGTGGTAGTGGATCATGCCACCAGGTACCCAGAAGCTATTCCCCTAAGGACCACTACAGCACCTGTGGTGGCAAGGGCCCTCCTGGGAATCTTCTCAAGAGTGGGCTTTCCTAAGGAGGTAGTATCAGACAGGGGTGCTAACTTCATGTCTGGGTACTTAAAAGCAATGTGGAAGGAGTGTGGAGTGACTTATAAGTTCACCACACCCTATCACCCACAATGCAATGGTTTAGTTGAGAGATTCAACAAAACCTTGAAGGGCATGATTAAAGGGCTCCCAGAAAAGCTTAGGCGTAGATGGGACATACTCTTGCCCTGCCTTTTATTCGCATATAGGGAGGTGCCTCAGAAGGGGTTGGTTACAGCCCTTTTGAACTTCTGTTTGGCCACCCTGTGAGGGGTCCACTGTGCTTGGTGAAGGAAGGATGGGAGTTACCTCTCAAGCCCCCAAAGCAAGATATAGTGGACTATGTACTTGGTCTCCGCTCCAGGATGGCTGAGTACATGAAAAAGGCAACCAAAAACCTTGAGGCTAGCCAGGAACTTCAGAAGGCCTGGCATGACCAAAAGGCTGTTCTGACTGTGTACCAGCCAGGACAGAAGGTGTGGGTGTTGGAGCCAGTGGCCCCAGCAGCTCTCCAAGACAAATGGAGTGGACCCCACACTATTGTTGAGCAGAAGGGTGAGGTCACTTACTTAGTGGACCTGGGAACACCCAGGAGTCCCCAAAGGGTTCTCCATGTCAACAGACTAAAGCCATATGTGGACAGGGCAGACATGGGCTTGCTCATGGCTACTGATGAAGGGCAGGAGGAAGAGAGTGACCCACTCCCTGACCTGCTCTCACAGAACCCTGACGATGGGTCAGTTGATGGTGTAGCCTTGGCAGGCAGCCTCACTACCCAACAACAAACTGATTGCAGGCAAGTCCTCAATCAGTTTAGACATATGTTTTCACTGACACCCAGTCAGACCACCTGGTGCACTCATGAAGTGGACACTGGGGACAGTCTGCCTATTAAAAACAAGATTTATAGGCAACCTGACCATGTCAGGGACTGTATCAGGACTGAAGTCCAGAAAATGTTGGAGTTGGGAGTAATTGAACCCTCAGATAGCCCTTGGGCTAGTCCAGTAGTCCTGGTACCAAAACCTCACACCAGTGGTGGGAAAAGAGAGATGAGGTTTTGTGTAGACTACAGGGGTCTCAATGCAGTCACTAGGACTGATGCCCATCCCATACCCAGGGCAGATGAGCTCATAGATACTTTGGCCTCTGCCAAATATCTCAGCACATTTGACCTAACAGCTGGCTACTGGCAGATCAGACTAGCTGATACTGCAAAGCCCAAAACAGCATTTTCAACCCCTAGTGGGCATTATCAATTTGTGGTAATGCCCTTTGGTCTGAAAAATGCACCTGCCACTTTCCAGAGGTTGGTGAACACAGTTCTCACAGGACTGGAAGCCTATAGTGCAGCTTATCTAGATGATATTGCTGTCTTTAGCTCCACCTGGGAGGATCACCTGGTCCACCTCAGGAATGTTTTACAGGCCCTGCAAAAGGCAGGCCTGACTATCAAGGCCACTAAGTGCCAGATAGGGCAGAGTCAGGTTGTGTACCTGGGCCACCTTGTGGGTGGAGGCCAGGTTCAACCTTTGCAGAGCAAGATCCAGACCATCATGGACTGGACTGCTCCCACTACCCAGACTCAGGTGAGAGCCTTCTTAGGCCTGACTGGGTACTATAGGAGATTTGTCAAGGGGTATGGATCAATAGTGACACCCTTGAATGACTTAACTTCTAAGAAAATGCCCAAAAGGTTCAGTGGACAGTTAGCTGTCAAAAGGCATTTGATGACCTCAAGCAGGCCATGTGCACTGCTCCAATTCTGCAGAGTCCTGATTACTCCAAGAAGTTCATTGTTCAAACAGATGCATCTGAATTGGGGGTAGGGGCTGTACTGTCACAATTGAATGAAGAAGGTCAGGATCAGCCAGTAGCTTTTATTAGCAGAAGGCTGACCCCTAGAGAGAAACGTTGGTCAGCCATAGAGAGGAGGCCTTTGCTGTGGTCTGGGCTCTGAAGAAGTTGAGGCCATACTTGTTTGGTACACACTTCCTGGTTCAGACAGACCATAAGCCCCTCTTATGGCTAAAACAAATGAAGGGTGAAAACCCCAAACTGCTTAGGTGGTCCATTTCCCTACAGGGGATGGACTTTACAGTGGAACATAGGCCTGGGAGTAACCATGCGAATGCAGATGGACTCTCTAGGTATTTCCACTTAGAACATGAAGACTTAACTGGGCAAGGTTAGTTTAATGTCCCTACGTTTGGGGGGGTTGTGTAGGAGAGTAGGATCTGCTTCACATGGGTACCCCCACTTTTGCTGATGCTTCACTGGTTTTCGACATTAGTCTGGCTGGGGCCCTGCTATTCAGAACCCCAGCCTAGCTGTTTCCTCTTTAAAAGGGTCTCCATGTGCCTTAGGCACATCACTGATTGGGATCTGGAGTGCCCTTATAAGTCCCTAGTATATGGTATACTATGTACCAAGGGCATAGGTACCTCAGAGGCCTGCCAGGGGCTGCAGCATATATTATGCCACCCCTGGAAGGCCGTCCAAACTGACACCACAGGTCTGCTACTGCAGCCTGGGTAAGGTGGTGCATGCACCCCTTACTGTGGTATAGGTTACCTATATCACTAAAAGCATACACACATATAAACCTATAAGTCACTCCTAAGGCAGGCCTTATCAATCCTAAAGGCAGAGTGCATGGTTCCTATGTGAGAGGGTGCCCCTGCATGAGCAGGGCCCCTCTGCAGCGTTCGGAGACCATCTCTGATGCTGTTTGTAGTGCAGCCTGACCATATACTCTTAAGCGCATTATATCCTCGCGGTAAAATGCTAACTTTGGAATGGCTGCACCTAAACATGTCGTGTTTGGTGTCAAACATCTTGGAATACTACCCCCCGCCAATCCTGGCGGCGGGGGTAGCATTCCACCCTTCTAGAGGAAAGGCATGTTAACTCTGACGAGTCCGGTAACTTCTTTCCAGAGCCCTGGCATCACAAAATGGATGCTGCTGCCACAGACACGAGTCTGGCCTCCTGCTGCTGGACGAAACTCCGGCAGGGGAGGCCTGGACAATAGGTTTCCTGTCCCAGGGAGGTGTGACCACCTCCCCAGACAGGACAATGTGTATTGGGGCTGGGCGGGAGCACTTTCGGGTGCTTTGAAGTCCTGCACTGGGGGCACATTTGGTGTCCCTGTGCATACCCCAGTTCAAACCGGATCAGGGGCTCGCAGCCCCTGCTTTGGCGCGAACTGGACAAAGGGAAAGGGGTGTAGCCACCCCTCTGCCCTGACCCACCCATAGGTGGGGCCACAGAGTAGTCCATCCCCTATTTTTAGAATAAAGGTAGGAACCCAGTCCTTAGGACTTTAGATTATACCTGGACGAAACTCTGACACTGAATCCTGGACCTTCGACGCTCTACGACAAGATTAGAGGACTGAAGAATCTCCCTTGGGGTCAAGGAGTGACTCCCCTGCTTGGCAGGCACCAAAGAAGCATCTGTCCGGTTCGCATCACTGAAGCTCCCGTCGGACGCCGAAGTCATCGCATCACCAGAGGTGGATTCTCAGACTTCCCCGAGGCTACCCTGAGTCCCCAGCAAAGCTGAGGCCCGTGGCTATCGTGGGTGACTTGAGACCGTGACCCCTGGACACCGAGCACATTTGCAAGTGCACCATCTTCTGGGTCTCCCAAGAAGTCGTGCTTTGGGCTCCGAGTAGCCCTAGCCTCCAGCACCACCTGCACCGAAGATCACTGGCCCCCACTCCACGAGTGTCCTGCAAGCCAGCTCCACGTGCGGCGTCACGAGGCTCCTTCGCGGTCGCTAGCCCGTTGGCTAGTAGCCCTTAACGAAGGCCAATCTTTTCTTTACTTGGAATCCTGGTTGCTCCAGGCCTGCCCTCACTTACCCTCGCTGGGTGAGTTCCCCAGACCTTGCTGGTCTGCATCATCGACGATCTACATCTTACTCAAGACTTGCCGTTGCCAAGGCTTGTTGGGTCCAATCCGGTCGCCGACACCTCAGCACTCGACAGACATCGAGCACCAGCCCGAATCCTGCTCCTGGTCACCGACAATGCCTCCCGGACCTCGTGGCTGAAGAGTCAAGACGACCGTCAACGCACCTGAAGCACTCGACATCGGTGGGCATCTGTCCATCGCCTTCCTGGTCACTGGCTAGTGACCCAGACTCTGTCCCCTCTGCTTTCAGGTTCACCAGAACTCCGATCCACTCTTGGATCCACCCGGACACTTTTCCCTTGGCCGCCAGCAGCACTTTGCAGCAGATCGCCATCCGAATCGACGACGAAACCCGACCCCGAAAGGCACCTATGCACCCGGCTTCCCTGGGTGAGGTAACACGAGTACTCCGGTGCTCCCGTGGGTAGAGACTCTTCAAAGTCCTAGATCTCAAAGGGTTTTGTCCTAGTCCTCTTCTAAGTGTCCCTTTCCTCTATTTTCCCGATCCCGACTTTCTCCATAGAAGTTAACGGCGTATCGCGGTTGTGTATTTACACTGCACGCGTCTCCCGTGGGTCCCCTGTGTCACTACCTTGGGTGGTTCCTTGTGGTCCAAGCACTTCTAGAGGCTCTAGGCCTAGTGTCTAGTTCAGTCGTGGTTCGCATACCATTTTATTGGTATATGGTTTGGTACGCCCCTAGGGCCCAAACGTGTATTTGTGCTATTATTGTGATTTAAGATCTTATAACCTATGTACTTCGAACTCTAGCCTCATAAAGAGACTAGAGGGGTGTGTTTAGTAATAAATACATATATTTTGAATATATACCTGGTGTGGTGCTCTTTCATTTGGTCACTCAAGAGATTATAGACTGGTAAAACAAGCTGCTTTACATTCCTTCAAGACTTAGCCTGAAGGCTGCTCTCCATAGCTACCACTAGGATAGCTTTCAATAAGGTTGTCTTTAAGCTACCTACCATAAGAGTCGATTTGGACTGGTGCAAGGTGCCCACTATAAT
This sequence comes from Calotriton arnoldi, assembly GCA_963921515.1. NCBI lineage: Eukaryota > Metazoa > Chordata > Amphibia > Caudata > Salamandridae > Calotriton > Calotriton arnoldi. The sequence goes on along the minus strand of CAWUFW010014381.1, from coordinate 235,553 downwards.
TAGTGGACAGCATATGCCAGGCCAACTTCTCACACTTTCTGCACTTCTCTTGCTTCTTTCTGAACCTCTGTCCCTTCTTTATGCACCCCTCTTCCCTCTTTCTGCACCCCTCTCCCCTCTTTCTGCACCCCCTTGCCTCTTTCCACACCTCTGTTTCTTCTTTCTTCACTTTTTTTGTGTCTTTCTGCACCTCTCTTGCTTCGTTTGTCATCCCCTTGCCTGCTTCTGCACCCTTTTTCCCTCTTTCTGCACCCCTCTTGCCTCTTTCTGCACCCCTCTTGTCTCTTTCTGCACCTCTGTTCCTTCTTTCTGCACTTCTTTTGTTTTTTTCTGTACCTCTTGCTGCTTCTGTACCCCTTTTGCCTCTTTCTGCACTCCTCTTGCCTCTTTCTGCACCTAAGTTTCTTCTTCCATACTTTTGTTTCTTTCTGCAGCTCTCTTTCTTCTTTCTGCACCCCCTTGCCTCGTTCTCCACACCTCGCCTCTCTTTCTGCACCCCTGTTGCCTCTCTCCGCACCTCTCTTCCTACTTTCTGCACTTCTTTTGTTTCTTTCTACAGCTCTCTTGCTTCTTTCTACACCCCCTTGCCTCTTTCTCCATCCCTCTTCCCTCTTTATGCACTCCTGTTGCCTCTTTCTGTACCTCTGTTCCTTCTTTCTGCACTTCTTTTGTTTCTTTCTGCACATATCTTGCTTCTTTCTGCACTCCTCGTGCCTCTTTCTGAACCACTTGTGCTTCTTTCTGCACCCCTCTTCCCTCTTTTTGCACCACTCTTGCCTTTCTGCACCTCTGTTGCTTCCTTATGCACTCCTCTTGCTTCTTTTTGAACCTCTCATTCTTCTTTCTGCACCACTCGTGCTTATTTCTGCACCCCTCTTCTCTCTTTCTGTACCCCTCTTGCCTCTTTCTGCACCTCTGTTCCTTCTTTCTGCACTTCTTTTGTTTCTTTCTGCACCTCTCTTGCTTCTTTCTGCACCCCTCTTGCCACTTTCTTCAACCTTGTTCCCCCTTTTTGCATCTCTGTTGCTTCTTTCTGCACTTCTCATGCCTCTTTCTCCACCCCTCATCTCTCTTTCTGCACCTCTGTTCTTTCTTTTGGCACTTCTTTTGTTTCTTTCTGCACCTCTCTTGCTTCTTTCTGCACCCCTCTTGACTCTTTCTCCAACCCTGTTCCCCCTTTATGCATCTCTGTTGCTTCTTTCTGCACTTCTCTTGCTCTTTCTCCACCCCTCATCCCTCTTTCTGCACCTCTGTAGCTTCTTTCTGCACTTCTCTTGCTTCTTTCTACACCTCTGTCCCTTGTTATCCGAGTTTATATGTTATGTTATCCGAGTTTATAAAGCGCACAGCTGCCCCAGCAAAGAGGCGTCCCGGCGCTACCAGCGTCAGAAGGAACAAGGCCAGGAACACAACAAGTAGGCAAAGGGAACAGACAGAACCAAGAAGGACTAGACAGAAGGAAAGAGAAACGTTTTGATTGCTTTCCTGAAGTCCACCATGCGATCCAAGCTGCGAATCTGAGGGGGCAGGGAGTTCCACAACGTAGCAGCTAAATAGCGGAAGGACCGACCTCCCACCCGAAGGCGCTTCACATGGGGGACAGTTACCAAATGCTGTCCCAGAGAACGCAGCTGGCGAGTGGGGACATACAAGGTTAGCAAATTAGTCAAGAGACTGGGCGAGGCGAGCTTCAAGACCTTAAAAGAAAGGCAGAGAGCCTTAAATTGGATCCTTTTGGCCACTGGAAGCCAATGTAACCTCCTGATGGCCCCACTGGAAGGACAGTTACGTGGGAGCCCCACCAAGGCTCTGGCGGCAGCGTTTTGAACGCACTGCAATCGCAGTATCTCAGCCTGATTAGCTCCCAAAGGGAGCGAATTAGCATAGTCCAATCTGGATAGAATGGCTGATTGAACAATCACTTGGCGAGTGGATGAATCAAAGAATTTCAACAAGGGCCTAAGTCCCCGGAGGAGGCCAAAACAGGTACCTGCAACTCTTTTGGTATGTTCTTGAAAACTAAGGGTATCGTCCATCCATACCCCCAAATTTTTTACCACCAACTTAGGTGTGGGAGAGCTACCAAGTAAGTTGGGCCACCATTGTTCACTCCAGAGGCTTCTGTCCCTCCCCATCAACAATAACTCTGTCTTAGTCGCATTCAACCTTCTTTATGCAAACCTTTTGCTTCTTTCTGCACCCCTCTTCCCTCTTTCTGCACTTCTCTTGCTTCTTTCTACACCTCTGTCCCTTCTTTATGCAAACCTTTTGCTTCTTTCTGCACCCCTCTTCCCTCTTTCTGCACCTCTGTTCCTTCTTTCTGCACTTCTTTTGTTTCTTTCTGCAACTCTCTTGCTTCTTTGTGCACCCCCTTGCCTCTATCTCCACCCCTCTCCCCTCCTTTCTGCATCTCTGTTGCTTCTTTCTGTACTTCACTTGCCTCTTTCTCCACCCCTCTTCCCTCATTCTGTACCTCTGTTGCTTCTTTCTGCACTTCTCTTGCTTCTTTCTGCACCCGTCGTGCCTCTTTCTGCACCCCTTGTGCCTCTTTCTGCACCCCTCTTCTCTTTCTGTACTCCTCTTGCCTCTTTCTGCACAGCTGTTCCTTCTTTCTGCACTTCTTTTGTTTCTTTCTGCACCAGTCTTTCTTATCTGTGCTTCCCTCTTGCCTCTTTCTCCACCCCTCTTCCCCCTTTCTGCATCTCTGTTGTTTCTTTCTGCACTTCTCTTGCCTCTTTCTGCACTACTCGTGCCTCTTTCTGAACCCATTTTCCCTCTTTCTCCACCTTTCTTGCCTCTCTCTGTGTAGGAGAGTAGGATCTGCCTCTTCTGGTTACCCCCACTTTTTGCTGGTGTATCACTGTTTTTTTACTTTAGTCTGGCTGGGGCCCTGCTATCCAGGACCCCAGCCTAGCTGCTTCCTCTCTAAATTGATTCCCTGTACCTTAAGTACACTTCAGATTGGATTCTGGGGTGCCCTTATAAGTCCCTAGTATATGGTATACTATGTACCCAGGGCATAGGTACCCCAGAGGCCTACCAGGGGCTGAAACATGTATTGTGCCACCCCTGGAAGGCCCTCCAAAATGACACCACATGACTGCTACTGCAGCCTGGGTAAGGTGGTGCATGCACCCCTTGCAGAGATATAGGTTCACTATATCTCACCTAACACTGCACATAGAAACCTATCAGTCACCCCTATGGCAGGCCTTATCAATCCTGAAGGAAGGGTGCTGGGTTATATGTGAGAGGGTGCCCATGAATGAGCAGAGCCCCTCTGCAGCTCTCGGAATCTCCTATCCGGGGTTGTCTGTGGTGCAGCCTGACCATATACTCTTAAGTGCATTATATCTAAACGGTAAATGCTAACTTTGGGATGGCTGCACGGAAACATGTTGTGTTTGGTGTCAAACACCTTGGAATCATACCCCCACACCAGTCCCTGGTGTGGGAGTATGATCCCACCCTTCTAGAGGGAGAGACATGACAGCACCGATATAGCCGGTACCAACTGAACAGAGCCTTGCATCACAAAATGGATGCTGCAGCCACAGACACGAGTCTGGCCTCCTGCTGCTGAACGAAACTCTGGCAGGGGAGGCCTGGACAATAGGTTTCCTGTCTCAGGGAGGTGTTACCACCTCCCAGACAGGCCTTAGTGGATTAGGGCTGGGTGGTGCACTCTCTGAGTGCTTTGAAGTCCTGCACTGGGGGCACATTTGGTGTCCTCGTGCATACCTCAGTTCAAACCGGTTGCAGGGGCTGCCAGCCCCTGCTCTGGAGCGAAACTGGACAAGGAAATGGGTGTAGCCACCCCTCTTTCCAAACCCTCCCATAGGTGGGTCCCCAGAGTTAGTCCAACCCCTTTTCTTAGTATAAGTAAGGGAACCCTGGCAACAGGACTTTAGATATCCCTGGACGAAACTCTGAAGCTGAATCCTGGACCTTCGACGCTCTACATCAAGATTAGAAGACTGAAGAATCTCCCTTGGGGTCAAGGAGTGACTCCCCTGCTTGGCAGGCACCAACAAAGCATCTGTCTGGTCTGCATCACTGAAGCTCCCACCGGATGCTGAAGTCTTTGCATCACCAGAGGTAGATTTCCAGACTTTGCTGAGGCTGTTCTGAGTCCCCAGCAAAGCTGAGGCCCGTAGCTGTTGTGGGTAACGTGGAACCGTGACCCCTGGACACCAAGCACATTTGCAAGTGCATCAACTTCCTGACATCTCTTGAAGCTGTGCTTTGAGTTTCAAGTAGCCCTAGCCCCGAGCACCAACTGCAGCAAAGATCACTGGCCTACACTTCACGAGTGTCCCGTGGGCCAGTTCCAAGTGCAACTGCTTGAGGCTCCTTTGTGATCTCTAGTCCATTGGCTAGTGGGTCCCCCGAAGGCAACTCTTCAATTGCTTGGGCTTTTATGGTTGCTCCAGAAGTGCCCTGATTTACCCCTTGCTGGGTGAGTCCCTCAGACCTTGCTGGTCTGCACCGCAGCCTTTTCTTTATTTCCCCATGACTTGCCATTGCCAAGGCTTGTTGGGTCCAATCTGGTCGCCGATACTGCAGCACTCGACAGACGTTGTGGGATAGCTCGATTCCAGCTCCTGGTCATCATCGACGCCTCCTGGACCTCGTGGCTGAAGAGTCAAGGCACCCTTCAACTCACCTGAAGCACTTGACATCTGAGGGCATTCGACTATCGTGCCCCTGGTCACTGGCTAGTGACCCAGACTCTGTCCCCTCTGCTTTCAGGTCTTCCTCTTCCTCGATCCAGGCTTGGATTGCACTGGACACTCTTTCTCTTCACGTCAGCAGCACTTTCCAAGAGGTCGCCATTGAAAACGACGATGATTCCCGACACCTTTTAACACGTATGCACCCAGCTTCCCTGGGTGAGGTAACTCGAGTATTTCGGTACTCACGTGGGTGTGGGCCCTAGAAACTCTTACGTTTTAAGGGGTTAACTGGAAGTCCTCTCCGAAGTGTCCTTTTTCTTTAAAAATCTAACGGCGACTTTCCCCATAGAAGTCAACGGCGGCTCGCGGCTGTGTTCTCACACTGCACGCGTCCCCGTGGGTCCCCTGTGTCACTACCTTGGGTGGTTCCTTGGGGTCCAAGCACTTCTACAGGCTCTAGGCCTTGTGTCTAATTCAGTCGTGGTTCTTATTCCACTATTTTAGTGTATGGTTTGGTATGCCCTTAGGGCTCAAACATGTATTGTGCTAAATACTGCTTGTAGGAGAGTAGGATCTGCCTCTTATGTTGCCCCCACTTTTTTTCTGATGTTTACACTGGTTTCTGGCTATAGTCAGGCTGGGACCCTGCCAATCAGGGCCCCAGCCTCTCTGTTCTCTCTAAACGACTTGGAGTGCACTCTAGGTGCACTAGTGATTGGATACCGTGGTACCTTATGAGTCCCTAGTATATGGTACCTTAGGTGCCAAGGGCATAGGTACTTCACAGGCCTACCAGGGGCTGAAGCATGTATTATGCCACCCCTGGGAAGCAGACTAAATCTGACACCACAGGTCTGCTACTGCAGCCTGGGTAAGGTGGTGCATGCACCCCTTACTGTGATATAGGCTACCTATATCACTACCTAGATACACACATATAAACCTATAAGTCACTCCTATGGCAGGCCTTATCAATCCTGAAGGCAGAGTGGTTGGTTCCTATGTGAGAGGGTGCCCCTGCATGAGCAGAGCCCCTCTGCAGCATTCGGAGACCCTTCTCTGAGGCTGTTTGTAGTGCAGCCTGACCATATACTCTTAAGCGCATTATAACCTCGCGTTAAATGCTAACTTTGGGATGGCTGCACGGAAACATGTCGTGTTTGGTGTCAAACATCTTGGAATACTACCCCCGCCAGTTCTGGCGGCGGGGGTAGCATTCCACCCTTCTCGAGGGATAGACATGTGCCTACTGTGGAAACACAGTAGAATCCTGAAGAGCCCTGGCATCATAAAATGGATGCCACCAGTCACAGACACTGGGCTGCCCTCCTGCTGATGACCGAAACTCGCAGTGGAGGAAGCCCAACAATAGGTATCCTGTCACAGGAGGGTGTGACCACCTTCCAGACAGGGTTTAGTGTATTGGGGCTGGGTGAGTGCACTCCTAGAGTGCTTTGAAGTCCTGCACTGGGGGAGCAGAAGGCTCCTCTGTGCATATGCCAGTTCAAACCAGCTCAGGGGCTACCTGCCCCTGATCTGGTGCGAAACTGGACAAAGGGAAGTGGATGTAGCCACCCACTCCCCTGACCCTCCCATAGGTGGGGTCATAGAGCTAGTCCCTCCCTTTCTTTTAGTATAAGAGGGGGAACCTGTGCATTGCAAACTAGATCTCCCTGGACGATGCTCTACTGAAGAATCCCGGACCTTCAACGTTCCACTACCTCTGGAAGACTGAAGAATCTCCCTTGGAGTCAAGGAGTGACTCCCCTGCTTGGCAGGCACCAAAAACTGAAATGACGGTTGCAAACTATGCTGCTCCCGCCAGAGCCTGAGGTCCCTGCAGCCCAAGACAAGGATTTCCTGACTTCTCCAAGGCCATCGTGAGTCTCCAGCGAAGCTGAGGCAAGTGGACCCCACGAGTGACGAGGAACCGCAGTCCCTAGGTACCGTGCACTATTGTCGAGTGCAACCCCTTCACGACGTTCTATGAATCTGTGCTTTGGACCACGTATGGTCACAGCTTCTAGCAGGAATCACTCTGAAGATCAGAGGCCTACCCCATCCCGAGTGACCGTGGGCCCCTGTTGAAGTAATCCTCCTGAGGCATCTTTGCGATCCCTTGCCAGCCAGCTTGTGGGTCCCCTGAAGACTTTTACACAGAACCAAAGAGCTCCCCTGGTTGCACCAGGCCTGCCCTGACGTACCCTTGCTGGCTGAGTTCCCCAGACCCTTGCTGGTCTGCACCATTGACTTTTTGCTCTTTCCACAAGACTTGCTGCTACCAAGGCTTGTTGGCTCCATACGAGTCACCGACACTGTAGTGAGCTGCAGACTTTGCGGGACACGCTGAATCCAGCTCCTGGTTGTCCTCGACGCCTCCTGGACCTCATGGCCGAAGAGTCAAGACACCCATGAATGACCTGAATCTGTCGACGATGGTGGGCATTCATCTTCCTTGCCCCGGGTCACTGCCCAGTGACTTTGAACACTGTCCCCTCTGCTTTCAGGTCTTCCTTCTTCCGAATCCAGGCTTGGATTCCACCGGACACTTCTTCTGGCTTCACAAGCAGCAAGTTTTCATTGGCTCCCATTGAAAACGACGCCGCGACCCGACACCAAAGGACACCTATGCACCCGGCTTCCCTGGGTGAGGTAACTCCAGCACTATGGTGCTCCTGTGGGTGTTGACCCTAGAACTACTTACCCTGTAAGTGACTTGCTTGTAGCTACTCCCGAAGTGCCTTGAAACTCTTAATTTCCAACCGCGACTTTCCCCATTGAAGTCTACGGCGATCCGCGCCTGTGTTCACTCACTGCACGCGTCCCCCGTGGGTCCTTTACTTACCTGCCTTGGGTGGTTTCGTGAGGCCCCAGCACTTCTGAAGGCCCTAGGCCTTGTCCCTTTGCAAGTCGTTGTTCTTAAGTCTCTTTTTTAGTATATGGTCTGGTACGCCCCTATGGCCCCAGCCATATTTGTGCTTAATTTATTGTGAAACGTTGATTTGTGAATATGTTCTTGACTTCTAATCTCATAAAGAGATTAGTAGAGAGTTGTTTAGTAATAAATACATATATATTTGATATATATACCTGTGTGGTGTCTTTTCATTTGGTGATTCAAGAGATTGTGTGGTAAAACAAGCTGCTTTACATTCCTCCAAGACTTAGCCTGAAGGCTGCTCTCCACAGCTACCACTAGGATAGCTTTCTATAAAGGTTGTCTTAAACCTACCTACCATAAGAGTCGAATTGTACTGGTGCAAGGTGTCCACTTTAACTAGTGAACAGCATATACCAGGCCAACTTCTCACACTGCTGATATTTGACTTGTAACTTATGTACTTCGAATTCTAGCCTCATAAAGAGACTAGAGGGGTGTGTTTAAGACTAAATACATATATTTTATATATATACCTGGTGTGGTCCTCTTTCATTTGGTCACTCAAGAGATTATAGACTGGTAAAACAAGCTGCTTTACATTCCTCCAAGACTTAGCCTGAAGTCTGCTCTCCATAGCTACCACTAGGATAGCTTTCACTAAAGGTTGTCTTTAACCTAACATCCATAAGGGGTTGTTTGGACTGGTGCAAGGTGCCCACTATAACTAGTGGACAGCATATGCCAGTCCAACTTCTCACACTCTGCACCTCTGTTCCTTCTTTCTGCACTTCTTTTATCTTTCTTCACCTCTCTTGCTTCTTTCTGCACCCCTCTTGCCTCTTTCTCCACCCCTCTTACCCCTTTCTGCATCTATGTTGCTTGTTTCTGCACTTCTCTTCTCTCTTTCTCCACACCTGTTCCCGCTTTCTTCACCTCTGTTGCTTCTTTCTGCACCTGTATTCCCTCTTTCTGCACCCCTCTTGCCTCTTTCTGCACCTCTGTTCCTTCTTTCTGCACTTCTTTTGTTTCTGCACCTCTCTTGCTGCTTTCTGCAACCCTCTTCCCTCTTTCTGCACCGCTCTTGCCTCTTTCTGCACTTCTGTTCCTTCTTTCTGTACTTCTTTTGTGACTTTCTGTACTTCTCTTGCTTCTTTCTGCACCCCATAGCCTTCTTCTGCACCCCTCTTCCCTCTTCTGCACCCCTCTTCCCTCTTCTGCATCCTTCTTCCCTCTTTCTGCACCCCTCTTGCATCTTTCTACACCTCTTTACTTTTTTCTGCACTTCTTTTGTTTTTTTCTACACATCTTGCTTCTTTCTGTACCCCTTTTGCCTCTTTCTGCACCCCTATTGCCTCTTTCAGCACCTCTGTTCCTTCTTTCTGCACTTTTGTTTTTTTCTGCAGCTCTCTTGCTTCTTTCTGCACCCCCTTGCCTCTTTCTCTACACCTTGTCTCTCTTTTTGCACCCCTGTTGCCTCTTTCTGCACCTCTGTTCCTTTTTCTGCACTTCTTTTGTTTCTTTCTACCACTCTCTTGCTTCTTTCTACACCCCCTTGCCTCTTTCTTCACCCGTCTTCCCTCTTTCTGCACCCTTGTTGCCTCTTTCTGCACCTCTGTTCCTTCTTTCTGCACTTCTTTTATTTCTTTCTGCACATCTCTTACTTCTTTCTGCACCCCTCGTGTCACTTTCTGCAGCCCTCTTCCCTCTTTTTGCACCCCTCTTGCCTCATTCTGCACCACTTGTGCCTCTTTCTGCACCTCTGTTTCTTCTTTCTGCACTTCTTTTGTTTCTTTCTGCACTTCTCTTGCTTCATTCTGCACCACTCGTGCCTCTTTCTGCACCCCTTTTCCCGCTTTCTGCACCTTTCGTGCCTCTCTCTGCACCTCTGTTCCTTCTTTCTGCACTTCTTTTGTTTCTTTCTGCACATCTCTTACTTCTTTCTGCACCCCTCGTGTCACTTTCTGCAGCCCTCTTCCCTCTTTTTGCACCCCTCTTGCCTCTTTCTGCACCTCTGTTGATTCTTTCTGCAATCCTCTTGCTTCTTTCTGCCCCTCTCTTGCTTCTTTCTGCACCACTCGTGCCTCTTTCTGCACCCCTTTTCCCACTTTCTGCACCTTTCGTGCATCTTTCTGCACCTCTGTTCCTTCTTTCTGCACTTCTTTTGTTTCTTTCTGCACCTCTCTTGCTTCTTTCTGCACCCCTCTTGCCTATTTTTCCACCCCTCTTACCCCTTTCAACACCTCTGCTGCTTCTATCTGCACTTCTCTTGCCTCTTTCTCCACCCTCCTTCCCTCTTTCTGCACCTCTGTAACTTCTTTCTGCACTTCTCTTGCTTCTTTCTGCAGCCCTTGGGCCTCTTTCTGCACCCTTTGTGCCTCTTTCTGCACTCCTCTTCCCTCTTTCTGCAACTCTGTTCCTTCTTTCTGCACTTCTTTTTTTTCTTTTTGCACCTCTCTTGCTTCTTTCTGCTCCCCTCTTGCAACTTTCTCCAACCCTGTTCCCCTTTTTGCATCTCTGTGTCTTCTTTCTGCACTTCTCTTGCCTCTTTATCCACCCATCATCCCTCTTTCTGCACCTCTGTTGCTTCCTTCTGCACTTCTCTTGCTTCTTTCTGCACCTCTGTCCCTTCTTTCTGCAACCCTTTTGACTCTTTCTGCACCCCTCTTCCCTCTTTCTGCACCCCTCTTGCCTCTTCCTCCACCCCTCTTACCCCTTTCTGCATCTCTGTTGCTTGTTTCTGCACTTCTGTTGTCTTTTTATCCACCCCTGTTCCATCTTTCTGCACCTCTGTTGCGTCTCTCTGCACTTCTCTTGCCTCTTTCTCCACCTTCCATCCCTTTTTCTGCACCTCTGTAACTCCTTTCTGGACTTCTCTTGCTTCTTTCTGCTGCCCTCATGCCTCTTTCTGCACCCCTCTTCCCTCTTTCTGCACCTCGCTTGCCTATTTCTGCACTTGTATTGCCTCCTTCTGCACCACTTTTGATTCTTCTGCACTACTCTTGCCTCTTTCTGCACCACTGTTGCTTCTTTCTGCACCTCTCTTGCCTCTTTCTGTACCCCTTCCCTCATTCTGCACATCTCTTCCCTCTTTCTGCACTTCTCTTCCCTCTTTCTGCAATCCTCTTGCTTCTTTCTGCCCCTCTCTTGCTTCTTTCTGCACCACTCGTGCCTCTTTCTGCACCCCTTTTCCCACTTTCTGCACCTTTCGTGCATCTTTCTGCACCTCTGTTCCTTCTTTCTGCACTTCTTTTGTTTCTTTCTGCACCTCTCTTGCTTCTTTCTGCACCCCTCTTGCCTATTTTTCCACCCCTCTTACCCCTTTCAACACCTCTGTTGCTTCTATCTGCACTTCTCTTGCCTCTTTCTCCACCCTCCTTCCCTCTTTCTGCACCTCTGTAACTTCTTTCTGCACTTCTCTTGCTTCTTTCTGCAGCCCTTGGGCCTCTTTCTGCACCCTTTGTGCCTCTTTCTGCACTCCTCTTCCCTCTTTCTGCAACTCTGTTCCTTCTTTCTGCACTTCTTTTTTTTCTTTTTGCACCTCTCTTGCTTCTTTCTGCTCCCCTCTTGCAACTTTCTCCAACCCTGTTCCCCTTTTTGCATCTCTGTGTCTTCTTTCTGCACTTCTCTTGCCTCTTTATCCACCCATCATCCCTCTTTCTGCACCTCTGTTGCTTCCTTCTGCACTTCTCTTGCTTCTTTCTGCACCTCTGTCCCTTCTTTCTGCAACTCTTTTGACTCTTTCTGCACCCCTCTTCCCTCTTTCTGCACCCCTCTTGCCTCTTCCTCCACCCCTCTTACCCCTTTCTGCATCTCTGTTGCTTGTTTCTGCAATTCTGTTGTCTTTTTATCCACCCCTGTTCCATCTTTCTGCACCTCTGTTGCGTCTCTCTGCACTTCTCTTGCCTCTTTCTCCACCTTCCATCCCTTTTTCGGCACCTCTGTAACTCCTTTCTGGACTTCTCTTGCTTCTTTCTGCTGCCCTCATGCCTCTTTCTGCACCCCTCTTCCCTCTTTCTGCACCTCGCTTGCCTATTTCTGCACTTGTATTGCCTCCTTCTGCACCACTTTTGATTCTTCTGCACTTCTCTTGCCTCTTTCTGCACCACTGTTGCTTCTTTCTGCACCTCTCTTGCCTCTTTCTGTACCCCTTTCCCTCATTCTGCACATCTCTTCCCTCTTTCTGCACTTCTCTTCTCTCTTTCTGCACCCCTCGTGCCTCTGTCTGCACCTCTCCTGCCTCTTTCTGCACCTGTCTTGCCTCTTTCTGCACTTCTCTTCCTTTTTACTGCACCTTTCTTGTTTCTTTCTGCAACTCTCTTGTCTGTTTTATCACTTCTCTTGCTTCTTTCTGCACCTCTGTTGCTTCTTTCAGCACTTCTCTTTCCTCTTTCTGCACTTCTTTTGCTTGTTTCTGCAACTCTCTTATCTCTTTCATCACTTCTCTTGCTCTTTCTGCACCTTCGTTGCTTCTTTCTGCACCCCCCTTGCCTCTTTCTGCACCCCTCTTCCCTCTTTCTGCACCTCTGTTGCCTCTTTCTGCAACTCTGTCCCCTCTGTCTGCACCTCTCTTGCCTGTTTCTGTACCTCTGTTGCCTCATACTGCGCCTCTCTTGCCTCTTTCTGCACCTCTGTTGGTTCTTTCTGCACTTCTCTTGCCTCTTTCTGCACCCATCTTGCCTCTTTCTGCACCTCTTGTGGTTCTTTCTGCACTTCTCTTGCCTCTTTCTGCACCCCTCTTGCCTCTTTCTGCACCCCTCTTCCTGCACCTCTCTTGCCTCTTCCTGTATTTCTCTTTCCTCTTTCTACACCTCTGCTGCTTTTTCTGCACTGGTCTTGCCTGTTTCTGCACTCCTGTTGCCTTTTTCTGCACCTCTGTTGGTTCTTTCTGCACTCCTCTTGCTTTTTTCAGCACCTCTCTTACAAATTTCTGCACCGGTCTTCCTCTTTCTGCACTCTTCTTCCCTATTTCTGTACCTCTCTTGCCTCTGTCTGCAACCCTGTTCTATCTTTCTGTACCTTGTTTGCCTGTTTGTGCAACTTTCTTGCCCCTTTCTGCATTCTCTTGCCTCCTTCTGCACCTCTGGTGCTTCTTTGAATACTTCTCTTGCCTCTTTCTGCACCCCTCTTGCCTCTTCCTGCACCCATTTTGCTTCTTTCTGCCCTTCTCTTGTTTCTTTCTGTCTCTCTTTGTTCTTTCTGCAACCCCCTTGCCTCTTTATGCATCCCTCTTCTCTCTTTCTTCACCCCTCTTCTCTCTTCCTGCACCTCTCTTGCATCCTTCTGCGCTTCTCTTGCCTCTTTCTGCACCACTGTTGTTTTTTCTGCACTTCTCTTGCCTCTTTCTGCACCTCTGTTGCTTCTTTCTCCACCCCTCTTGCCTCTTTCTGTACCCACCTTCCCTCTTTCTGCATGTCTCCTCCCTCTTTCTGCATTTCTCTTCCCTCTTTCTGCACTTTTCTTCCCTCTTTCTGTACCCCTCTTGCCTCTTTCTGCATCTCAATTGCCCCTTTCTGCACCTCTCCTGCGTCTTTCTGCACCTAACTTGCCTCTTTCTGCACTAATCTTCCTTTTTTCTGCACCTTTCTTGTTTCTTTCTGCAACTCCCTTCTCTGTTTCATCACTTCTCTTCCTTCTTTCTGCACCTCTGTTTCTTCTTTCAGCACTTCTCTTGCCTCTTTCTGCACTCCTCTTGATTCTTTCTGTACCTCTCTTGCAAAGTTCTGCACCTCTCTTGCCTCTTTCTGCACCCCTGCTCCCTATTTCTGCACATCTCTTGCCTCTGTCTGTACCTCTGTTCCATCTTGCTGCACCTTGTTTGCCTGTTTGTGCAACTTTCTTGCTTATATATGCAGTTCTCTTGCCTCCTTCTGCCCCTCTCTTGCTTTTTCTGCACCCCTCTTACCTCTTTTTGCACCCCTCTTGCCTCTTTCTGCACTTCTATTCCTTCTTTCTGCACTTCTTTTATTTCTTTCTGCAACTCTCTTGCTTCTTTCTGCACCACTCTTGCCACTTTCTCCAACTCTGTTCCCCCTTTTTGCATCTCTGTTGCTTCTTTCAGCCCTTTTTTTGCCTCTTTCTCCACCCCTCATCCCTCTTTCGGCACCTCTGTTGCTTCTTTCTGCACTTCTTTTGCTTCTTTCGGCACCTCTGTCCCTTCTTTCTGCAACCATTGTGCCTCTTTCTGTACCCCTCTTCCCTCTTTCTGCACCCCTCTTGCCTCTTTCTGCACCTCTGTTCCTTCTTTCTGCACTTCTTTTGTTTCTTTCTGTACCTCTCTTGCTTCTTTCTGCTTCCCTATTACCTCTTTCTTCACCCCTCTTCCCCATTTCGGCATCTCTGTTGCTTCTTTCTGCAATTCTCTTGTCTCTTCTGCACCCCTCTTCCCTCTTTCGGGACCTCTGTTGCTTCTTTCTGCACTTCTCTTGCTTCTTTTGACACCACTCGTGCCTCTATCTGCACCCCTTTTCCCGTTTTCTGCACCTTTCGTGCCTCTCTCTGCACCTCTGTTCCTTCTTTTTGTACTTCTTTTGTTTCTTTCTGCACCTCTCTTGCTTCTTTCTGCACCCCTCTTGCCTCTTTTTCCACCGTCCTTCCCTCTTTCTGCACCTCTGTAACTTCTTTCTGTACTTCTCTTGCTTCTTTCTGCAGCCCTCGGGCCTCTTTCTGCACCCCTTGTGCCTCTTTCTGTACCCATCTTTCTGCACCAATGTTCCTTCTTTCTGCACTTCTTTTGTTTCTTTCTGCACCTCTCTTGCACTTTCTGCACCCCTCTTGCAACTTTCTCCAACCCTGTTCCCCTTTTTGCATCTCTGTGTCTTCTTTCTGCACTTCTCTTGCCTCTTTCTGTACCTCTGTCCTCTTCTTTCTGCAACCCTTTTGCCTCTATCTGCACCCCTCACCTCTCTTTCTGCACGTGTGTTGCTTCTTTCTGCACTTCTCTTGCTTCTTTCTGCACCTCTGTCCCTTCTTTCTGCAACCCTTTTGCCTCTATCTGCACCCCTTTTGCCTCTTTCTCCACCCCTCTTACCCCTTTCTGCATCTCTGTTGCTTGTTTCTGCACTTCTCTTGTCTCTTTCTCCACCCCTTTCCTTCTTTCTGCACCTCTGTTGCTTCTTTCTGCACTTCTCTTGCCTCTTTCTCCACCTTCCTTCCATATTTCTGCACCTCTGTAACTTCTTTCTGCACTTCTCTTGCTTCTTTCTGCTGCCCTCATGCGTCTTTCTGCACCCCTCGTCTCTCTTTCTGCACCTCTCTTGCCTCTTTCTGTACTTGTATTGCCTCCTTCTGCACCACTGTTGTTTTTTCTGCACTTCTCTTGCCTCTTTCTGCACCACTGTTGCTTCTTTCTGCAATTCTCTTGTCTCTTCTGCACCCCTCTTCCCTCTTTCGGGACCTCTGTTGCTTCTTTCTGCACTTCTCTTGCTTCTTTTGACACCACTCGTGCCTCTATCTGCACCCCTTTTCCCGTTTTCTGCACCTTTCGTGCCTCTCTCTGCACCTCTGTTCCTTCTTTTTGTACTTCTTTTGTTTCTTTCTGCACCTCTCTTGCTTCTTTCTGCACCCCTCTTGCCTCTTTTTCCACCCCTCTTACACCTTTCTGCATCTCTGTTGCTTGTTTCTGCACTTCTCTTGTCTCTTTCCCCACCTCTGTTCCCTCTTTCAGCACCTCTGTTGCTTCTTTCTGCACTTCTCTTGCCTCTTTCTCCACCGTCCTTCCCTCTTTCTGCACCTCTGTAACTTCTTTCTGTACTTCTCTTGCTTCTTTCTGCAGCCCTCGGGCCTCTTTCTGCACCCCTTGTGCCTCTTTCTGTACCCATCTTTCTGCACCAATGTTCCTTCTTTCTGCCCTTCTTTTGTTTCTTTCTGCATCTCTCTTGCACTTTCTGCACCCCTCTTGCAACTTTCTCCAACCCTGTTCCCCTTTTTGCATCTCTGTGTCTTCTTTCTGCACTTCTCTTGCCTCTTTCTGTACCTCTGTCCCTTCTTTCTGCAACCCTTTTGCCTCTATCTGCACCCCTCACCTCTCTTTCTGCACGTGTGTTGCTTCTTTCTGCACTTCTCTTGCTTCTTTCTGCACCTCTGTCCCTTCTTTCTGCAACCCTTTTGCCTCTATCTGCACCCCTTTTGCCTCTTTCTCCACCCCTCTTACCCCTTTCTGCATCTCTGTTGCTTGTTTCTGCACTTCTCTTGTCTCTTTCTCCACCCCTGTTCCTTCTTTCTGCACCTCTGTTGCTTCTTTCTGCACTTCTCTTGCCTCTTTCTCCACCTTCCTTCCATATTTCTGCACCTCTGTAACTTCTTTCTGCACTTCTCTTGCTTCTTTCTGCTGCCCTCATGCCTCTTTCTGCACCCCTCGTCTCTCTTTCTGCACCTCTCTTGCCTCTTTCTGTACTTGTATTGCCTCCTTCTGCACCACTGTTGTTTTTTCTGCACTTCTCTTGCCTCTTTCTGCACCACTGTTGCTTCTTTCTGCACCTCTCTTGCCTCTTTCTGTACCCCTTTCCCTCTTTCTGCACATCTCTTCCCCCTTTCTGCACTTCTCTTCCCTCTTTCTGCACTTCTCTTCTCTCTTTCCGCACCCCTCTTGCCTCTGTCTGCACCTCTCCTGCCTCTTTCTGCACCTGTCTTGCCTCTTTCTGCACTTCTCTTCCTCTTTCTGCACCTTTCTTGTTTATTTCTGCAACTCTCTTGTCTGTTTTATCACTTCTCTTGCTTCTCTCTACACCTCTGTTGCTTCTTTCAGCACTTCTCTTTCCTCTTTCTGCACTTCTTTTGCTTGTTTCTGCAACTCTCTTATCTCTTTCATCACTTCTCTTGCTTCTTTCTGCACCTTTGTTGCTTCTTTCTGCACCCTCTTGCCTCTTTCTGCATCCCTCTTCCCTCTATCTGCACCTCTCTTGCCTTTTTCTGCACCTCTGTCCCCTCTGACTGCACCTCTCTTGCCTGTTTCTGTACCTCTGTTGCCTCATTCTGCACCTCTCTTGCCTCTTTCTGCACCTCTGTTGGTTCTTTCTGCACTTCCCTTGCCTCTTTCCGCACCCATCTTGCTTCTTTCTGCACCTCTTGTGGTTCTTTCTTCATTTCTCTTGCTTCTTTCTACACCTCTCTTGCTTTTTTCTGCACATTCTTGCCTATTTCTGCACCCCTCTTCCCTCTTTCTGCACCTGTCTTGCCTCTTTCTGTATTTCTCTAGCCTCTTTCTACACCTCTGTTGCATTTTCTGCACTGCTATTGCCTTTTTCTGCACTCCTCTTGCCTTTTCCTGCACCTCTGTTGGTTCTTTCTGCACTCCTCTTTCTTTTTTCGGCACCTCTCTTGCAAATTTCTGCACCGGTCTTGCCTCTTTCTGCATCCCTCTTCCCTATTTCTGCACCTCTCTTGCCACTGTCTGCACCCCTGTTCCATATTTCTGCACCTTGTTTGCCTATTTGTGCAACTTTCTTGCCCCTTTTGCGTTCTCTTGCCTCCTTCTGCATCTCTGGTGCTTCTTTGTGTACTTCTCTTGCCTCTTTCTGCACCCCTCTTGCCTCTTTCTGCACCCATTTTGCTTCTTTCTGCACTTCTCTTGCTTCTTTCTGCACCTCTGTTGCATCTTTCTCCACCCCTCTTGCCTCTTTCTGTACCCACCTTCTCTCTTTCTGCAGGTCTCTTCCCTCTTTCTGCACTTTTCTTCCCTCTTTATGAACTTTTCTTACCTCTTTCTGCACCCCTGTTGCCTCTGTCTGCACCTCACTTGCCTCTTTCTGCACCTCTCCTGCCTCTTTCTGCACCTGTCTTGCCTCTTTCTGCACTAATCTTCCTTTTTTTTGCACCTTTCTTGTGTCTTTCTGCAACTACCTTGTCTGTTTCATCACTTCTCTTGCTTCTTTCTGCACCTCTGTTGCTTCTTTCAGCACTTCTCTTGCCTCTGTCTGCACTCCTCTTGCTTCTTTCTGTAGCTCTCTTGCAAAGTTCTGCACCCCTCTTGCCTCTGTCTGCACCCCTGCTCCCTATTTCTGCACCACTCTTGCCTCTGTCTGTACCCGTGTTCCATCTTGCTGCACCTTGTTTGCCTGTTTGTACAACTTTCTTGCCTCTTTCTGTAGTTCTCTTGCCCCCTTCTGCACCTCTGTTGCTTCTTTGTTCACTTCTCTTGCCTCTTTCTGCACCCCTCTTGCCTCTTTCTGTACCCATTTTGCTTCTTTCTGCACTTCTCTTGCTTCTTTCTGTACCTCTCTTGCTTCTTTCTGAACCCCTGTTGCCTATTTTTCCACCCCTCTTACCCCTTTCTGCATCTCTGTTGCCTGTTTCTGCACTTCTCTTGTCTCTTTCCCCACCTCTGTTCCCTCTTTTAGCACCTCTGTTGCTTCTTTATGCACTTCTGTTGTCTCTTTCCCCACTTCTGTTCCCTCTTTCAGCACCTCTGTAACTTCTTTCTGCACTTCTCTTGCTTCTTTCTGCAGCCCTCTGGCCTATTTCTGCACCCTTTGTGCCTCTTTCTGCACCCCTCTTCCCCCTTCCCTCTTCCCTCTTTCTGCAACTCTGTTCCTTCTTTCTGCACTTCTTTTGTTTCTTTCTGCACCTCTCTTGCTTCTTTCTGCACCTTTTTTGCAACTTTCTCCAACCCTGTTCCCCCTTTATGCATCTATGTGTCTTCTTTCTGCACTTCTCTTACCTCTTTATCCACCTCATATCCCTCTTTCTGCACCTCTGTTGCTTCCTTCTGCACTTCTCTTGCTTCTTGCTTCTTTCTGCACCTCTGTCCCTTCTTTCTGCAACCCTTTTGCCTCTTTCTGCACCCCTCTTCCCTCTTTCTGCACCCCTCTTGACTCTTTCTCTACCCATCTTACCCCTTTCTGCATCTCTGTTGCTTGTTTCTGCACTTCTGTTGTCTTTTTCTCCACCCCTGTTCCCTCTTTCTGCACCTCTGTTGCTTCTTTCTGCACTTCTCTTGCCTCTTTCTCCACCTTCCTTCACTTTTTCTGCACCTCTGTAACTCCTTTCTGCTGCCCTTGTGCCTCTTTCTGCACCCCTCTTCCCTCTATCTGCACCTCTCTTGCCTCTTTCTGCACCTCTGTTGCTTCTTTCTGCACCTATCTTGCCTGTTTCTGTACCTCTGTTGCCTCATTCTTCACCTCTCTTGCCTCTTTCTGCACCTCTGTTGGTTCTTTCTGCACTTCTCTTGCCTCTTTCTGCACCCATCTTGCCTCTTTCTGCACTGCTCTTGCCTCTTTCTGCACTCCTCTTGCCTTTTTCTGCACCTATGTTGGTTCTTTCTGCACTCCTCTTGCTTTTTTCAGCACCTCTTTTACAAATTCTTGCACCGGTCTTCCTCTTTCTGCACCACTCTTCCCTATTTCTGCACCTCTCTTGCCTCTGTCTGTAACCCTGTTCCATCTTTCTGCACCTTGTTTGCCTGTTTGTGCAACTTTCTTGCCCCTTTCTGCATTCTCGTGCCTCCTTCTGGTGCTTCTTTGTATACTTCTCTTGCCTCTTTCTGCACCCCTCTTGCCTCTTTCTGCACCCATTTTGCTTCTTTCGGCCCTTCTCTTGCTTCTTTCCTCTTTCTGCACCCCCCTTGCCTCTTTATGCACCCCTCTTCTCTCTTTCTGCAGCCCTCTTCCCTCTTTCTGCATCTCTCTTGCATCCTTCTGCGCTTCTCTTGCCTCTTTCTGCACCACTGTTGTTTTTTCTGCACTTCTCTTGCCTCTTTCTGCACCCACGTTCCCTCTTTCTGCATGTCTCTTCCCACTTTCTGCACTTTTCTTCCCTCTTTCTGCACTTTTCTTCCCTCTTTCTGCACCCCTCTTGCCTCTGTCTGCACCTCACTTGCCTCTTTCTGCACCTCTCCTGCCTCTTTCTGCACCTAACTTGCCTCTTTCTGCACTAATATTCCTTTTTTCTGCACTTTTCTTGTTTCTTTCTGGAACTCCCTTGTCTGTTTCATCACTTATCTTGCTTCTTTCTGCACCTCTGTTTCTTCTTTCAGCACTTCTCTTGCCTCTATCTGCACTCCTCTTGCTTCTTTCTCTACCTCTCTTGCAAAGTTCTGCACCTCTCTTGCCTCTTTCTGCACCCCTGCTCCCTATTTCTGCACCTCTCTTGCCTCTGTCTGTACCCGTGTTCCATCTTGCTGCACCTTGTTTGCCTGTTTGTGCGACTTTCTTGCCTCTTTCTGTAGTTCTCTTGCCTCCTTCTGCCCCTCTCTTGCTTCTTTCTGCAGCACTTGTGCTTCTTTATGCACCCCTCTTAACTCTTTTTGCACCCCTCTTGCCTCTTTCTGCACCTCTGTTCCTTCTTTCTGCACTTCTTTTGTTTCTTTCTGCAACTCTCTTGCTTCTTTCTGCACCCCTCTTGCCACTTTCTCCAACTCTGTTCCCCCTTTTTACATCTCTGTGGCTTCTTTCAGCACTTTTTTTTCCTCTCTCTCCACCCCTCATCCCTCTTTCGGCACCTCTGTTGCTTCTTTCTGCACTTCTTTTGCTTCTTTCGGCACCTCTGTCCCTTCTTTCTGCAACCTTTGTGCCTCTTTCTATACCCCTCTTCCCTCTTTCTGCACCCCTCTTCCCTCTTTTGGCACCTCTGTTGCTTCTTTCTGCACTTCTCCTGCTTTTTTCGGCACCACTCGAGCCTCTTTCTGCACCTCTTTTCCCGCTTACTGCACCTTTCGTGCCTCTCTCTGCACCTCTGTTCCTTCTTTCTGCACTTCTTTTGTTTCTTTCTGCACCTCTCTTGCTTCTTTCTGCACCCCTCTTGCATCTTTTTCCACCCCTCTTACACCTTTCTGCATCTCTCTTGCTTGTTTATGCACTTCTCTTGTCTCTTTCCCCACATCTGTTCCATCTTTCAGCACCTCTGTTGCTTCTTTCTGCACTTATCTTGCCTCTTTCTCCACCCTCCTTCCCTCTTTCTGCACCTCTGTAACTTCTTTCTGCACTTCTCTTGCTTCTTTCTGCAGCCCTCAGGCCTCTTTCTGCACCCCTTGTGCCTCTTTCTGCACCCCTCTTCCCTCTTTCTGCACCTCTGTTCTTTCTTTCTGCACTTCTTTTGTTTCTTTCTGCACCTCTCTTGCTTCTTTCTGCACCCCTCTTGCAACTTTCTCCAACCCTGTTCCCCTTTTTGCATCTCTGTGTCTTCTTTCTGCTCTTCTCTTGCCTCTTTCTCCCCCTCTCACCCCTCTTTCTGCACCTCTGTTGCTTCTTTCTGCACTTCTCTTGCTTCTTTCTGCACCTCTGCCCCTTCTTTCTGAAACCCATTTGCCTCTATCTGCACCCCTCTTCCCTCTTTCTGCACCCCTCTTGCCTCTTCCTCCACCCCTCTTACCCCTTTCTTCATCTCTGTTGCTTGTTTCTGCACTTCTCTTGTCTCTTTCTCCACCCCTGTTCCCTCTTTCTGCACCTTTGTTGCTTCTTTCTGCACTTCTCTTGCCTCTTTCTCCACCTACCTTCCCTCTTTCTGCACCTCTGTAACTTCTTTCTGCACTTCTCTTGCTTCTTTCTGCTGCCCTCTTGCCTCTTTCTGCACCTCTCGTCCCTCTTTCTGCACCTCTCTTGCCTCTTTCTGCACTTGTATTGCCTCCTTCTGTACCACTGTTGTTTTTGCTGTACTTCTCTTGCCTCTTTCTGTACCTCTGTTGCTTCTTTCTGCACCTCTCTTCCCTCTTTCTGTATCCCTTTCCCTCTTTCTGCACATCTCTTCCCTCTTTCTGCACTTCTCTTCCCTCTTTCTGCACTTCTCTTCTCTCTTTCTGTGTGAGAAGTTGGCCTGGCATATGCTGTCCACTAATTATAGTGGGCACCTTGCACCAGTCCAAACAACCCCTTATTGGAGATAGGTTAAAGACAACCTTTATTGAAAGCTATCCTAGTGGTAGCTATGGAGAGCAGCCTTCAGGCTAAGTCTTGAAGGAATGTAAAGCAGCTTGTTTTACCAGTCTATAATCTCTTGAGTGACCAAATGAAAGAGGACCACACCAGGTATATATTCAAAATATATGTATTTATTGCTAAACACACCCCTCTAGTCTCTTTATGAGGCTAGAGTTTGAAGTACATAAGTTATAAGTTAGTTATCTACAGTAATAGCACAAATACACGTTTGAGCCCTAGGGGCGTACCAAACCATATACCAATAAAGTGGTATAAGAACCACGACTGAGCTAGACACAGGGCCTAGAGCCTGTAGAAGTGCTTGGACCACAAGGAACCACCCAAGGTAGTGACACAGGGGACCCACGGGGGACGCGTGCAGTGTATGAACACAGCCGCGAATCGCCGTTAACTTCTATGGGGAAAGTCGCGGTTGGAATTTAAAAGAAAAGGGACACTTAGAGGAGGACTTGGAGCAAACCCTTTGAGAACTAGGCTGTTCTAGTGTCAATACCCACGGGAGCACCGGAGTACTCGAGTTACCTCACCCAGGGGAGCCGGGTGCATAGGTGTCTTTCGGGGTCGGGTTTCGTCGTCGCTTTCAATGGCGATCTGCTGCAAAGTGCTGCTGGCGGCCAAGTCGAAAGTGTTCGGGTGGATCCAAAGGTGGATCGAAGATTTGAAGAACCTGAAAGCAGAGGGGACAGAGTCTGGGTCACTAGCCAGTGACCAGGAAGGCGATGAGCAGATGCCCACCGATGTCGAGTGCTTCAGGTAGGTTGACGGTTGTCTTGACTCTTCAGCCACGAGGTCCAGGAGGCGTCGACGATGACCAGGAGCTGGATTCGAGCTGTCCCACAACGTCTGTCGATTGCAGGGGTGTCAGCGACCGGATTGGACCCAACAAGCCTTGGCAACGGCAAGTCTCGTGGAAATGGAAGAAGGACGATGTTGCAGACCAGCAAGGTCTGTGGGACTCACCCAGCGAGGGTAAGTCAGGGCACGCCTGGAGCAACCAGGGAGCCCAAGCAGAAGAAGATTGGCCTTCGGGAGGGCCTACTAGCCAACGGACTAGCGACCGCGAAGGAGCCTCGAGTCGACGCACGTGGAGCTGGCTCACAGGACACTCGTGGAGTGGAGGCCAGTGATCTTCGGTGCAGTTGGTGCTGGAGGCTGGGGCTACTCGGAGCCCAAAGCACGACTTCGTGGGAGACCCAGAAGAGGATGCTCTTGCAAATGCAATCGGTGTCCAGGGGTCACGGTTCCACGTTACCCACGACAGCTACGGGCCTCAGCTTTGCTGGGGACTCAGGGCAGCCTCGGGGAAGTCTGGAAATCCACCTCTGGTGATGCAAAGACTTCGGCGTCCGGCGGGAGCTTCAGCGATGCAGACCGGACAATTGCTTCTTTGGTGCCTGCCAAGCAGGGGAGTCACTCCTTGACCCCAAGGGAGATTCTTCAGTCCTCTAATCTTGAAGTAGAGCGTCGAAGGTCCAGGATTCTGTGTCAGAGTTTCGTCCAGGTTAATCTAAAGTCCTAAGGACTGGGGTCCCATACTTATACTAAGGTAGGGGTTGGACATACTCTGTGGACCCACCTATGGGAGGGTCAGGGCAGAGGGGTGGTTACACCCCTTTCCCTTTGTCCAGTTTCGCGCCAGAGCAGGGGCTGGAAGCCCCTGAGCCGGTTTGAACTGGGGTATGCACAGGGACACCAAATGTGCCCCCAGTGCAGGACTTCAAAGCACCAGAGAGTGCTCCCGCCCAGCCCCAATACACACTATCCTGTCTGGGGAGGTGGTTACACCTCCCTGGGACAGGAAACCTATTGTCCAGGCCTCCCCTGCCGGAGTTTCGGTCAGCAGCAGGAGGCCAGACTCGTGTCTGTGGCAGCGGCATCCATTTTGTGATGCCAGGGCTTGGAAAGAAGTTACCGGGCAGGCCGGTGTGTACATGTCTCTCCCTCTAGAAGGGTGGAATGCTACCCCCGCCGCCAGAACTGGCGGGGGGTAGTATTCCAAGATGTTTGACACCAAACACGACATGTTTCCGTGCAGCCATCCCAAAGTTAGCATTTAACGCGAGGTTATAATGCGCTTAAGAGTATATGGTCGGGCTGCACTACAAACAGCATCAGAGAAGGGTCTCCGAATGCTGCAGAGGGGCCCTGCTCATGCAGGGGCACCCTCTCACATAGGAACCACGCACTCTGCCTCCAGGATTGATAAGGCCTGCCATAGGAGTGACTTATAGGTTTATATGTGTGTATGTATGTAGTGATATAGGTAGCCTATATCACAGTAAGGGGTGCATGCACCACCTTACCCAGGCTGCAGTAGCAGACCTGTGGTGTCATTTTGGATGGCCTTCCAGGGGTGGCACAATACATGCTGCAGCCCCTGGTAGGCCTCTGAGGTACCTATGCCCTGGGTACATAGTATACCATATACTAGGGACTTATAAGGGCACTCCAGATTCCAATCAGAGATGTGCCTAAGGCACATGGAAACCATTTTAGAGAGGAAGCAGCTAGGCTGGGGTTCTGATTAGCAGGGCCCCAGCCAGACTAAAGTCGAAAAACAGTGAAGCATCAGCAAAAGTGGGGGTACCCATGTGAAGCAGATCCTACTCTCCTACACAACCCCCCCAAACGTAGGGACATTAAACTAACCTTGCCCAGTTAAGTCTTCATGTTCTAAGTGGAAGTACCTAGAGAGTCCATCTGCATTGGCATGGTTACTCCCAGGTCTATGTTCCACTGTGAAGTCCATCCCCTGTAGGGAAATGGACCACCTAAGCAGTTTGGGGTTTTCACCCTTCATTTGTTTTAGCCATAAGAGGGGCTTATGGTCTGTTTGAACAAGGAAGTGAGTACCAAACAAGTATGGCCTCAACTTCTTCAGAGCCCAGACCACAGCAAAGGCCTCCCTCTCAATGGCTGACCAACGTTTCTCTCTAGGGGTCAGCCTTCTGCTAATAAAAGCTACTGGCTGATCCTGACCTTCATCATTCAATTGTGACAGTACAGCCCCTACCCCCAATTCAGATGCATCTGTTTGGACAATGAACTTCTTGGAGTAATCAGGACTCTGTAGAATGGGAGCAGTGCACATGGCCTGCTTTAGGTCATCAAATGCCTTTTGACAGCTAACTGTCCACTGAACCTTTTTGGGCATTTTCTTGGAAGTTAAGTCATTCAGGGGTGTCACTATTGATCCATACCCCTTGACAAATCTCCTATAGTACCCAGTCAGGCCTAAGAAGGCTCTCACCTGAGTCTGGGTAGTTGGAGCAGTCCAGTCCATGATGGTCTGGATCTTGCTCTGCAGTGGTTGAACCTGGCCTCCACCCACAAGGTGGCCCAGGTACACAACCTGACTCTGCCCTATCTGGCACTTGGTGGCCTTGATAGTCAGGCCTGCTTTCTGCAGGGCCTGCAAAACATTTCTGAGGTGGACCAGGTGATCCTCCCAGGTGGAGCTAAAGACAGCAATATCATCTAGATATGCTGCACTATAGGCTTCCAGACCTGTAAGGACTGTATTCACCAACCTCTGAAAAGTGGCAGGTGCATTCTTCAGACCAAAGGGCATCACCACAAATTGATAATGCCCACTAGGGGTTGAGAATGCTGTCTTTGGCTTTGCATCATCAGCTAGTCTGATCTGCCAGTAGCCAGCTGTCAGGTCAAATGTGCTTAGATACTTGGCTGAGGCCAAAGTGTCTATTAGCTCATCTGCCCTAGGTATTGGATGGGCATCAGTCCTAGTGACTGCATTGAGACCCCTGTAGTCCACACAAAACCTCATCTCTCTTTTCCCACCATTGGTGTGAGGTTTTGGCACAAGGACCACTGGACTAGCCCAAGGGCTATCTGAGGGTTCAATAACTCCCAAATCCAACATCTTCTGGACTTCTGTCCTGATACAGTCCCTGACATGGTCAGGTTGCCTATAAATCTTATTTTTAATAGGCAGACTGTCCCCAGTGTCCACTTCATGAGTGCACCAGGTAGTCTGACTGGGTGTCAGTGAGAATATGTGTCTGAACTGATTGAGCACCTGTCTGCAATCAGTCTGCTGCTGGGTAGTGAGGCTGCCTGCCAAGGCTACACCATCCACTGACCCATCATCAGGGTTCTGTGAGAGCAGGTCAGGGAGTGGGTCACTCTCTTCCTCCTGTCCCTCATCAGTAGCCATGAGCAAGCCCATGTCTGCCCTGTCCACATATGGTTTTAACCTGTTGACATGGAGAACCCTGTGGGGACTCCTGGGTGTTCCTAGGTCCACCAAATAGGTAACCTCACCCTTCTGTTCAACAATGGTATGGGGTCCACTCCATTTGTCTTGGAGAGCTGCTGGGGCCACTGGCTCCAACACCCACACCTTCTGTCCTGGCTGGTAAACAGTCAGTACAGCCTTTGGTCATGCCAGGCTTTTTGCAGTTCCTGGCTAGCCTCAAGGTTTTTAGTTGCCTTTTTCATGTACTCAGCCATCCGGGAGCGGAGACCAAGTACATAGTCCACTATGTCTTGCTTTGGGGGCTTGAGAGGTAACTCCCATCCTTCCTTCACCAAGCACAATGGACCCCTGACAGGGTGACCAAACAAAAGTTCAAAAGGGCTGTAGCCAACCCCTTTTGAGGCACCTCCCTGTATGCAAATAAAAGGCAGGGCAAGAGTATGTCCCATCTTCGCCTAAGCTTTTCTGGGAGCCCTTTAATCATGCCCTTCAAGGTTTTGTTGAATCTCTCAACTAAACCATTGCATTGTGGGTGATAGGGTGTGGTGAACTTGTAAGTCACTCCACACTCCTTCCACATTGCTTTTAAGTATCCAGACATAAAGTTAGCACCCCTGTCTGATACAACCTCCTTAGGGAAGCCCACTCTTGAGAAAATTCCCAGGAGGGCTCTTGCCACCACAGGTGCTGTAGTGGTCCTAAGGGGAATAGCCTCTGGGTACCTGGTGGCATGATCCACTACCACCAGGATAAACCTGTGCCCAGATGCTGTTTGGGGATCCATGGGACCAACAATGTCAATCCCCACCCTTTCAAAGGGAACCCCCACCACAGGTAGTGGTATCAGGGGGCCTTTGTAGTGCCACCTGCCTTGCCACTGGCCTGGCAGGTTACACAGGAGCGACAAAACTCCTTGGTGTCTTCAGACATGTGGGGCCAGTGAAAGTGAGGGACAATTCTGTCCCAAGTCTTGTTCTGGCCCAGGTGACCTGCTAAGGGAATGTCATGGGCTAGGGTCAATAGGAAGCCCCTGAACTTCAGAGGTATAACCAACCTCCTGGTGGCACCAGGCTTGGGGTCTCTACACTCTGAGTACAAGAGTCCATCATCCCAATACACAGTATGGGGACCACTAGCTTTCCCAGCAGCCTCAGCAGCAGCTTGCTGTCTGAGGGGTTCAAGAGAGGGGCAGCTCTGCTGCTCCTGGCTCAG
This sequence comes from Calotriton arnoldi, assembly GCA_963921515.1. Classification (NCBI taxonomy): domain Eukaryota; kingdom Metazoa; phylum Chordata; class Amphibia; order Caudata; family Salamandridae; genus Calotriton; species Calotriton arnoldi. Next base: position 208,697 of record CAWUFW010014381.1, on the reverse strand, counting down.
ATCTGCCCTGGAAGGGCCCCTGTCCCCAAGAACTCAACCTGGTCAGGTTCAAGCTCCTCTGGGACAGTTCCTTCCTCAGGACTGAGATCATCCCCCTCAAGAGACTGATCTTCCTTCTGAGCCAAGGGGGAAGGCACTGCCTTTACCCTACTACTCCTCTTCTTGGAGGGCACTTGGTCCATTATTCCAGAATCCAAGGCCTGTTCAGTGTTAGACATTTTGGCTTGTGACCTGGTCACAGCAAACACATCTGCAGGGATGCCCAGCATTTCTGCATGGGTCCTGAGCTCCACTTCTGCCCAAGCTGAAGTTTCTAAGTCATTGCCAAGCAAGCATTCAACGGGTAGGTCTGCACTTACCACAACCTTCTTAAGGCCAGTTACCCCTCCCCAGGAGAAGTTAACAACTGCCAGAGTATGGTCTGTTCTGACGTTGCTAGCATTGGTCACTTGGTACATTTCACCAAGTATAATCTGCCCAGGATTCACAAGGTCTTGTGTCACCATGGTGACACTTGCCCCTGTGTCCCTAAATGCCAAAGCCTCTTTTCCATTGATTAAGGGCTGTTGCCTGTACTTGCCCAGATTACTGGGACTCACAGAGGAGGTCACATCCATGCCTCCATCACAGACTAGGACAGCCTGAGTGAGTTCTCTGACTAGGTCAGAGCTCATCTCCTTACCCAGGGTCAACCCTACTAAACCCTTGGCTTGTGTAGTCCCACCACCAACTGTAACTGCACTAGGGGGAGCAGGTGCCTTAGGGGCATTGGTGGGGGCTGGAGTAGAGTCTTTGGACTTGGTGCAATCACTGGTCCAGTGGGTCTTTTGCTTACAGACCTTGCACCATGGTTTCTTTTGGCCTCTTCCCTTGTTAGACTGTGAATCCCCACCTGAAGAAGATTTTTGGGGGCCTTGTGAAGACTTTTGGTCTTTACCCTTCTCCCCACCCTTATCAGAGTTTTTCGAATCTTGCTTCTTAGGGTCACCACCTTGGTTCTGTACCTTCTGCCTCACCCTGGTTCTGACCCATTTGTCTGCCTTCTTTCCCAATTCTTGGGGAGAGGTCAGATCAGAGTCCACCAGGTGCTGATGCAACAGCTGATTTTGACAATTGTTAAGGATCTGCTCCCTCATGATAAGATTGTACAATCCTGTGAAGTCACATACCTTACTGCCCAATAACCAACCTTCCAGAGCCTTGGCAGAACAATCAACAAAGTCCACCCAGTCTTGAGTCTGTGCCTTTTGGGTATCCCTGAACTTTAACCTGTATTGTTCAGTGGTTAGGCCAAACCCATCAATTAGAGCACTCTTCAAGACTTTGTAATTATCAGCATCCTCCTCTCTAACAGTGAGGAGCTTATCTCTACCTTTGTCTGCAAAGGAGAGCCACAAGATTGCTGCCCACTGCTCCTGAGGGACCCTCTGTACTTTACAGGCCCTCTCTAGAGCAGTTATCCATTTGTGGATGTCATCCCCACTCTGGTAGGGAGGGACAATCTTGCTCAGGTTTCTATGGTCATAAGACCTTTCCCTATCTTTGGGGAAATTGCTGCCACCATGGGACTCTAGTCCCATCTTTTGTCTCTCTCTATAGAGATCTAGGGACTCCCTGTCTATAGCCAATTGCTGTTTTCTGAGCTCAAGCTGGGCTTGTTCATACTGAAGCAATCTCTTTCTCCTTTCATGAGAGGATTCCCTCCTATGAGAGGAGACAGAGGTCCCTATTGAGGTGTCAGAGTGGTTAGACTCCTGAGAAGGAGATCTAGACCTTCTGGGCACACTCAGTATTCTTCCTGGGGGACAAAGGGGAGGTCATTCTGATCCTCCTCCTCCTCCACAGGAGGAATTGGGTTTTCCAGGACAAGGTCATTTTCACCTTCCTGGCCAGTTTCAGAGGGGGGCCTGGGTTTCTTCACCCCTGACCCCTTCCTCATCTTCTGCCCCACCCTCTCTGCCTACCCCTTCAGACCCTAGGGGCCTGCTGAGATCATCAGCTAGTAACACCTCCCTGAGGTGTTGGGTGCTGGCACTTTTGCCTGCCTTCAACTTCCTAGTATTGCATAATGCTCTCAATTCCAAGAATGGGAGTTTATCATACTTGGAGGGAAGAAGCCCACTGGCTTCTGGCAAGGACTCACTGGGTCCTGGCTTTGAAGACATTACTAGTGAGGTGTGGTGTATGCACTACCTACTCTAGTGTGGCCTACTAAACTCTCTTGAGTTGTAGAAAGGGTGTGCTATCCCTTAACACACAACTCTAAGTTCAGTAGAACTTACTGTATTACTAAGCTTGATTTATATGTACCTTAGGTACCCTTAGTGGTTTTCAGTTGATCAATTCAATTGAGATTATCTGGTAAAACAATAGCAAGCTGGAATCCCACACGCTGCACACCAATGTGAGAAGTTGGCCTGGCATATGCTGTCCACTAATTATAGTGGGCACCTTGCACCAGTCCAAACAACCCCTTATTGGAGATAGGTTAAAGACAACCTTTATTGAAAGCTATCCTAGTGGTAGCTATGGAGAGCAGCCTTCAGGCTAAGTCTTGAAGGAATGTAAAGCAGCTTGTTTTACCAGTCTATAATCTCTTGAGTGACCAAATGAAAGAGGACCACACCAGGTATATATTCAAAATATATGTATTTATTGCTAAACACACCCCTCTAGTCTCTTTATGAGGCTAGAGTTCGAAGTACATAAGTTATAAGTTAGTTATCTACAGTAATAGCACAAATACACGTTTGAGCCCTAGGGGCGTACCAAACCATATACCAATAAAGTGGTATAAGAACCACGACTGAGCTAGACACAGGGCCTAGAGCCTGTAGAAGTGCTTGGACCACAAGGAACCACCCAAGGTAGTGACACAGGGGACCCACGGGGGACGCGTGCAGTGTATGAACACAGCCGCGAATCGCCGTTGACTTCTATGGGGAAAGTCGCGGTTGGAATTTAAAAGAAAAGGGACACTTAGAGGAGGACTTGGAGCAAACCCTTTGAGAACTAGGCTGTTCTAGTGTCAATACCCACGGGAGCACCGGAGTACTCGAGTTACCTCACCCAGGGGAGCCGGGTGCATAGGTGTCTTTCGGGGTCGGGTTTCGTCGTCGCTTTCAATGGCGATCTGCTGCAAAGTGCTGCTGGCGGCCAAGTCGAAAGTGTTCGGGTGGATCCAAAGGTGGATCGAAGATTTGAAGAACCTGAAAGCAGAGGGGACAGAGTCTGGGTCACTAGCCAGTGACCAGGAAGGCGATGAGCAGATGCCCACCGATGTCGAGTGCTTCAGGTAGGTTGACGGTCGTCTTGACTCTTCAGCCACGAGGTCCAGGAGGCGTCGACGACAACCAGGAGCTGGATTCGAGCTGTCCCACGACGTCTGTCGATTGCAGGGGTGTCTGGCGACCGGATTGGACCCAACAAGCCTTGGCAACGGCAAGTCTCGTGGAAATGGAAGAAGGACGATGTTGCAGACCAGCAAGGTCTGTGGGACTCACCCAGCAAGGGTAAGTCAGGGCACGCCTGGAGCAACCAGGGAGCCCAAGCAGAAGAAGATTGGCCTTCGGGAGGGCCTACTAGCCAACGGACTAGCGACCGCAAAGGAGCCTCGAGTCGATGCACGTGGAGCTGGCTCACAGGACACTCGTGGAGTGGAGGCCAGTGATCTTCGGTGCAGTTGGTGCTGGAGGCTGGGGCTACTCGGAGCCCAAAGCACGACTTCGTGGGAGACCCAGAAGAGGATGCACTTGCAAATGCGATCGGTGTCCAGGGGTCACGGTTCCACGTTACCCACGACAGCTACGGGCCTCAGCTTTGCTGGGGACTCAGGGCAGCCTCGGGAAGTCTGGAAATCCACCTCTGGTGATGCAAAGACTTCGGCGTCCGGCGGGAGCTTCAGCGATGCAGACCGGACAATTGCTTCTTTGGTGCCTGCCAAGCAGAGGAGTCACTCCTTGACCCCAAGGGAGATTCTTCAGTCCTCTAATCTTGAAGTAGAGCGTCGAAGGTCCAGGATTCTGTGTCAGAGTTTCGTCCAGGTTAATCTAAAGTCCTAAGGACTGGGGTCCCATACTTATACTAAGGTAGGGGGTTGGACATACTCTGTGGACCCACCTATGGGAGGGTCAGGGCAGAGGGGTGGTTACACCCCTTTCCCTTTGTCCAGTTTCGCACCAGAGCAGGGGCTGGAAGCCCCTGAGCCGGTTTGAACTGGGGTATGCACAGGGACACCAAATGTGCCCCCAGTGCAGGACTTCAAAGCACCAGAGAGTGCTCCCGCCCAGCCCCAATACACACTATCCTGTCTGGGGAGGTGGTTACACCTCCCTGGGACAGGAAACCTATTGTCCAGGCCTCCCTGCCGGAGTTTCGGTCAGCAGCAGGAGGCCAGACTCGTGTCTGTGGCAGCGGCATCCATTTTGTGATGCCAGGGCTTGGAAAGAAGTTACCGGGCAGGCCGGTGTGTACATGTCTCTCCTCTAGAAGGGTGGAATGCTACCCCCGCCACCAGAACTGGCGGGGGGTAGTATTCCAAGATGTTTGACACCAAACACGACATGTTTCCGTGCAGCCATCCCAAAGTTAGCATTTAACGCGAGGTTATAATGCACTTAAGAGTATATGGTCAGGCTGCACTACAAACAGCATCAGAGAAGGGTCTCCGAACGCTGCAGAGGGGCCCTGCTCATGCAGGGGCACCCTCTCACATAGGAACCACGCACTCTGCCTCCAGGATTGATAAGGCCTGCCATAGGAGTGACTTATAGGTTTATATGTGTGTATGTATGTAGTGATATAGGTAGCCTATATCACAGTAAGGGGTGCATGCACCACCTTACCCAGGCTGCAGTAGCAGACCTGTGGTGTCATTTTGGCTGGCCTTCCAGGGGTGGCACAATACATGCTGCAGCCCCTGGCAGGCCTCTGAGGTACCTATGCCCTGGGTACATAGTATACCATATACTAGGGACTTATAAGGGCACTCCAGATTCCAATCAGAGATGTGCCTAAGGCACATGGAAACCATTTTTAGAGAGGAAGCAGCTAGGCTGGGGTTCTGATTAGCAGGGCCCCAGCCAGACTAAGGTCGAAAAACAGTGAAGCATCAGCAAAAAGTGGGGGTACCCATGTGAAGCAGATCCTACTCTCTGACATTCTGCACCCCTCTTGCCTCTGTCTGCACCTCTGCTGCCTCTTTCTGCACCTGTCTTGCCTCTTTCTGCACTTCTCTTCCTTTTTTCTGCACCTTTCTTGTTTCTTTCTGCAACTCTCTTGTCTGTTTTATCACTTCTCTTGCTTCTCTCTGCACCTCTGTTGCTTCTTTCAGCACTTCTCTTTCCTCTTTCTGCACTTCTTTTGCTTGCTTCTGCAACTCTCTTATCTCTTTCATCACTTCTCTTGCTTCTTTCTGCACCTTTGTTGCTTCTTTCTGCACCCTCTTGCCTCTTTCTGCAACCCTCTTCCCTCTTTCTGCACCTCTCTTGCCTTTTTCTGCACCTCTGTCCCCTCTGTCTGCACCTCTCTTGCCTGTTTCTGTACCTCTGATGCCTCATGCTGCATCTCTCTTGCCTCTTTCTGCGCCTCTGTTGGTTCTTTCTGTACTTCTCTTGCCTCTTTCTGCACCCATCTTGCCTCTTTCTGCACCTCTTGTGGTTCTTTATGCACTTCTCTTGCAAATGTCTGCACCGGTCTTGCCTCTTTCTGCACCCCTCTTCCCTATTTCTGTACCTCTCTTGCCTCTGTCTGAACCCTTGTTCCATCTTTCTGCACCTTGTTTGCCTGTTTGTGCAACTTTCTTGTCTTTTTCTGCGTTCTCTTGCCTCCTTCTGCACCTCTGGTGCTTCTGTGTGTACTTCTCTTGCCTCTTTCTGCACCCCTCTTGCCTCTTTCTGTACCCATTTTGTTCTTTCTGTACTTCACTTGCTTCTTTTTGTACCTCTCTTGCATCTTTCTGAACCCCTGTTGCCTGTTTCTGCACCCCTCTCTCTGCACCCCTCCTTCCACTTTCTGCACCTCTCTTGCCTCTTTCTGAAACTTCTCTTGCATCTTTCTACATTTCTGTTGCTTGTTTATGGACTTCTCGTGCTTCTTTTTGCACCTCTCTTGCTTCTTCCTGCACCGCCCTTGCATCGCTCTGCCCCCTTCATCCCTCTTTCGGCACCCCTCTTGCCTCTGTCTGTACCTCACTTGCCTCTTTCTGTACCTCTCCTGCCTCTTTCTGCACCTGTTCTGCCTCTTTCTGCACTTCTCTTCCTTTTTATGCACCTTTCTTGTTTCTTTCTGCAACTCTCTTGTCTGTTTCATCACTTCTATTGCTTCTTTCTGCACCTCTGTTGCTTCTTTCAGCACTTCTCTTGCCTCTTTCTACACTCCTCTTGCTTCTTTCAGAACATTTCTTGCAAATTTCTGCACCCCTCTTGCCTCTTTCTGCACCCCTGTTCCCTATTTCTGCACTCCTCTTGCCTCTGTCTGTACCCGTGGTGCATTTTGCTGCACCTTGTTTGCCTGTTTGTGCAATTTTCTTGCCTCTTTCTGCAGTTCTCTTGCCTCCTTCGGCACCTCTGTTGCTTCTTTGTGCACTTCTCTTACCTCTTTCTGCAGTTCTCTTGCCTCTTTCTGTACCCATTTTGCTTCTTTCTGCACTTCTCTTGCTTCTTTCTGTACCTCTCTTACTTCTTGCTTATTTCTGCACCCCTGTTGCCTCTTTCTGCACCCCTCTTCCCTCTTTCTGCACCCTCCTGTCTACTTTCTGCACCTCTCTTGCCTCTTTCTGCACTTCTCTTGGCTTCTTTCTACACTTCTGCTGCTTCTTTCTGGACCTCTCTTGCCTCTTTCTGTACCTCTCTTGCTTCTTTCTGCACCTCTCTTGCGTCTTTCTGCCCCTCTTCCCTCTTTCTGCACCTCCGTGCCTCCTTCTGCATCTTTCTTGCCTCTTACTATAGTTCTCTTGCCTCTTTCAGCACCCCTCCTGCATCTTTCTGCACTTCTCTAGCCTCTTTCTGCACCGCTGTCGCTTCTTTCTGCACTTCTCTTGCCTCTTTCTGTACCTCTCTTGCCTCTTTCTGCACATCTCTTGCCTCTTTCTGCACATTTCTTCCCTCTTTCTGCACCCTCTTGCCTCTTTCTGCACCTCACTTGCCTCTTTCTGCACCTCTCCTGCCTCTTTCTGCACCTGTCTTGCCTCTTTCTGCACCACTCCTGCCTCTTTCTGCACCTGTCTTGCCTCTTTCTGCACTAATCTTCCTTTTTTGTGCACCTTTCTTGTGTCTTTCTGCAACTCCCTTGTCTGTTTGATCACTTCTCTTGCTTCTATCTGCACCTCTGTTGCTTCTTGCAGCACTTCTCTTGCCTCTTTCTGCACTACTCTTGATCTTTCTGTACCTCTCATTCAAAGTTCTGCACCCCTCTTGCCTCTTTCTGCACCCCTGCTCCCTATTTCTGCACCTCTCTTGACTCTGTCTGTACCCGTGTTCCATCTTGCTGCACCTTGTCTTGCCTGTTTGCTGTGACTTCTCTTGCCTCTTTCTGCAGTTCTCTTGCCTCTCTTCTGCACCTCTGTTGCTTCTTTGTTCACTTATCTTGCCTCTTTCTGTACCCATTGTGTTCTTTCTGCACTTCACTTGCTTCTTTTTGTACCTCTCTTGCTTCTTTCTGAACCCCTGTTGCCTGTTTCTGCACCCCTCTTTCTGCACCCCTCCTTCCACTTTCTGCACCTGTCTTGCCTCTTTCTGAACTTCTCTTGCATCTTTCTACATTTCTGTCGCTTGTTTCTGGACTTCTTGTGCTTCTTTTTGCACCTCTCTTGCTTCATCCTGCACCCATCTTGCATCGTTCTGCCCCCTTCATCCCTCTTTCGGGACTTCTCTTGCCTCTTTCTGCACCTCTCTTGCTTCTTTCTGCACCCCTCTTGCGTCTTTCTGCCCCCCTCTTCCCTCTTTCTGCACCTCCTGTGCCTCCTTCTGCATCTCTCTTGCCTTTTACTATAGTTCTCTTGCCTCTTTCTGCACCTCTGTTGCTTCTTTCTGCACCCCTCGTGCATCGTTCTGCCCCCTTCATCCCTCTTTCAGCACCCCTCTTGCCTCTGTCTGTACCTCACTTGCCTCTTTCTGCACCTCTCCTGCATCTTTCTGCACCTGTTCTGCCTCTTTCTGCACTTCTTTTCCTTTTTATGCACCTTTCTTGTTTCTTTCTACAACTCTCTTGTCTGTTTCATCACTTCTCTTGCTTCTTTCTGCACCTCTGTTTCTTCTTTCAGCACTTCTCTTGCCTCTTTCTGCACTCCTCTTGCATCTTTCGGCACATTTCTTGCAAATTTCTGCACCCCTCTTGCCTCTTTCTGCACCCCTGTTCCCTATTTCTGCACCTCTCTTGCCTCTGTCTGCACCCATGTTCCATCTTGCTGCACCTTGTTTGCCTGTTTGTGCAACTTTCTTGCCTCTTTCTGCAGTTCTCTTGCCTCCTTCTGCACCTCTGTTGCTTCTTTCTGCACCTCTCGTGCATCGTTCTGCCCCTTCATCCCTCTTTCAGCACCCCTCTTGCCTCTGTCTGTACCTCACTTGCCTCTTTCTGCACCTCTCCTGCCTCTTTCTGCACCTGTTCTGCCTCTTTCTGCACTTCTCTTCCTTTTTCTGCACCTTTCTTGTTTCTTTCTGCAACTCTCTTGTCTGTTTCATCACTTCTCTTGCTTCTTTCTGCACCTCTGTTTCTTCTTTCAGCACTTCTCTTGCCTCTTTCTGCACCCCTCTTGCCTCTTTCTGTACCCATTTTGCTTCTTTCTGCACTTCTCTTGCTTCTTTCTGTACCTCTCTTGCTTCTTGCTTATTTCTGCACCCCTGTTGCCTCTTTCTGCACCCCTCTTCCCTCTTTCTGCACCCCTCCTTCTACTTTCTGCACCTCTCTTGCCTCTTTCTGCACTTCTCTTGCCTCTTTCTACATTTCTGTTGCTTGTTTCTGGACTTCTCTTGCCTCTTTCTGCACCTCTTCTTGCTTCTTTCTGCACCCCTCTTGCTGTCTTTCTGTCACCCCTCTTCCCTCTTTCTGCACCTCCTGTGCCTCCTTCTGCATCTCTCTTGCCTCTTACTACAGCTCTCTTGCCTCTTTCTGCACCTCTGTTGCTTCTTTCTGCACTTCTCTTGCCTCTTTCTGCACCCCTCCTGCATCTTTCTGCACTTCTCTTGCCTCTTTCTGCACCGCTGTTGCTTTTTTCTGTACTTCTCTTGCCTCTTTCTGCACGTCTCTTGCTCTTTTCTGCACATCTCTTGCCTCTTTCTGCACCTTTCTTCCCTCTTTCTGCACCCTCTTGCCTCTTTCTGCACCTCTCTTGCCTCTTTCTGCACCTCTCTTGCCTCTTTCTGCACCTGTCTTGCCTCTTTCTGCACCTCTCCTGCCTCTTTCTGCACCTGTCTTGCCTCTTTCTGCACTAATCTTCCTTTTTGTGCACCTTTCTTGTGTTCTTTCTGCAACTCCCTTGTCTGCTTTCTCTCACTTCTCTTGCTTCTTTCTGCACCTCTGTTGCTTCTTTCAGCACTTCTCTTGCCTCTTTCTGCACTCCTCTTGCATCTTTCTGCACCTCTCTTGCATAGTTCTGCACCTCTCTTGCCTCTTTCTGCACCCCTGCTCTCTATTTCTGCACCTCTCTTGCCTCTGTCTGTACCTCGTGTTTCATCTTGCTGCACCTTGTCTTGCCTGTTTGTGCGAGTTTCTTGCCTCTTTCTGCAGTTCTCTTGCCCCTTCTGCACCTCTGTTGCTTCTTTGTTCACTTCTCTTGCCTCTTTCTACACCCCTCTTGCCTCTTTCTGTACCCATTTTGTTCTTTCTGCACTTCACTTGCTTCTTTTTGTACCTCTCTTGCTTCTTTCTGAACCCCTGTTGCCTGCTTCTGCACCTCTGCCTCTTTCTGCACCTCTCTTCCTCTTTCTGCACCTCTCTTGCCTCTTTCTGAACTTCTCTTGCATCTTTATACATTTCTGTTGCTTGTTTCTGGACTTCTCTGTGCTTCTTTCTGCACCTCTCTTGCTTCTTTCTGCACCCATCTTGCATCGTTTCTGCACCCCTTCATCCCTCTTTCTGCACTTCTCTTGCCTCTTTCTGCACCTCTCTTGCTTCTTTCTGCACCCCTCTTGCTTCTTTCTGCACCTCTCTTACCTCTTTCTGCACCTCTCTTGCCTCCTTCTGCATCTCTCTTGCCTCTTTCTATAGCTTCTCTTGCCTCTTTCTGCACCTCTGTTGCTTCTTTCTGCACTTCTCTTGCCTCTTTCTGCACCCCTCCTGCATCTTTCTGCACCTCTCTTGCCTCTTTCTGCACTCTGCTGTTTCTTTTCTGTACTTCTCTTGCCTCTTTCTGTACCTCTCTTGCCTCTTTCTGCACATCTCTTGCCTCTTTCTGCACTTCTCTTGCTTCTTTCTGCACTTCTCTGGCCTCTTTCTGCACTTCTATTGCCTCTTTCTGCACCCCTGTTGGTCTCTTTCTGCACCACTGTTGGTTCTTTCTGCACTTCTCTTGCCTCTTTCTGCACCCCTCTTGCTTGTTTCTGCACCTCTCTTGCTTCTTTCTGCACCTCTCTTGCTGTCTTTCTGCACTCCTCTTCCCTCTTTCTGCACTCTCTCTTGTCTCCTTCTGCACCTCTCATTCATCTTTCTACAGTTCTCTTGCCTCTTTCTGTACCTCTGTTGCTTCTTTCTGCACTTCTCTTGCCTCTTTCAGCACCCTTCTTTCCTCTGTCTGCACCTCTGTTGCTTATTTCTGCAGTTCTCTTGCCTCTTTCTGCACCTGTCTTGCCTCTTTCTGCGCATCTCTTGCCTCTTTCTGCACTTCTCTTGCCTCTTTCTGCACTTCTCTAGTCTCTTTCTGCGCTTCTCTTGCTTCTTTCTGCACTTCTCTCGCCTCTTTCTGCACTTCTGTTGCCTCTTTCTACATTTCTCTTGCTTTTTTATGGATTTCTCTTGCCTCTTTCTGCAACCATCTTGCCTCTTTCTGCACCTCTGTTGCTTATTTCTGCATTTCTCTTGCTTCTTTCTGCACCTCTCTTGCTTCTTTCTGCACCCCTGTTGCCTCTTTCTGCACTCTCTTTCCCTCTTTCTGCACCTCTCTTGTCTCTTTCTGTACCTCTGTTGTCTCTTTCTGTACCTCTCTTGCCTCTTTCTGCACCTCTCATCCATCTTTCTACAGTTCTCTTGCCTCTTTCTGTACCTCTGTTGCTTCTTTCTGCATTTCTATTGCCTCTTTCTGCACCCTTCTTTCCTCTGTCTGCACCTCTGTTGATTATTTCTGCAGTTCTCTTGTCTCTCTTTCTGCACCTCTCTTGCTTCTTTCTGTGCATCTCTTGCCTCTTTCTGCACTTCTCTTGCCTCTTTCTGCACTTCTCTTGCCTCTTTCTGCACCACTGTTGCTTTTTTCTGTACTTCTCTTGCCTCTTTCTGTACCTCTCTTGCCTCTTTTCTGCACCTCTCTTGCCTCTTTCTGCACTTCTCTTCCCTCTTTCTGCACCCCTCTTGCCTCTGTCTGTACCTCACTTGCCTCTTTCAGCACCTCTCCTGCCTCTTTCTGCACCTGTCTTTCCTCTTTCTGCACCTCTCCTGCCTCTTTCTGCACCTGTCTTGCCTCTTTCTGCACTAATCTTCCTTTTTTGTGCACCTTTCTTGTGTCTTTCTGCAACTCCCTTGTCTGTTTCATCACTTCTCTTGCTTCTTTCTGCACCTCTGTTGCTTCTTTCTGCACTTCTCTTGCCTCTTTCTGTACTCCTCTTGATCTTTCTGTACCTCTCTTGCAAAGTTCTGCACCCTCTTGCCTCTTTCTGCAAACCTGCTCCCTATTTCTGCACCTCTCTTGCCTCTGTCTGTACCCGTGTTCCATCTTGCTGCACCTTGTTTGCCTGTTTGTGCGACCTTTCTTGCCTCTTTCTGCAGTTCTCTTGCCTCCTTCTGCACCTCTCTTGCTTCTTTGTTGCACCTCTCTTGCCTCTTTCTGCACCCCTCTTGCCTCTTTCTGCACCTCATTGTGCTTCTTTCTGCACTTCACTTGCTTCTTTCTGTACCTCTCTTGCATCTTTCTGAACCTCTGTTGCCTGTTTCTGCACCCTCTCTCTCTGCACCTCTCCTTGCCTCTTTCTGTACCTCTCTTGCCTCTTTCTGCACTTCTCTTGCCTCTTTCTGCATTTCTGTTGCTTGTTTCTGGACTTCTTGTGCTTCTTTCTGCACCTCTCTTGCTTCTTCCTGCACCCCTCTTGCATCGCTTTCTGCCCCTTCATCCCTCTTTCTGCACCTCTCTTGCCTCTTTCTGTACCTCACTTGCCTCTTTCTGCACCTCTCCTGCCTCTTTCTGCACCTGTTCTGCCTCTTTCTGCACTTCTCTTGCCTCTTTATGCACCTCTCTTGCTTCTTTCTGCAACTCTCTTGTCTGTTTCATGCACTTCTCTTGCTTCTTTCTGCACCTCTGTTTCTTCTTTCTGCACTTCTCTTGCCTCTTTCTGCACTCCTCTTGCTTCTTTCGGCACATTTCTTGCAAATTTCTGTACCCCTCTTGCCTCTTTCTGCACCCCTGTTCCCTATTTCTGCACCTCTCTTGCCTCTGTCTGCACCCGTGCTCCATCTTGCTGCACCTTGTTTGCCTGTTTGTGCAACTTTCTTGCCTCTTTCTGCAGTTCTCTTGCCTCCTTCTGCACCTCTGTTGCTTCTTTGTGCACTTCTCTTGCCTCTTTCTGCACCCCTCTTGCCTCTTTCTGTACCAATTTTTCTTCTTTCTGCACTTCTCTTGCTTCTTTCTGTACCTCTCTTGCTTCTTTATGCACCCCTGTTGCCTCTTTCTGCACCCCTCTTCCCTCTTTCTGCACCTCTCCTTCCACTTTCTGCAACTCTCTTGTCTGTTTCATGCACTTCTCTTGCTTCTTTCTGCACCTCTGTTTCTTCTTTCAGCACTTCTCTTGCCTCTTTCTACACTCCTCTTGCTTATTTCTGCACATTTCTTGCAAATTTCTGTACCCTCTTGCCTTCTTTCTGCACCCCTGTTGCCTCTTTCTGCACCTCTCTTGCCTCTTTCTGCACCTCTGTTCCATCTTGCTGCACCTTGTCTTGCCTGTTTCTGCACTTCTCTTGCCTCTTTCTGCAGCTCTCTTGCCTCTTTCTGCACCTCTGTTGCTTCTTTGAGCACTTCTCTTGCCTCTTTCTGCACCCCTCTTGCCTCTTTCTGCACCTGTCTTGCCTCTTTCTGCACTAATCTTCCTTTTTTGTGCACCTTTCTTGTGTCTTTCTGCAACTTTCTTGTCTGTTTCATCACTTCTCTTGCTTCTTTCTGCACCTCTGTTGCTTATTTCAGCACTTCTCTTGCCTCTTTCTGCACTCCTCTTGATCTTTCTGTACCTCTCTTGCAAAGTTCTGCACCCCTCTTGCCTCTTTCTGCACCCCTGCTCCCTATTTCTGCACCTCTCTTGCCTCTGTCTGTACCCGTGTTTCATCTTGCTGCACCTTGTTTGCCTGTTTGTGCGAGTTTCTTGCCTCTTTCTGCAGTTCTCTTGCCCCCTTCTGCACCTCTGTTGCTTCTTTGTTCACTTCTCTTACCTCTTTCTGCACCCCTCTTGACTCTTTCTGTACCCATTTTGTTCTTTCTGCACTTCACTTGCTTCTTTTTGTACCTCTCTTGCTTCTTTCTGAACCCCTGTTGCCTGCTTCTGCACCCCTCTTTCTGCACCCTCCTTCCACTTTCTGCACCTCTCTTGCCTCTTTCTGAACTTCTCTTGCATCTTTATACATTTCTGTTGCTTGTTTCTGCACCTCTTGTGCTTCTTTCTTGCACCTCTCTTGCTTCTTTCCTGCACCCATCTTGCCTCTTTCTGCACCCTCTTCATCCCTCTTTCGTGCACTTCTCTTGCCTCTTTCTGCACCTCTCTTGCTTCTTTCTGCACCCCTCTTGCCTCTTTCTGCACCCCTCTTCCCTCTTTCTGCACCTCTCCTGCCTCCTTCTGCACCTCTCTTGCCTCTTTCTATAGTTCTCTTGCCTCTTTCTGCACCTCTGTTTGCTTCTTTCTGCACCTCTCTTGCCTCTTTCTAGCACCCCTCTTGCATCTTTCTGCACTTCTCTTGCCTCTTTCTGCACCACTGTTGCTTCTTTCTGCACTTCTCTTGCCTCTTTCTGTACCTCTCTTGCCTTTTTCTGCACATCTCTTGCCTCTTTCTTCACTTCTCTTGCTTCTTTCTGCGCTTCTCTTGCCTCTTTCTGTACTTCTATTGCCTCTTTCTGCACTCCTGTTGGTTCTATCTGCACCTCTGTTGGTTCTTTCTGCACTTCTCTTGCCTCTTTCTGCACCCCTCTTGCTTGTTTCTGCACCTCTCTTGCTTCTTTCTGCACCCCTCTTGTGTCTTTCTGCACTCCTCTTGCCTCTTTCTGCATCTCTCTTGCCTCTTTCTGCACCTCTCATTCATCTTTCTGCACTTCTCTTGCCTCTTTCTGCACCTCTGTTTCTTCTCAATGCACTTCTCTTTCTTCTTTCTGTACCTCCCTTGCTTCTTTCCTCATCCCTGTAGCCTCTTCTGCACCCCTCTTCCCTCTTTCTGCACCCTCTCCTTCCACTTTCTGCAACTCTCTTGTCTGTTTCATCACTTCTCTTGCTTCTTTCTGCACCTCTGTTTCTTCCTTCTAGCACTTCTCTTGCCTCTTTCTACACTCCTCTTGCTTCTTTCTGCACATTTCTTGCATCTTTCTGCACCCCTCTTGCCTTCTTTCTGCACCCCTGTTGCCTCTTTCTGCACCTCTCTTGCCTCTGTCTGCACCTCTGTTCCATCTTTCTGCACCTTGTTTGCCTGTTTCTGCAACTTTCTTGCCTCTTTCTGCACCTCTCTTGCCTCCTTTCTGCACCTCTGTTGCTTCTTTCTGCACTTCTCTTGCCTCTTTCTGCACCCCTCTTGCCTCTTTCTGCACCTGTCTTGCCTCTTTCTGCACGTCTCTTCCTTTTTGCTGCACCTTTCTTGTCTCTTTCTGCAACTCTCTTGTCTGTTTCATCACTTCTCTTGCTTCTTTCTGCACCTCTGTTGCTTCTTTCAGCACTTCTCTTGCCTCTTTCTGCACTCCTCTTGCTCTTTCTGCACCTCTCTTGCTATGTTCTGCACCCCTCTTGCCTCTTTCTGCACCCCTGCTCCCCTGTTTCTGCACCTCTCTTGCCTCTGTCTGTACCTCTGTTTCATCTTTCTGCACCTCTGTTTGCCTGTTTCTGCGAACTTCTCTTGCCTCTTTCTGCAGTTCTCTTGCCTCTTTCTGCACCTCTGTTGCTTCTTTCTTGCACTTCTCTTGCCTCTTTCTGCACCCCTCTTGCCTCTTTCTGCACCCATTTTGTCTCTTTCTGCACTTCTCTTGCTTCTTTCTGTACCTCTCTTGCTTCTTTCTGCACCCCTGTTGCCTGTTTCTGCACCCCTCTTTTCTGCACCCCTCCTTCCACTTTCTGCACCTCTCTTGCCTCTTTCTGCACTTCTCTTGCATCTTTATGCACTTCTGTTGCTTCTTTCTGCACTTCTTGTGCTTCTTTCTGCACCTCTCTTGCTTCTTTCCTGCACCCATCTTGCCTCTTTCTGCACCCCTCATCCCTCTTTCTGCGACTTCTCTTGCCTCTTTCTGCACCTCTCTTGCTTCTTTCTGCACCCCTCTTGCCTCTTTCTGCACCCCTCTTCCCTCTTTCTGCACCTCTCTTGCCTCTTTCCTCACCTCTCTTGCCTCTTTCTATACTTCTCTTGCCTCTTTCTGCACCTCTGTTGCTTCTTTCTGCACTTCTCTTGCCTCTTTCTAGCAACTCTCTTGCATCTTTCTGCACTTCTCTTGCCTCTTTCTGCACCATCTGTTGCTTCTTTCTGCACTTCTCTTGCCTCTTTCTGCACCTCTCTTGCCTTCTTTCTGCACACTCTCTTGCCTCTTTCTGCACTCCTCTTGCTTCTTTCTGCACTTCTCTGGCCTCTTTCTGCACTTCTCTTGCCTCTTTCTGCACCTCTGTTGCTTCTATCTGCACCTCTGCTGGTTCTTTCTGCACCTCTCTTGCCTCTTTCTGCACCCCTCTTGCTTCTTTCTGCACCTCTCTTGCTTCTTTCTGCACCCCTCTTGTCTCTTTCTGCACTCTTCTTCCCTCTTTCTGCACCTCTTGTGCCTCTTTCTGCACCTCTCATTCCTCTTTCTGCAGCTTCTCTTGCCTCTTTCTGTACCTCTGTTGCTTCTTTCTGCACTTCTCTTGCCTCTTTCTGCACCTTCTTGCCTCTTTCTGCACCTCTGTTGATTATTTCTGCACTTCTCTTGCCTCTTTCTGCACCTGTCTTGCCTCTTTCTGCGCATCTCTTGCCTCTTTCCGTACCTCTCTTGCCTCTTTCTGCACTTCTCTTGCCTCTTTATGCACTTGTCTTGACCCTCTCTGCATTTCTCTTGCCTCTTTCTGCACTTCTGTTGCCTCTTTCTACACTTCTCTTGCTTCTTTCTGTACTTCTCTTGCTTCTTTCTGCAACCCTCTTGCCTCTTTCTGCACCTCTGTTGCTTATTTCTGCACTTCTCTTGCTTCTTTCTGCACCTCTCTTGCTTCTTTCTGCACCTCTGTTGCCTCTTTCTGCACCCGTCTTCCCTCTTTCTGCACCTCTCTTGTCTCTTTCTGTACCTCTGTTGTCTCTTTGCTGCACCTCTCTTGCCTCCTTTCTGCACCTCTCATGCCATCTTTCTGCAGCTCTCTTGCCTCTTTCTGCACCTCTGTTGCTTCTTTCTGCACTTCTATTGCCTCTTTCTGCACCCTTCTTGCCTCTTTCTGCACCTCTGTTGCTTCTTTCTGCAGTTCTCTTGCCTCTTTCTGCACCTGTCTTGCCTCTCTCTGCACATCTCTTGCCTCTTTCTGCACTTCTCTTGCCTCTTTCTGCACTTCTCTTGCCTCTTTCTGCACCACTGTTGCTTTTTTCTGCACTCTCTCTTGCCTCTTTCTGTACCTCTCTTGCCTCTTTCTGCACATCTCTTCCCTCTTTCTGCACTTTTCTTCCCTCTTTCTGCACCTCTCTTGCCTCTGTCTGTACCTCACTTGCCTCTTTCAGCACCTCTCTTGCCTCTTTCTGCACCTGTCTTGCCTCTTTCTGCACCTCTCCTGCCTCTTTCTGCACCTGTCTTGCCTCTTTCTGCACTAATCTTCCTTTTTTCTGCACCTTTCTTGCTGTCTTTCTGCAACTCCTCTTGTCTGTTTCATCACTTCTCTTGCTTCTTTCTGCACCTCTGTTGCTTATTTCAGCACTTCTCTTGCCTCTTTCTGTACTCCTCTTGCATCTTTCTGTACCTCTCTTGCAAATTTCTGCACCCTCTTGCCTCTTTCTGCAGACCTGCTTCCTATTTCTGCACCTCTCTTGCCTCTGTCTGTACCCGTGTTCCATCTTGCTGCACCTTGTTTGCCTGTTTGTGTGACTTTCTTGCCTCTTTCTGCAGTTCTCTTGCCCCCTTCTGCACCTCTGTTACTTCTTTGTTCACTTCTCTTGCCTCTTTCTGACTCCTCTTGCCTCTTTCTGTACCCATTTTGTTCTTTCTGCACTTCACTTGCTTCTTTCTGTACCTCTCTTGCATCTTTCTGAACCCCTGTTGCCTGTTTCTGCACCCTCTCTCTGCACCCTCCTTCCACTTTCTGTACCTCTGTTGCCTTTTTCTGCAACTTCTCTTGCATCTTTCTACACTTTCTGTTGCTTGTTTCTGCACCTCTTGTGCTTCTTTTTGCACTTCTCTTGCTTCTTCCTGCACCCTCTTGCATCGCTCTGCACCCTTCATCCCTCTTTCGGCACCTCTCTTGCCTCTTTCTGTACCTCACTTGCCTCTTTCTGCACCTCTCCTGCCTCTTTCTGCACCTGTTCTGCCTCTTTCTGCACTTCTCTTCCTTTTTATGCACCTTTCTTGTTTCTTTCTGCAACTCTCTTGTCTGTTTCATCACTTCTCTTGCTTCTTTCTGCACCTCTGTTTCTTCTTACAGCACTTCTCTTGCCTCTTTCTACACTCCTCTTGCTTCTTTCGGCACATTTCTTGCAAATTTCTGTACCCCTCTTGCCTCTTTCTGCACCCCTGTTCCCTATTTCTGCACCTATCTTGCCTCTGTCTGCACCCGTGCTCCATCTTGCTGCACCTTGTTTGCCTGTTTGTGCAACTTTCTTGCCTCTTTCTGCAGTTCTCTTGCCCCCTTCTGCACCTCTCTTACTTCTTTGTTCACTTCTCTTGCCTCTTTCTGTACCTCTGTTGCTTCTTTCTGTACCCATCTGTTGCTTCTTTCTGCACTTCACTTTGCTTCTTTCTGCACCTCTCTTGCATCTTTCTGCACCTCTGTTGCCTGTTTCTGCACCTCTCTCTGCACCCTCCTTCCACTTTCTGTACCTCTCTTGCCTCTTTCTGAACTTCTCTTGCCTCTTTCTACATTTCTGTTGCTTGTTTCTGAACTTCTGTGCTTCTTTCTGCACCTCTCTTGCTTCTTCCTGCACCCCTCTTGCATCTTTCTGCACCTTCATCCCTCTTTCTGCACCCTCTTGCCTCTTTTCTGTACCTCTCTTGCCTCTTTCTGCACCTCTCTTGCCTCTTTCTGCACCTGTTCTTGCCTCTTTCTGCACTTCTCTTCCTTTTTCTGCACCTTTCTTGTTTCTTTCTGCAACTCTCTTGTCTGTTTCATCACTTCTCTTGCTTCTTTCTGCACCTCTGTTTCTTCTTTCAGCACTTCTCTTGCCTCTTTCTACACTCCTCTTGCTTCTTTCTGCACATCTCTTGCTAACTTTCTGTACCCCTCTTGCCTCTTTCTGCACCCCTGTTCCCTATTTCTGCACCTCTCTTGCCTCTGTCTGCACCTCGTGCTCCATCTTGCTGCACCTTGTTTGCCTGTTTGTGCAACTTTCTTGCCTCTTTCTGCAGTTCTCTTGCCTCCTTCTGCACCTCTGTTGCTTCTTTGTGCACTTCTCTTGCCTCTTTCTGCACCCCTCTTGCCTCTTTCTGTACCTCTTTTTCTTCTTTCTGCACTTCTCTTGCTTCTTTCTGTACCTCTCTTGCTTCTTTATGCACCCCTGTTGCCTCTTTCTGCACCCCTCTTCCCTCTTTCTGCACCTCTCCTTCCACTTTCTGCAACTCTCTTGTCTGTTTCATCACTTCTCTTGCTTCTTTCTGCACCTCTGTTTCTTCTTTCAGCACTTCTCTTGCCTCTTTCTACACTCCTCTTGCTTCTTTCTGCACATCTCTTGCATATTTCTGTACTCCTCTTGCCTTTTTCTGCACCTCTGTTGCCTATTTCTGCACCTCTCTTGCCTCTGTCTGCACCTCTGTTCCATCTTGCTGCACCTTGTTTGCCTGTTTATGCAACTTTCTTGCCTCTTTCTGCAGCTCTCTTGCCTCCTTCTGCACCTCTGTTGCTTCTTTCTGCACTTCTCTTGCCTCTTTCTGCACCTCTCTTGCCTCTTTCTGCACCTGTCTTGCCTCTTTCTGCACTACTCTTCCTTTTTCTGCACCTTTCTTGTCTCTTTCTGCACCTCTCTTGTCTGTTTCATCACTTCTCTTGCTTCTTTCTGCACCTCTGTTGCTTCTTTCTGCACTTCTCTTGCCTCTTTCTGCACTCCTCTTGATCTTTCTGTACCTCTCTTGCAAAGTTCTGCACCCCTCTTGCCTCTTTCTGCACCCCTGCTCCCTATTTCTGCACCTCTCTTGCCTCTGTCTGCACCCGTGTTTCCATCTTGCTGCACCTCTGTTTGCCTGTTTGTGCAATTCTCTTGCCTCTTTCTGCAGTTCTCTTGCCTCTTTCTGCACCTCTGTTGCTTCTTTGTTCACTTCTCTTACCTCTTTCTGCACCCCTCTTGACTCTTTCTGCACCCATTTTGCTTCTTTCTGCACTTCTCTTGCTTCTTTCTGTACCTCTCTTGCTTCTTTCTGAACCCCTGTTGCCTGCTTCTGCACCCCTCTTTCTGCACCCCTCCTTCCACTTTCTGCACCTCTCTTGCCTCTTTCTGAACTTCTCTTGCATCTTTATACATTTCTGTTGCTTGTTTCTGGACTTCTTGTGCTTCTTTTTGCACCTCTCTTGCTTCTTCCTGCACCCATCTTGCATCGTTCTGCCCCCTTCATCCCTCTTTCGGGACTTCTCTTGCCTCTTTCTGCACCTCTCTTGCTTATTTCTGCACCCCTCTTGCGTCTTTCTGCCCCCCTCTTCCCTCTTTCTGCACCTCCCCTGCCTCCTTCTGCATCTCTCTTGCCTCTTACTATAGTTCTCTTGCCTCTTTCTGCACCTCTGTTGCTTCTTTCTGCACTTCTCTTGCCTCTTTCAGCACCCCTCCTGCATCTTTCTGCACTTCTCTTGCCTCTTTTCTGCACCACTGTTGCTTCTTTCTGCACTCTCTCTTGCCTCTTTCTGTACCTCTCTTGCCTCTTTCTGCACATCTCTCTTGCCTCTTTCTGCACTTCTCTTGCTTCTTTCTGCACCTCTCCTGCCTCTTTCTGTACTTCTATTGCCTCTTTCTGCACTCCTGTTGGTTCTATCTGCACCTCTGTTGGTTCTTTCTGCACTTCTCTTGCCTCTTTCTGCACCTCTCTTGCTTCTTTCTGCACCTCTCTTGCTTCTTTCTGCACCCTCTTGTGTCTTTCTGCACTCCTCTTGCCTCTTTCTGCATCTCTCTTGTCTCCTTCTGCACCTCTCATTGCATCTTTCTGCACTTCTCTTGCCTCTTTCTGCACCTCTGTTGCTTCTTTCTGCACTTCTCTTGCTTCTTTCTGTACCTCTCTTGCTTCTTTATGCACCCCTGTTGCCTCTTTCTGCACCCCTCTTCCCTCTTTCTGCACCTCTCCTTGCCACTTTCTGCACCTCTTACCTCTTTCTGCACCTCTGTTGCTTCTATCGCACTTCTCTTGCTTCTTTCTGCACCTCTGTTTCTTCCTTCTAGCACTTCTCTTGCCTCTTTCTACACTCCTCTTGCTTCTTTCTGCACATTTCTTGCAATTTCCTGCACCCTCTTGCCTCTTTCTGCACCCCTGTTCCCTATTTCTGCACCTCTCTTGCCTCTGTCTGCACCTGTGTTCCATCTTGCTGCACCTTGTTTGCCTGTTTGTGCAACTTTCTTGCCTCTTTCTGCAGCTCTCTTGCCTCCTTCTGCACCTCTGTTGCTTCTTTGAGCACTTCTCTTGCCTCTTTCTGCACCCCTCTTGCCTCTTTCTGCACCTGTCTTGCCTCTTTCTGCACTAATCTTCCTTTTTTGTGCACCTTTCTTGTGTCTTTCTGCAACTCCCTTGTCTGTTTCATCACTTCTCTTGCTTCTTTCTGCACCTCTGTTGCTTATTTCAGCACTTCTCTTGCCTCTTTCTGCACTCCTCTTGATCTTTCTGTACCTCTCTTGCAAAGTTCTGCACCCCTCTTGCCTCTTTCTGCACCCCTGCTCCCTATTTCTGCACCTCTCTTGCCTCTGTCTGTACCTGTGTTTCATCTTGCTGCACCTTGTTTGCCTGTTTGTGCGAGTTTCTTGCCTCTTTCTGCAGTTCTCTTGCCCCCTTCTGCACCTCTGTTGCTTCTTTGTTCACTTCTCTTGCCTCTTTCTGCACCCCTCTTGACTCTTTCTGTACCCATTTTGTTCTTTCTGCACTTCACTTGCTTCTTTTTGTACCTCTCTTGCTTCTTTCTGAACCCCTGTTGCCTGCTTCTGCACCCCTCTTTCTGCACCCCTCCTTCCACTTTCTGCACCTCTCTTGCCTCTTTCTGAACTTCTCTTGCATCTTTATACATTTCTGTTGCTTGTTTCTGGACTTCTTGTGCTTCTTTTTGCACCTCTCTTGCTTCTTTCTGCACCCCTCTTGCATCGTTCTGCACCTCTCATCCCTCTTTCTGGACTTCTCTTGCCTCTTTCTGCACCTCTCTTGCTTATTTCTGCACCCCTCTTGCGTCTTTCTGCCCCCCTCTTCCCTCTTTCTGCACCTCCCCTGCCTCCTTCTGCATCTCTCTTGCCTCTTACTATAGTTCTCTTGCCTCTTTCTGCACCTCTGTTGCTTCTTTCTGCACCTCTCTTGCCTCTTTCATGCACCTCTCCTGCATCTTTCTGCACTTCTCTTGCCTCTTTCTGCACCACTGTTGTTTTTTTCTGCACATCTCTTGCCTCTTTCTGCACTTCTCTTGCTTCTTTCTGCACTTCTCCGGCCTCTTTCTGCACTTCTATTGCCTCTTTCTGCACCCCTGTTGGTTCTATCTGCACCTCTGTTGGTTCTTTCTGCACTTCTCTTGCCTCTTTCTGCACCCCTCTTGCTTGTTTCTGCACCTCTCTTGCTTCTTTCTGCACCCTCTTGCGTCTTTCTGCACTCCTCTTCCCTCTTTCTGCACCTCTCTTGTCTCCTTCTGCACCTCTCATTCATCTTTCTACAGTTCTCTTGCCTCTTTCTGTACCTCTGTTGCTTCTTTCTGCACTTCTCTTGCCTCTTTCAGCACCCTTCTTTCCTCTGTCTGCACCTCTGTTGATTATTTCTGCAGTTCTCTTGCCTCTTTCTGCACCTGTCTTGCCTCTTTCTGCACATCTCTTGCCTCTTTCTGCACTCTCTTGCCTCTTTCTGCACCTCTCTTGCCTCTTTCTGCACTTCTCTTGCTTCTTTCTGCACTTCTCTCGCCTCTTTCTGCACTTCTGTTGCCTCTTTCTACATTTCTCTTGCTTCTTTATGGATTTCTCTTGCTTCTTTCTGCAACCATCTTGCCTCTTTCTGCACCTCTGTTGCTTATTTCTGCATTTCTCTTGCTTCTTTCTGCTCCTCTCTTGCTTCTTTCTGCACCCCTGTTGCCTCTTTCTGCACCTCGTCTTGCCTCTTTCTGCACCTCTCTTGCTCTCTTTGCTGTACCTCTGTTGTCTCTTTCTGTACCTCTCTTGCCTCCTTCTGCACCTCTCATCCATCTTTCTACAGTTCTCTTGCCTCTTTCTGTACCTCTGTTGCTTCTTTCTGCATTTCTATTGCCTCTTTCTGCACCCTTCTTTCCTCTGTCTGCACCTCTGTTGCTTATTTCTGCAGTTCTCTTGCCTCCTTCTGCACCTGTCTTGCCTCTTTCTGCACCTCTCTTGCCTCTTTCTGCACTTCTCTTGCCTCTTTCTGCACTTCTCTTGCCTCTTTCTGCACCTCTGTTGTTTTTCTGTACTTCTCTTGCCTCTTTCTGCACCTCTCTTGCCTTTTTCTGCACATCTCTTCCCTCTTTCTGCACTTTTCTTCCCTCTTTCTGCACCCTCTTGCCTCTGTCTGTACCTCACTTGCCTCTTTCAGCACCTCTCCTGCCTCTTTCTGCACCTGTCTTGCCTCTTTCTGCACCTCTCTTGCCTCTTTCTGCACCTGTCTTGCCTCTTTCTGCACCTCATCTTCCTTTTTCTGCACCTTTCTTGTGTCTTTCTGCAACTCCCTTGTCTGTTTCATCACTTCTCTTGCTTCTTTCTGCACCTCTGTTGCTTCTTTCAGCACTTCTCTTGCCTCTTTCTGTACTCCTCTTGATCTTTCTGCACCTCTCTTGCAACGTTCTGCACCTCTCTTGCCTCTTTCTGCAGACCTGCTCCCTATTTCTGCACCTCTCTTGCCTCTGTCTGCACCCTGTTCCATCTTGCTGCACCTCTGTTTGCCTGTTTGTGTGACTTCTCTTGCCTCTTTCTGCAGTTCTCTTGCCTCTTTCTGCACCTCTGTTACTTCTTTGTTCACTTCTCTTGCCTCTTTCTGCACTCCTCTTGCCTCTTTCTGCACCCATTTTGTCTCTTTCTGCACTTCACTTGCTTCTTTCTGTACCTCTCTTGCATCTTTCTGAACCCCTGTTGCCTGTTTCTGCACCCTCTCTCTGCACCCTCCTTCCACTTTCTGTACCTCTCTTGCCTTCTTTCTGAACTTCTCTTGCATCTTTCTACACTTCTGTTGCTTCGTTTCTGGACTTCTCTGTGCTTCTTTCTGCACTTCTCTTGCTTCTTCCTGCACCTCTCTTGCATCGCTCTGCCCTCTTCATCCCTCTTTCTGCACCCCTCTTGCCTCTGTCTGTACCTCCACTTGCTTCTTTCTGCACCTCTCCTGCCTCTTTCTGCACCTGTTCTGCCTCTTTCTGCACTTCTCTTCCTTTTTCTGCACCTTCTTTGTTTCTTTCTGCAACTCTCTTGTCTGTTTCATCACTTCTCTTGCTTCTTTCTGCACCTCTGTTGCTTCTTTCTGCACTTCTCTTGCCTCTTTCTGCACTCCTCTTGCTTCTTTCTGCACATTTCTTGCAACTTTCTGTACCTCTCTTGCCTCTTTCTGCACCCCTGTTCCCTATTTCTGCACCTATCTTGCCTCTGTCTGCACCCGTGCTCCATCTTGCTGCACCTTGTCTTGCCTGTTTGTGCAACTCTCTTGCCTCTTTCTGCAGTTCTCTTGCCTCCTTCTGCACCTCTGTTGCTTCTTTGTGCACTTCTCTTGCCTCTTTCTGCACCCCTCTTGCCTCTTTCTGTACCACTTTTGTTTCTTTCTGCTGTTCTCTTGCTTCTTTCTGCACCCCTCTTGCTTCTTTATGCACCTCTGTTGCCTCTTTCTGCACCCCTCTTCCCTCTTTCTGCACCCCTCCTTCCACTTTCTGCAACTCTCTTGTCTGTTTCATGCACTTCTCTTGCTTCTTTCTGCACCTCTGTTGCTTCTTTCAGCACTTCTCTTGCCTCTTTCTACACTCCTCTTGCTTCTTTCTGCACATTTCTTGCAAATTTCTGTACCCTCTTGCCTCTTTCTGCACCCCTGTTCCCTATTTCTGCACCTCTCTTGCCTCTGTCTGCACCTGTGTTCCATCTTGCTGCACCTTGTTTGCCTGTTTGTGCAACTCTCTTGCTTCTTTCTGCAGCTCTCTTGCCTCCTTCTGCACCTCTGTTGCTTCTTTGTGCACTTCTCTTGCCTCTTTCTGCACCCTCTTGCCTCTTTCTGTACCCATTTTGCTTCTTTCTGCACTTCTCTTGCTTCTTTCTGTACCTCTCTTGCCTCTTTCTGCACCCCTGTTGCCTCTTTCTGCACCCCTCTTCCCTCTTTCTGCACCCCTCCTTCTACTTTCTGCACCTCTCTTGCCTCTTTCTGTACTTCTCTTGCCTCTTTCTACATTTCTGTTGCTTGTTTCTGCACTTCTCTTGCCTCTTTCTGCACCTCTCTTGCTTCTTTCTGCACCCTCTTGCGTCTTTCTGCACCCCTCTTCCCTCTTTTCTGCACCTCTCGTTGCCTCCTTCTGCATCTCTCTTGCCTCTTTCTACAGTTCTCTTGCCTCTTTCTGCACCTCTGTTGCTTCTTTCTGCACTTCTCTTGCCTCTTTCAGCACCCCTCCTGCATCTTTCTGCACTTCTCTTGCCTCTTTCTGCACCACTGTTGCTTTTTTCTGTACTTCTCTTGCCTCTTTCTGTACCTCTCTTGCCTCTTTCTGCACATCTCTTGCCTCTTTCTGCACTTCTCTTTGCTTCTTTCTGCACTTCTCCGGCCTCTTTCTGCACTTCTATTGCCTCTTTCTGCACCCCTGTTGGTTCTTTCTGCACCTCTGTTGGCTTCTTTCTGCACCTCTCTCTTGCCTCTTTCTGCACTCCTCTTGCTTCTTTCTGCACTCTCTTGCTTCTTTCTGCACCCTCTTGTGTCTTTCTGCACTCCTCTTCCCTCTTTCTGCATCTCTCTTGCCTCTTTCTGCACCTCTCATTCATCTTTCTACAGTTCTCTTGCCTCTTTCTGCACCTCTGTTGCTTCTTTCTGCACTTCTCTTGCCTCTTTCTGCACCCTCTCTTTCCTCTGTTCTGCACCTCTGTTGCTTATTTCTGCACTTCTCTTGCCTCTCTTCTGCACCCTGTCTTGCCTCTTTCTGCACACTTCTCTTGCATCTTTCTACATTTCTGTTGCTTGTTTCTGCACTTCTTGTGCTTCTTTCTGCACTTCTCTTGCTTCTTTCTGCACCCCTCTTGCATCGCTCTGCCCCTTCATCCCTCTTTCTGCACCCCTCTTGCCTCTGTCTGTACCTCACTTGCCTCTTTCTGCACCTCTCCTGCCTCTTTCTGCACTCTGTTCTGCCTCTTTCTGCACTTCTCTTCCTTTTTATGCACCTTTCTTGTTTCTTTCTGCAACTCTCTTGTCTGTTTCATCACTTCTCTTGCTTCTTTCTGCACCTCTGTTTCTTCTTTCAGCACTTCTCTTGCCTCTTTCTACACTCCTCTTGCTTCTTTCGGCACATTCTCTTGCACATTTCTGCACCCCTCTTGCCTCTTTCTGCACCCCTGTTCCCTATTTCTGCACCTCTCTTGCCTCTGTCTGCACCTCGTGCTCCATCTTGCTGCACCTTGTTTGCCTGTTTGTGCAACTTTCTTGCCTCTTTCTGCAGTCTCTCTTGCCTCTTTCTGCACCTCTGTTGCTTCTTTGTGCACTTCTCTTGCCTCTTTCTGCACCCTCTTGCCTCTTTCTGCACCACTTTTGCTTCTTTCTGCACTTCTCTTGCTTCTTTCTGTACCTCTCTTGCTTCTTTATGCACCCCTGTTGCCTCTTTCTGCACCCCTCTTCCCTCTTTCTGCACCTCTCTTCCACTTTCTGCAACTCTCTTGTCTGTTTCATCACTTCTCTTGCTTCTTTCTGCACCTCTGTTTCTTCTTTCAGCACTTCTCTTGCCTCTTTCTACACTCCTCTTGCTTCTTTCGGCACATTTCTTGCAAATTTCTGTACCCCTCTTGCCTTTTTCTGCACCCCTGTTCCCTATTTCTGCACCTCTCTTGCCTCTGTCTGCACCTGTGTTCCATCTTGCTGCACCTTGTTTGCCTGTTTGTGCAACTTTCTTGCCTCTTTCTGCAGCTCTCTTGCCTCCTTCTGCACCTCTGTTGCTTCTTTGTGCACTTCTCTTGCATCTTTCTGCACCCCTCTTGCCTTTTTCTGTACCCATTTTGCTTCTTTCTGCACTTCTCTTGCTTCTTTCTGTACCTCTCTTGCATTTTTCTGAACCCCTGTTGCCTCTTTCTGCACCCCTCTTCCCTCTTTCTGCACCCCTCCTTCCACTTTCTGCACCTCTCTTGCCTCTTTCTTCACTTCTCTTGCCTCTTTCTACATTTCTGTTGCATGTTTCTGGACTTCTCTTGCCTCTTTCTGCACCTCTCTTGCTTCTTTCTGCACCCCTCTTGCGTCTTTCTGCCCCCCTCTTCCCTCTTTCTGCACCTCCCCTGCCTCCTTCTGCATCTCTCTTGCCTCTTACTATAGTTCTCTTGCCTCTTTCTGCACCTCTGTTGCTTCTTTCTGCACTTCTCGTGCCTCTTTCAGCACCCATCCTGCATCTTTCTGCACTTCTCTTGCCTCTTTCTGCACCACTGTTGTTTTTTTCTGTACTTCTCTTGCCTCTTTCTGTACCTCTCTTGCCTTTTCTGCACATCTCTTGCCTCTTTCTGCACTTCTCTTGCTTCTTTCTGCACTTCTCCTGCCTCTTTCTGCACTTCTATTGCCTCTTTCTGCACCCCTGTTGGTTCTATCTGCACCTCTGTTGGTTCTTTCTGCACTTCTCTTGCCTCTTTCTGCACCCTCTTGCTTGTTTCTGCACCTCTCTTGCTTCTTTCTGCACCCTCTTGCGTCTTTCTGCACTCCTCTTCCCTCTTTCTGCATCTCTCTTGTCTCCTTCTGCACCTCTCATTCATCTTTCTACAGTTCTCTTGCCTCTTTCTGTACCTCTGTTGCTTCTTTCTGCACTTCTCTTGCCTCTTTCAGCACCCTTCTTTCCTCTGTATGCACCTCTGTTGATTATTTCTGCAGTTCTCTTGCCTCCTTCTGCACCTGTCTTGCCTCTTTCTGCGCATCTCTTGCCTCTTTCTGCATTTCTCTTGCCTCTTTCTGCACTTCTCTTGCCTCTTTCTGCGCTTCTCTTGCTTCTTTCTGCACTTCTCTCGCCTCTTTCTGCACTTCTGTTGCCTCTTTCTACATTTCTCTTGCTTCTTTATGGACTTCTCTTGCTTCTTTCTGCAACCATCTTGCCTCTTTCTGCACCTCTGTTGCTTATTTCTGCATTTCTCTTGCTTCTTTCTGCTCCTCTCTTGCTTCTTTCTGCACCCCTGTTGCCTCTTTCTGCACTCGTCTTCCCTCTTTCTGCACCTCTCTTGTCTCTTTGTGTACCTCTGTTGTCTCTTTGTGCACCTCTCTTGCCTCCTTCTGCACCTCTCATCCATCTTTATACAGTTCTCTTGCCTCTTTCTGTACCTCTGTTGCTTCTTTCTGCATTTCTATTGCCTCTTTCAGCACCCTTCTTTCCTCTGTCTGCACCTCTGTTGATTATTTCTGCAGTTCTCTTGCCTCCTTCTGCACCTGTCTTGCCTCTTTCTGCGCATCTCTTGCCTCTTTCTGCACTTCTCTTGCCTCTTTCTGCACTTCTCTTGCCTCTTTCTGCACCACTGTTGCTTCTTTCTGTACTTCTCTTGCCTCTTTCTGTACCTCTCTTGCCTCTTTCTGCACATCTCTTCCCTCTTTCTGCACTTTTCTTCCCTCTTTCTGCACCCCTCTTGCCTCTGTCTGTATCTCACTTGCCTCTTTCAGCACCTCTCCTGCCTCTTTCTGCACCTGTCTTGCCTCTTTCTGCACCTCTCCTGCCTCTTTCTGCACCTGTCTTGCCTCTTTCTGCACTAATCTTCCTTTTTGTGCACCTTTCTTGTGTCTTTCTGCAACTCCCTTGTCTGTTTCATCACTTCTCTTGCTTCTTTCTGCACCTCTGTTGCTTATTTCAGCACTTCTCTTGCCTCTTTCTGTACTCCTCTTGATCTTTCTGTACCTCTCTTGCAAAGTTCTGCACCAATCTTGCCTCTTTCTGCAAACCTGCTCCCTATTACTGCACCTCTCTTGCCTCTGTCTGTACCCGTGTTCCATCTTGCTGCACCTTGTTTGCCTGTTTGTGTGACTTCTCTTGCCTCTTTCTGCAGTTCTCTTGCCCCTTTCTGCACCTCTGTTACTTCTTTGTTCACTTCTCTTGCCTCTTTCTGGACCCTCTTTCTGTACCCATTTTGTTCTTTCTGCACTTCACTTGCTTCTTTCTGTACCTCTCTTGCATCTTTCTGAACCCCTGTTGCCTGTTTCTGCACCTCTCTCTGCACTCCTCCTTCCACTTTCTGTACCTCTCTTGCCTCTTTCTGAACTTCTTTTGCATCTTTCTACATTTCTGTTGCTTGTTTCTGGACTTCTTGTGCTTCTTTCTGCACTTCTCTTGCTTCTTCCTGCACCCTCTTGCATCGCTTCTGCCCCTTCATCCCTCTTTCAGCACCTCTCTTGCCTCTGTCTGTACCTCACTTGCCTCTTTCTGTACTCTCTCCTGCCTCTTTCTGCACCTGTTCTGCCTCTTTCTGCACTTCTCTTCCTTTTTATGCACCTTTCTTGTTTCTTTCTGCAACTCTCTTGTCTGTTTCATCACTTCTCTTGCTTCTTTCTGCACCTCTGTTTCTTCTTTCTGCACTTCTCTTGCCTCTTTCTACACTCCTCTTGCTTCTTTCTGCACATTTCTTGCAAATTTCTGTACCCTCTTGCCTCTTTCTGCACCCCTGTTCCCTATTTCTGCACCTCTCTTGCCTCTGTCTGCACTCCGTGCTCCATCTTGCTGCACCTTGTTTGCCTGTTTGTGCAACTTCTCTTGCCTCTTTCTGCAGTTCTCTTGCCTCCTTCTGCACCTCTGTTGCTTCTTTGTGCACTTCTCTTGCCTCTTTCTGCACCCTCTTGCCTCTTTCTGTACCAATTTTGCTTCTTTCTGCACTTCTCTTGCTACTTTCTGTACCTCTCTTGCTTCTTTATGCACCCCTGTTGCCTCTTTCTGCACCCCTCTTCCCTCTTTCTGCACCCCTCCTTCCACTTTCTGCAACTCTCTTGTCTGTTTCTATCACTTCTCTTGCTTCTTTCTGCACCTCTATTTCTTCTTTCAGCACTTCTCTTGCCTCTTTCTACACTCCTCTTGCTTCTTTCGGCACATTTCTTGCAAATTTCTGTACCCCTCTTGCCGCTTTCTGCACCCCTGTTCCCTATTTCTGCACCTCTCTTGCCTCTGTCTGCACCTCTGTTCCATCTTGCTGCACCTTGTTTGCTCTGTTTGTGCAACTTCTCTTGCCTCTTTCTGCAGCTCTCTTGCCTCCTTCTGCACCTCTGTTGCTTCTTTCGTGCACTTCTATTGCCTCTTTCTGCACCCTCTTGCCTCTTTCTGCACCCATTTTGCTTCTTTCTGCACTTCTCTTGCTTCTTTCTGTACCTCTCCTGCTTCTTTCTGTACCCCTTTTGCCTCTTTCTGCACCCCTCTTCCCTCTTTCTGCACCCCTCCTTCCACTTTCTGCACCTCTCTTGCCTCTTTCTGTACTTCTCTTGGCTCTTTCTACATTTCTGTTGCTTGTTTCTGGACTTCTCTTGCCTCTTTCTGCACCTCTCTTGCTTCTTTCTGCACCCTCTTGCGTCTTTCTGCCTCCCTCTTCCCTCTTTCTGCACCTCTCGTGCCTCCTTCTGCATCTCTCTTGCCTCTTATTATAGTTCTCTTGCCTCTTTCTGCACCTCTGTTGCTTCTTTCTGCACTTCTCTTGCCTCTTTCAGCACCCCTCCTGCATCTTTCTGCACTTCTCTTGCCTCTTTCTGCACCACTGTTGTTTTTTTCTGTACTTCTCTTGCCTCTTTCTGTACCTCTCTTGCCTTTTTCTGCACATCTCTTGCCTCTTTCTGCACTTCTCTTGCTTCTTTCTGCACTTCTCCGGCCTCTTTCTGCACTTCTATTGCCTCTTTCTGCACCTCTGTTGGTTCTATCTGCACCTCTGTTGGTTCTTTCTGCACTTCTCTTCCTTTTTGTGCACCTTTCTTGTGTCTTTCTGCAACTCCCTTGTCTGTTTCATCACTTCTCTTGCTTCTTTCTGCACCTCTGTTGCTTCTTTCAGCACTTCTCTTGCCTCTTTCTGTACTCCTCTTGATCTTTCTGTACCTCTCTTGCAAAGTTCTGCACCCTCTTGCCTCTTTCTGCAAACCTGCTCCCTATTTCTGCACATCTCTTGCCTCTGTCTGTACCCGTGTTCCATCTTGCTGCACCTTGTTTGCCTGTTTGTTTGACTTTCTTGCCTCTTTCTGCAGTTCTCTTGCCCCCTTCTGCACCTCTGTTACTTCTTTGTTCACTTCTCTTGCCTCTTTCTGGACCCCTCTTGCCTCTTTCTGTACCCATTGTGTTCTTTCTGCACTTCACTTGCTTCTTTTTGTACCTCTCTTGCATCTTTCTGAACCCCTGTTGCCTGTTTCTGCACCCCTCTCTCTGCACCCCTCCTTCCACTTTCTGTACCTCTCTTGCCTCTTTCTGAACTTCTCTTGCATCTTTCTACATTTCTGTTGCTTGTTTCTGGACTTCTCTGTGCCTCTTTCTGCACTTCTCTTGCTTCTTCCTGCACCCCTCTTGCATCGCTCTGCCCCTTCATCCCTCTTTCGGCACCCCTCTTGCCTCTGTCTGTACCTCACTTGCCTCTTTCTGCACCTCTCCTGCCTCTTTCTGCACCTGTTCTGTCTCTTTCTGCACTTCTCTTCCTTTTTATGCACCTTTCTTGTTTCTTTCTGCAACTCTCTTGTCTGTTTCATCACTTCTCTTGCTTCTTTCTGCACCTCTGTTTCTTCTTTCAGCACTTCTCTTGCCTCTTTCTGCACTCCTCTTGCTTCTTTCGGCACATTTCTTGCAAATTTCTGTACCTCTCTTGCTCTTTCTGCACCCCTGTTCCCTATTTCTGCACCTCTCTTGCCTCTGTCTGCACCCGTGCTCCATCTTGCTGCACCTTGTTTGCCTGTTTGTGCAACTTTCTTGCCTCTTTCTGCAGTTCTCTTGCCTCCTTCTGCACCTCTGTTGCTTCTTTGTGCACTTCTCTTGCCTCTTTCTGCACCCCTCTTGCCTCTTTCTGTACCAATTTTGCTTCTTTCTGCACTTTTCTTGCTTCTTTCTGTACCTCTCTTGCTTCTTTATGCACCCCTGTTGCCTCTTTCTGCACCCCTCTTCCCTCTTTCTGCACCCTCCTTCCACTTTCTGCAACTCTCTTTGTCTGTTTCATCACTTCTCTTGCTTCTTTCTGCACCTCTGTTTCTTCTTTCAGCACTTCTCTTGCCTCTTTCTACACTCCTCTTGCTTCTTTCGGCACATTTCTTGCAAATTTCTGTACCCTCTTGCCTCTTTCTGCACCCCTGTTCCCTATTTCTGCACCTCTCTTGCCTCTGTCTGCACCTGTGTTACATCTTGCTGCACCTTGTTTGCCTGTTTGTGCAACTTTCTTGCCTCTTTCTGCAGCTCTCTTGCCTCCTTCTGCACCTCTGTTGCTTCTTTGTGCACTTCTCTTGCCTCTTTCTGCACCCCTCTTGCCTCTTTCTGTACCCATTTTGCTTCTTTCTGCACTTCTCTTGCTTCTTTCTGTACCTCTCTTGCATCTTTCTGAACCCCTGTTGCCTCTTTCTGCACCCCTCTTCCCTCTTTCTGCACCCCTCCTTCCACTTTCTGCACCTCTCTTGCCTCTTTCTGTACTTCTCTTGGCTCTTTCTACATTTCTGTTGCTTGTTTCTGGACTTCTCTTGCCTCTTTCTGCACCTCTCTTGCTTCTTTCTGCACCCCTCTTGCGTCTTTCTGCCCCCCTCTTCCCTCTTTCTGCACCTCCCGTGCCTCCTTCTGCATCTCTCTTGCCTCTTACTATAGTTCTCTTGACTCTTTCTGCACCTCTGTTGCTTCTTTATGCACTTCTCGTGCCTCTTTCAGCACCCCTCCTGCATCTTTCTGCACTTCTCTTGCCTCTTTCTGCACCACTGTTGTTTTTTTCTGTACTTCTCTTGCCTCTTTCTGTACCTCTCTTGCCTTTTTCTGCACATCTCTTGCCTCTTTCTGCACTTCTCTTGCTTCTTTCTGCACTTCTCCGGCCTCTTTCTGCACTTCTATTGCCTCTTTCTGCACCCCTGTTGGTTCTATCTGCACCTCTGTTGGTTCTTTCTGCACTTCTCTTGCCTCTTTCTGCACCCCTCTTGCTTGTTTCTGCACCTCTCTTGCTTCTTTCTGCACCCCTCTTGTGTCTTTCTGCACTCCTCTTCCCTCTTTCTGCATCTCTCTTGTCTCCTTCTGCACCTCTCATTCATCTTTCTACAGTTCTCTTGCCTCTTTCTGTACCTCTGTTGCTTCTT
Source organism: Calotriton arnoldi (assembly GCA_963921515.1). Lineage (NCBI taxonomy): Eukaryota > Metazoa > Chordata > Amphibia > Caudata > Salamandridae > Calotriton > Calotriton arnoldi. Next base: position 175,618 of record CAWUFW010014381.1, on the reverse strand, counting down.
TCTGCACTTCTCTTTCCTCTTTCAGCACCCTTCTTTCCTCTGTCTGCACCTCTGTTGATTATTTCTGCAGTTCTCTTGCCTCCTTCTGCACCTGTCTTGCCTCTTTCTGCGCATCTCTTGCCTCTTTCTGCATTTCTCTTGCCTCTTTCTGCACTTCTCTTGCCTCTTTCTGCGCTTCTCTTGCTTCTTTCTGCACTTCTCTCGCCTCTTTCTGCACTTCTGTTGCCTCTTTCTACATTTCTCTTGCTTCTTTATGGACTTCTCTTGCCTCTTTCTGCAACCATCTTGCCTCTTTCTGCACCTCTGTTGCTTATTTCTGCATTTCTCTTGCTTCTTTCTGCTCCTCTCTTGCTTCTTTCTGCACCCCTGTTGCCTCTTTCTGCACTCGTCTTCCCTCTTTCTGCACCTCTCTTGTCTCTTTGTGTACCTCTGTTGTCTCTTTGTGTACCTCTCTTGCCTCCTTCTGCACCTCTCATCCATCTTTATACAGTTCTCTTGCCTCTTTCTGTACCTCTGTTGCTTCTTTCTGCATTTCTATTGCCTCTTTCAGCACCCTTCTTTCCTCTGTCTGCACCTCTGTTGATTATTTCTGCAGTTCTCTTGCCTCCTTCTGCACCTGTCTTGCCTCTCTCTGCGCATCTCTTGCCTCTTTCTGCACTTCTCTTGCCTCTTTCTGCACTTCTCTTGCCTCTTTCTGCACCACTGTTGTTTTTTTCTGTACTTCTCTTGCCTCTTTCTGTACCTCTCTTGCCTTTTTCTGCACATCTCTTCCCTCTTTCTGCACTTTTCTTCCCTCTTTCTGCACCCCTCTTGCCTCTGTCTGTACCTCACTTGCCTCTTTCAGCACCTCTCCTGCCTCTTTCTGCACCTGTCTTGCCTCTTTCTGCACCTCTCCTGCCTCTTTCTGCACCTGTCTTGCCTCTTTCTGCACTAATCTTCCTTTTTTGTGCACCTTTCTTGTGTCTTTCTGCAACTCCCTTGTCTGTTTCATCACTTCTCTTGCTTCTTTCTGCACCTCTGTTGCTTATTTCAGCACTTCTCTTGCCTCTTTCTGTACTCCTCTTGATCTTTCTGTACCTCTCTTGCAAAGTTCTGCACCAATCTTGCCTCTTTCTGCAAACCTGCTCCCTATTACTGCACCTCTCTTGCCTCTGTCTGTACCCGTGTTCCATCTTGCTGCACCTTGTTTGCCTGTTTGTGTGACTTTCTTGCCTCTTTCTGCAGTTCTCTTGCCCCCTTCTGCACCTCTGTTACTTCTTTGTTCACTTCTCTTGCCTCTTTCTGGACCCCTCTTTCTGTACCCATTTTGTTCTTTCTGCACTTCACTTGCTTCTTTTTGTACCTCTCTTGCATCTTTCTGAACCCCTGTTGCCTGTTTCTGCACCCCTCTCTCTGCACCCCTCCTTCCACTTTCTGTACCTCTCTTGCCTCTTTCTGAACTTCTTTTGCATCTTTCTACATTTCTGTTGCTTGTTTCTGGACTTCTTGTGCTTCTTTTTGCACTTCTCTTGCTTCTTCCTGCACCCCTCTTGCATCGCTCTGCCCCTTCATCCCTCTTTCAGCACCCCTCTTGCCTCTGTCTGTACCTCACTTGCCTCTTTCTGTACCTCTCCTGCCTCTTTCTGCACCTGTTCTGCCTCTTTCTGCACTTCTCTTCCTTTTTATGCACCTTTCTTGTTTCTTTCTGCAACTCTCTTGTCTGTTTCATCACTTCTCTTGCTTCTTTCTGCACCTCTGTTTCTTCTTTCAGCACTTCTCTTGCCTCTTTCTACACTCCTCTTGCTTCTTTCGGCACATTTCTTGCAAATTTCTGTACCCCTCTTGCCTCTTTCTGCACCCCTGTTCCCTATTTCTGCACCTCTCTTGCCTCTGTCTGCACCCGTGCTCCATCTTGCTGCACCTTGTTTGCCTGTTTGTGCAACTTTCTTGCCTCTTTCTGCAGTTCTATTGCCTCCTTCTGCACCTCTGTTGCTTCTTTGTGCACTTCTCTTGCCTCTTTCTGCACCCCTCTTGCCTCTTTCTGTACCAATTTTGCTTCTTTCTGCACTTCTCTTGCTACTTTCTGTACCTCTCTTGCTTCTTTATGCACCCCTGTTGCCTCTTTCTGCACCCCTCTTCCCTCTTTCTGCACCCCTCCTTCCACTTTCTGCAACTCTCTTGTCTGTTTCATCACTTCTCTTGCTTCTTTCTGCACCTCTATTTCTTCTTTCAGCACTTCTCTTGCCTCTTTCTACACTCCTCTTGCTTCTTTCGGCACATTTCTTGCAAATTTCTGTACCCCTCTTGCCGCTTTCTGCACCCCTGTTCCCTATTTCTGCACCTCTCTTGCCTCTGTCTGCACCTGTGTTCCATCTTGCTGCACCTTGTTTGCCTGTTTGTGCAACTTTCTTGCCTCTTTCTGCAGCTCTCTTGCCTCCTTCTGCACCTCTGTTGCTTCTTTGTGCACTTCTCTTGCCTCTTTCTGCACCCCTCTTGCCTCTTTCTGTACCCATTTTGCTTCTTTCTGCACTTCTCTTGCTTCTTTCTGTACCTCTCTTGCATCTTTCTGAACCCCTGTTGCCTCTTTCTGCACCCTCTTCCCTCTTTCTGCACCCCTCCTTCCACTTTCTGCACCTCTCTTGCCTCTTTCTGTACTTCTCTTGGCTCTTTCTACATTTCTGTTGCTTGTTTCTGGACTTCTCTTGCCTCTTTCTGCACCTCTCTTGCTTCTTTCTGCACCCCTCTTGCGTCTTTCTGCCCCCCTCTTCCCTCTTTCTGCACCTCCCGTGCCTCCTTCTGCATCTCTCTTGCCTCTTACTATAGTTCTCTTGCCTCTTTCTGCACCTCTGTTGCTTCTTTCTGCACTTCTCTTGCCTCTTTCAGCACCCCTCCTGCATCTTTCTGCACTTCTCTTGCCTCTTTCTGCACCACTGTTGTTTTTTTCTGTACTTCTCTTGCCTCTTTCTGTACCTCTCTTGCCTTTTTCTGCACATCTCTTGCCTCTTTCTGCACTTCTCTTGCTTCTTTCTGCACTTCTCCGGCCTCTTTCTGCACTTCTATTGCCTCTTTCTGCACCCCTGTTGGTTCTATCTGCACCTCTGTTGGTTCTTTCTGCACTTCTCTTCCTTTTTTGTGCACCTTTCTTGTGTCTTTCTGCAACTCCCTTGTCTGTTTCATCACTTCTCTTGCTTCTTTCTGCACCTCTGTTGCTTATTTCAGCACTTCTCTTGCCTCTTTCTGTACTCCTCTTGATCTTTCTGTACCTCTCTTGCAAAGTTCTGCACCCCTCTTGCCTCTTTCTGCAGACCTGCTCCCTATTTCTGCACCTCTCTTGCCTCTGTCTGTACCCGTGTTCCATCTTGCTGCACCTTGTTTGCCTGTTTGTGTGACTTTCTTGCCTCTTTCTGCAGTTCTCTTGCCCCCTTCTGCACCTCTGTTACTTCTTTGTTCACTTCTCTTGCCTCTTTCTGGACCCCTCTTGCCTCTTTCTGTACCCATTTTGTTCTTTCTGCACTTCACTTGCTTCTTTTTGTACCTCTCTTGCATCTTTCTGAACCCCTGTTGCCTGTTTCTGCACCCCTCTCTCTGCACCCCTCCTTCCACTTTCTGTACCTCTCTTGCCTCTTTCTGAACTTCTCTTGCATCTTTCTACATTTCTGTTGCTTGTTTCTGGACTTCTTGTGCTTCTTTTTGCACTTCTCTTGCTTCTTCCTGCACCCCTCTTGCATCGCTCTGCCCCTTCATCCCTCTTTCGGCACCCCTCTTGCCTCTGTCTGTACCTCACTTGCCTCTTTCTGCACCTCTCCTGCCTCTTTCTGCACCTGTTCTGTCTCTTTCTGCACTTCTCTTCCTTTTTATGCACCTTTCTTGTTTCTTTCTGCAACTCTCTTGTCTGTTTCATCACTTCTCTTGCTTCTTTCTGCACCTCTGTTTCTTCTTTCAGCACTTCTCTTGCCTCTTTCTACACTCCTCTTGCTTCTTTCGGCACATTTCTTGCAAATTTCTGTACCCCTCTTGCCTTTCTGCACCCCTGTTCCCTATTTCTGCACCTCTCTTGCCTCTGTCTGCACCCGTGCTCCATCTTGCTGCACCTTGTTTGCCTGTTTGTGCAACTTTCTTGCCTCTTTCTGCAGTTCTCTTGCCTCCTTCTGCACCTCTGTTGCTTCTTTGTGCACTTCTCTTGCCTCTTTCTGCACCCCTCTTGCCTCTTTCTGTACCAATTTTGCTTCTTTCTGCACTTCTCTTGCTTCTTTCTGTACCTCTCTTGCTTCTTTATGCACCCCTGTTGCCTCTTTCTGCACCCCTCTTCCCTCTTTCTGCACCCCTCCTTCCACTTTCTGCAACTCTCTTGTCTGTTTCATCACTTCTCTTGCTTCTTTCTGCACCTCTGTTTCTTCTTTCAGCACTTCTCTTGCCTCTTTCTACACTCCTCTTGCTTCTTTCGGCACATTTCTTGCAAATTTCTGTACCCCTCTTGCCTCTTTCTGCACCCCTGTTCCCTATTTCTGCACCTCTCTTGCCTCTGTCTGCACCTGTGTTCCATCTTGCTGCACCTTGTTTGCCTGTTTGTGCAACTTTCTTGCCTCTTTCTGCAGCTCTCTTGCCTCCTTCTGCACCTCTGTTGCTTCTTTGTGCACTTCTCTTGCCTCTTTCTGCACCCCTCTTGCCTCTTTCTGTACCCATTTTGCTTCTTTCTGCACCTCTCTTGCCTCTTTCTGCACTTGTCTTGCATCTTTCTGCACCTCTATTACCTATTTCTGTACCCCTCTTCCCTCTTTCTGCACCCTCCTTCCACTTTCTGCACCTCTCTTGCCTCTTTCTGTACTTCTCTTGGCTCTTTCTACATTTCTGTTGCTTGTTTCTGGACTTCTCTTGCCTCTTTCTGCACCTCTCTTGCTTCTTTCTGCACCCTCTTGCGTCTTTCTGCCCCCTCTTCCCTCTTTCTGCACCTCCCGTGCCTCCTTCTGCATCTCTCTTGCCTCTTACTATAGTTCTCTTGACTCTTTCTGCACCTCTGTTGCTTCTTTATGCACTTCTCGTGCCTCTTTCAGCACCCCTCCTGCATCTTTCTGCACTTCTCTTGCCTCTTTCTGCACCACTGTTGTTTTTTTCTGTACTTCTCTTGCCTCTTTCTGTACCTCTCTTGCCTTTTTCTGCACATCTCTTGCCTCTTTCTGCACTTCTCTTGCTTCTTTCTGCACTACTCCGGCCTCTTTCTGCACTTCTATTGCCTCTTTCTGCACCCCTGTTGGTTCTATCTGCACCTCTGTTGGTTCTTTCTGCACTTCTCTTGCCTCTTTCTGCACACCTCTTGCTTGTTTCTGCACCTCTCTTGCTTCTTTCTGCAACCCTCTTGTGTCTTTCTGCACTCCTCTTCCCTCTTTCTGCATCTCTCTTGTCTCCTTCTGCACCTCTCATTCATCTTTCTACAGTTCTCTTGCCTCTTTCTGTACCTCTGTTGCTTCTTTCTGCACTTCTCTTGCCTCTTTCAGCACCCTTCTTTCCTCTGTCTGCACCTCTGTTGATTATTTCTGCAGTTCTCTTGCCTCCTTCTGCACCTGTCTTGCCTCTTTCTGCGCATCTCTTGCCTCTTTCTGCATTTCTCTTGCCTCTTTCTGCACTTCTCTTGCCTCTTTCTGCGCTTCTCTTGCTTCTTTCTGCACTTCTCTCGCCTCTTTCTGCACTTCTGTTGCCTCTTTCTACATTTCTCTTGCTTCTTTATGGACTTCTCTTGCCTCTTTCTGCAACCATCTTGCCTCTTTCTGCACCTCTGTTGCTTATTTCTGCATTTCTCTTGCTTCTTTCTGCTCCTCTCTTGCTTCTTTCTGCACCCCTGTTGCCTCTTTCTGCCCTCGTCTTCCCTCTTTCTGCACCTCTCTTGTCTCTTTGTGTACCTCTGTTGTCTCTTTGTGTACCTCTCTTGCCTCCTTCTGCACCTCTCATCCATCTTTCTACAGTTCTCTTGCCTCTTTCTGTACCTCTGTTGCTTCTTTCTGCATTTCTATTGCCTCTTTCAGCACCCTTCTTTCCTCTGTCTGCACCTCTGTTGATTATTTCTGCAGTTCTCTTGCCTCCTTCTGCACCTGTCTTGCCTCTTTCTGCGCATCTCTTGCCTCTTTCTGCACTTCTCTTGCCTCTTTCTGCACTTCTCTTGCCTCTTTCTGCGCTTCTCTTGCTTCTTTCTGCACCTCTCTTGCCTCTTTCTGCACTTCTGTTGCCTCTTTCTACATTTCTCTTGCTTCTTTATGGACTTCTCTTGCCTCTTTCTGCAACCATCTTGCCTCTTTCTGCACCTCTGTTGCTTATTTCTAAATTTCTCTTGCTTCTTTCTGCTCCTCTCTTGCTTCTTTCTGCACCCCTGTTGCCTCTTTCTGCACTCGTCTTCCCTCTTTCTGCACCTCTCTTATCTCTTTGTGTACCTCTGTTGTCTCTTTGTGTACCTCTTTGCCTCTTTATGCACTTCTCTTGCCTCTTTCTCCACCTCTGTTGCTTCTTTCTGCACTTCTCTTCCCTCTTTATGCATTTCTGTTCCTTCTTTGAGCACTTCTCTTGCCTCTTTCTGCACCTGTTACTTGTTTCAGCATTTCTCTTGCCTCTTTCTGCCCCCCTGTTCCCTCTTTCTGCACCTCTCTTGTCTGTTTCTGCACCTCTTGCCTCTTTCTGCACCCCTGTTCCCTCTTTCTGCACCTCTCTTGCCTGTTTCTGCAACTCTCTTGCCTCTTTCTGCAGCTCACTTTCCTGTTTCTGTACCTTTCTTGCCTCTTTCTGCTCCTCTTTTGCCTCTTTCTACACTTCTCTTGCCGCTTTCTGTACTTCTCATGCCTCTTTCTGCACATTTCCTACTCTTTCTGCATCTCTTTTGTTTTTTTCTACACTTCTCTTGCTTCTTTCTGTACTTCTCTTGCCTGTTTCTATATTGAAATGGGAAGTGCAAGCTGTTAAGTTTAAAGGTCTGCGTGCTCTCGTGACTGAGGTATATGTCTACTTGTACATGTATTCTCACATGTGTTATGGATCTGAAGATGGTAGCTTAAAAAGCGGGTAGCTTCTCTTATTGGTGGTCAAATCTTGTTAGTTCTGCTCTGTCATTCGGTTGCACAGGCAGATATGTGTTATGTATATAGGTATTATAGAACCACTCAAATGTACTATTGAATATGCATGTGCCCTGTATTAGGAGCAGAAAGAAATACCTGCACCTTCTTGTACACAAATTTACAGAGTATGCTGTTTGAAACACGGATATTCAAGTTTTTGTATGTTTATTTTTATGTAACATGTCACCAGGTAAAAGCAGAGACACACGCATGCATACCTTCCCAAACTTGGTCAGACTTACAACAGTGATATGGTTAGGATTGCTGTTTTACATTTGGTAGGCCTAACATTCTGAACAGTCAATGAATAGTGAACCTTCAAGAGAAAAGTGAGGTTTAAGACATCTTGGGAGAAGGATTAGTGATTAGGCTACTTTGTATGAGTCTGTTGTAAGGTACAGTCAAAGTAGGCCTCTTTCTGCACCTCTGTTGGTTCTTTCTGCACTTCTCTTGCTTCTTTCTGCACCTTTCTTCCTCTTTCTGTACATGTCCTACCTATTTAGGCATAGTTAGAAATTAGCATTTAAAAAACCTTAGAAATTCACTAAAAAAAACATAGCTTTCAGGGACGTTATAGTTAGAAATTAGCATTTAAAAAACCTTGGAAATTCACTGGAAAAAAACACAGGTTTCAGGGATGTTATAGTTAGTTGGACATTTCACTTGTACAAAACCAGAGAAATTCGGCCGTTATAGTTAGTTGAGATAACTATAACTCGCGCCCGTGAAATGCATTGCTGATGACGTCACATAATACATCACTCATGACATGGTCAGTGACGTCACTGATGACATCACTGATGACATCTCAAATTACCTCATTGATGACATCACTGATGACATCATCCAGTGACTGAGTGTTTCTGAAAAGTTTAAGAATGTTATCTATATATACGCCAAGGTGTATTGAAGAATGAGTGGGTGTATGAGTGTCTGTATGGATGATTTTGTGGGTGCGTGACCAACTGTATAAATGAGTGATTAAACGTGTCTTAGTGAATGCATGGGTGAATTTATTTATGGGTTTTGTATAGCGCCTGAATCACCCCCTGAGGGGTATCTCTGAGCTTTGGACAGTGCTGCTCAATGGGCTGATGAGCAATGTTAAAATAGGGTGGTCTTAAGAGGTTTCCTGATGCGCAAATAGTCAGAGCATTGTCTCAGGTGAATGGGGAGCTGGTTCCAGTAAAGGGGAGCGAGGTAAGAAAAGGATTTCCCACCCAGCCTTGTGTTCCTGACCCTGGGGACTAAAAGAAGCGATTTGCTTCCTGACCTAAGGGTCCTTGTAGGAGCGTAATGCTTGAGTTTCCTAGAGATGTAGAGAGGGCCTTTGTTATGCAAGGCCTTATGGACGATACAATAGTCTTTGAATTTGACACGCTTGCGGATTGGAAGCCAGTGGAGCTGTTGAAGAAGGGGAAGGGAAGCAGTTTTATACGGGGTGTTCATGACGAGGCACGCAGCGGTGTTCTGGACCACCTGCAACCTGCTGAGTCAAGACTCGTTGGCAGAGACCAGGAGAGCGTTGCAGTAGTTGAGACGGCTCATTACCATGGTCTGAATAAGGGTTTTACGGGTGTGATCTGGAAGAAAAGGAAAGATTCGTCATAGCAGGCCCAACACATAGAAGCAGGCGCCGGCCGTGTGAGCAGCATGCTTCTTTAAGGATAAGGCACGATCTAGACGAATGCCCAAGTTTTTAACTAGGGCCTTAGGGCCAGGAGGGGCACCAAGGGCTGCCGGCCACCAGTCTGGGGTCCACAGTGGAGGGGCATCTCCAAAGAGCATGATCTCCTTCTTCCCTGCATTAAGTTGGAGAAAATTACTTTTCATCCAATGAGCAATGGCTGTCATTCCCTCCAAAAATGTGGGCTGAGCCGAACTTGGAGGATTTGTTAAAAGAGAAGAGAAGCTGGGTGTCATCAGCATAAGAAATGGGCAGAAAGCCGCTGGACCTAAGGAGGTTGGCCAAGGGAGCAATATAGATGTTGAACAATGTAGGGCTCAAACATGAGCCCTGAGGAACACCCTTGGTCAGTTCCATCGTCTTCAACCGAAAAGGGCCTAGATTGACAGTCTGGGTACAGGAGGACAGGAAGCTCGTCATCCACTGAAGGGCATGTACTCCAAGTCCAATCTCCTCCAATCTCCTGAGCAAGATTTGGTGTGAGACCGTGTCGAACGCGGCAGAAAGGTCCAACAGCACGAGAATCGTAGAGTGGCCACTGTCTAGGGTCATCCTGATGTTATCCGTGACCTCCCACAGGGCAGACTCCGTGCTGTATTTGGGCCTGAAACCAGAATGAGAGGGGTCCAGGCTGCCAGTATTTTCAACATGGACAGATAGATGTTTATTGATGTATTTTTCCAGGACTTTGCTCAGGAGAGGTAGTAAGGAAATGGGGTGGAGATTGGAGAGCTCTTCCATAGGGACCTTGGGATTTTTACAGATAGGGATGACCTGTGCCGCCTTCCATTCCCGTGGAAGATGACCCTCTCTCATAGAAAGGCTGAGAATTTTGCCTATGGGTGAGGACAGTTGGTTGGAAAGGGAGGTGGCTACTTTTGCTGGAATAACATCCAGGGGGGAGCCTGATTTTATAGTGTGAAGTAAGGCTGCCACCTCCTCGGTGGACATAGGGGGAAAGCTCTCCAGTAGTTGTGTAGTTGCAGATACTGGTGGGTCGGGAGGAAAAGCATTCAGTTGCTGGCTCCCAAGGGGAGAGATCTTATAGATGAGTTCAATTTTCTGCGAGAAATACTGGGCGATGTCATCACAGAGAGTTTGACAAGGAGTCTCAGGGTTCTCACAGGCCTTGGGACTGGTGAAAGATTTCAGTATCTGGAATAGGGTTTTGGGGGCGTTCTCTGCCTTAACTAACTGTAAGGCGATAAACGTTTTGCGCTCTCCCTTTATGTTTTTGTGGAAGGTGGAGAGGGCCTTCTTGAAGTTGTCTTTGTCCCTCACTTCCTGGGACCTGCGCCAACGTCTCTCCAGATTTTTGCACTGCCGTTTTTCGGCACTAATCCCGGGGGAGTACCAAGCTGATTGAGGCCGCCTAGCTGCATTCGGAAATGATTTGAGAGGCGCAAGCAGGTCAATGGCACTAGTACCCGGCTAGGCCATCCTCAGTGTTGGAGGGTTCAGCTTCCCAGGGTGGCGAGAAGGCAGCCTGGAATATATCAGGGGAGATCTTATGCCATTGTCTGCGGACACTGTGGGAGGCTGAGGGGGGAACAGCAGTCACACTGGGACCCAGAATTGTAAATTCAATTGATGCATGGTCTGACCAAGTCAGTGACTGTGGGGGTTCACACGTGATACAATAGGCGTTGGAAAAGATGATATCAAGTGTGTGACCCGCAGAATGGGTCGGGCCATCGTTAAGCTTAGTTAAGCCAAGGAGAGCCAGGTCTGCTAGGAGCAGTGACGTGTCGGGGAGGGTGGCACAGTCACTGTGCACGTTGAAGTCGCCCAACAGTAGAAATGTATTGGTCGAGATTACATGGGGAGCAATTATTTCCGTAAGCTGGAGTGAAAAATCTGCCAAAGGGCCAGGAGGCCGGTACACTAAGGCACCTTTCCAGCTGAGTTGCGGATGGAGATCAATGCAAAAGACAGAAATTTCTATATTAGCGTTGCAACGTTGCTCGAGTGTAGAGACTGAGATACAGTCTTTATAAATATTAGCAATCCCGCCCCACCCTTTTGTTTGTCTGTCCATCCTTAGGAACCTATAGCCAGCTGGTAGCGCTAAGGTAATGGCAGGAGTAGAGTTAGGCTTAAGCCATGTCTCAGTCAGGAACCCTAAATCAGGGTTAACTGAGGTAAGTAGGTCCCACACCTCTGTAGCATGTTTAGGGAGGGATCTGACATTACATAAGACATGACTAATCTGTGTGAATATCTGTATCAGTCTGTCAGTTGGTGTGTAAGTGGCTGCATGAGTTGGTGTGTAGTTACATGAGTGTCTATATGGGTTAATGATTGGTTGTCTGAGTACCTGTATGATTGCCTGAGTGTCTGTGTGAGTGGGTGGTGGTGTGTGAGACTCCCTGCATGGATGTGTGAGTGGGTGATTCACTGGGTGTATAGATTCATGAGAGCGTGTGCGAAGGGCTGTATGGGTGAGTGAGTGTGCATATGGCTGTGTTCATGAGTGAGTGGATATCTGAGTGGTATTTGTGTGAGTAACTGCATATGTGAAAGGCAGTATATGTAAGTATTGGAGTATATAAGTGACTATATGTGAGAGTAAGGATTGTGAGAGTGACTGTTTAAATGATTGTATACTTGTGTCAGTGATTGTATAAGAGAGTAAGTATGTGTTAGTATCTGTATGAATAAGTGAGGTGGTGTGTGTATAACTCTATAGGTGAGTAAATGGCAATGGGATTAATTATTTGCGCGACTGACTAGGTGTGTGAGTAACTCTATGGGTGAGTGGCAGTGTGTGAGTGTCTGTATGGGTATATGATTGCATATATCAGTGGCTGTATAGATGAGTGACGGTGTAAATTAGTGACTGTATGGGTGAATGAGTGGATGTGTGTACACCTATGAATCAGTGAATGGGTATGTACTAACTGGTATTGGTGTGTCTATGGTTTCAAGAATGCTACTCTATATTTTATAGTGAATGTATCAAAGGTTATGTTATGGTGTGAAGAGGTGCATCATATATTAAGTGGATGATGTCATCAGTGATGTCATCAGTGATGCCATCAGTGATGTCACTGACCATGTCATGAGTGATGTAATATGTGACGTCATCAGCAGTGCATTGCGGGGGCGCGAGTTATAGTTAGCTCAACTAACTATAACAGCCGAATTTCTCTGGTTTTGTACGAGTGAAATGTCCCACTAACTATAACGTCCCTGAAACCTGTGGTTTTTTCAGTGAATTTCCAAGGTTTTTTAAAATGCTAATTTCTAACTATAACGTCCCTGAAACCTATAGTTTTTTTGTGAATTTCTAATGTTTTTTAAATGCTAATTACTAACTATAACGTACCTGAAACCTATGGTTTTTTCAGTGAATATATATATATATATGTATATATACTAATACTCTTTATATATAAATACATATAGCATCACAGGTTCAGAAATAATACCATCACAATACCTATATCTGAGATAAATATAAGGTGAGCACTGATTTACCTGGGTGCCGTGACTTACGGATCTCGGATTCATTACACTTGTGCACTTTATGAATCTCTTGGTTTCCCCTCCCTCAGGTTTTTGAAGCTTGTCATTTGGGAAGATGAGGTTAGACCCATAAAAAAGACTTGATTGGGGACGCTTTTCCTGGTGGTTGCCGCCGCATCCTTCAGTGACCAGTGACCAGGGACTCCATTGCCCACAAGCCCCCAGGAGGGGGAGGAGCTGCTGAAGCACTTAAAAGCGCTGCTGTTATCCCACGGCGCGGGACGCTTTTCCTGGTGGTTGCCGCCGCATCCTTCATTGACCAGTGACCATTGACTCCATTGCCCACAAGCCCCCAGGAGGGAAAGGAGCCACTGAAGCGCTTAAAAGTGCTGCTGTTATCCCGCGGCGCGGGCCGCTTTTCCTGGTGGTTGCTGCCGCATCGTTCAGTGAACAGGGACTCCATTGCCCACAAGCCCCCAGGAGGGGAGGAGCCGCTGAAGCGCTTAAAAGCGCTGCTGTTATCCCGCGGGACGCTTTCCTGGTGGTTGCCGCCGCATCCTTCAGTGACCAGTGACCAGGGACTCCATTGCCCACAAGCCCCCAGGAGGGGGAGGAGCCACTGAAGCTCTTAAAAGCGCTGCTGTTATCCCGTGGCGCGGGACGCTTCTCCTGGTGGTTGCTGCCGCATCCTTCAGTGACCAGGGACTCCATTGCCCACAAGCCCCCAGGAGGGGGAGGAGCCGCTGAAGCGCTTAAAAGCACTGCTGTTATCCCGCGGCGCGGGATGGGTGTGGCCACACCCGGGCAAAGCCCGGGCCAAGGGCGGGCCCGTCCATGCCCGTCATTGCCAGGAAGAGGCAGGGCAGGGCCATCTCCCTTGGATCGCCGTTTTCCATGGTTAAAGTGGAACTCTCTGGGACTTGTGGAGCGTTGCCGCCTATAAACTGTGAGTCATAGATGCACAAGCACTGAATACTTGATATATTTGTATATTTGCCCTTGAAAAGCCTATTAAGAAAGTTAGCACTGCTGGTAAACCTTCGATTTATTTGTCATCAACAATACTACCCTTTCCCTGGATATTTTGGGCAACTGAAGATCTATCTCTGATTTAACAGATATCTGTTGTCATGGGGAAAAGGAAAGCAATTGCGAGTGACAATAAAGAGGGTGGGACACCTGAGGGGGGGCACAGGAAAATTAGTAAAAACAAAATTGCACGCAAGTCTGCTGCCCAAAACTGTGTTCTAGATCGCATTGACGACTTATTGGTAGAATGTCAAGACATCTTAGCTCCGCTGTCCAGCCCTCCTACCATCTCATTCATATCAGGGAAACAGCACTCTATCATAGAACCAGGCTCAGAGCCTAATTACGCAAGCAAAGCTAAGCGAATCCCGTCTATTTTTACTAGGCGCACTACACGGAGCACTGTGCCCAAGGCTTTTAGGCATAACACTGATATGCAATGAACGCCGGCGGAGCATGATAGGGAGGTAGGGGCTTCCTTACCTTCCACCCTAGGGGCAGACACTAAGGCAGAAAATGGTAGGAATGACAGCTATACTACCACTAATATCCCTCTATCTAACCGATTTTCGTTACTCCAAGACCAGTCAGAACAAACGGTGGAAAGGCAGGAAGAGGCACAGGGAGATACCCCGTTGCACAGCACAGATGTAGCATGTATGAACACTCAGAATGAGGCACTAGAGGAGAGTGGGGTGGTTTCCCAAGTACAGCATCCAATTGAAGAGAGCAACACCTGTAAGATTATCGCTGAACTTAGGGATGAAGTTAGTTCGCTAAAATCATTAATTCTAGTGCTCTCAAACCAAGTGAAGCTCCTTGTAAAAAATGAGCAATTGAGAGTAAACACAAGTGAACTATCCACTAGTCCTTTACTAAATCATATTCCAGCAATAGATATTAACGCCTCCGTAAGGCCCACAAGCAACCCAGTCCCCCTAATGTCCATTCAAACACGTCGTCCAATAGAATATAGAAATACAAGTCCCCCCAGAACAATGCAGGCGGAGAATAAAAGCCACCATACTCTAAGGCAGAACCAAGACCATCGTCCCACTAAGAGTATTTTTATGATTAATGTGCCTAAAGTTCAATCGAAAGGCAAACAAGAGGACCACCAGTCATTGCTCAACAAAACAATACATTGGATCCGCAAAATAAGGGGGTGTAGGTCCATAATCAGGGACGATATTCTTTGGGCTCAAAGAATATCATAAGGTGCCTCCCATACAGATTCCATTGAACTCCACCTAAGAGATGAGAACTTAGTTCACAATCTAATTGCTCTAGAGGCAAGAACCTGCTCCCCGGTAACCACTGACATCCAGATGAAATATAGCCCTTCTGTTTCAACACAGTTGCATGTACAAAGAAGATTTAGTGCCTTGATGGGGTCTGATTCACCATTATCCCAGAATGATTGACTAATGTGCCACAATAACACATCCTACAAGATCTCCAGCCACTATGATAATAACACCTACCGCGCTCCAAAGATACAACAGCCTGGAGCGCTACCAACCATCTCCTCGACCATGTTGCCGATCCCTCGTTCTGAGACCCTTATTCCACCGCACCCTACCACTGAAACTCCAACAATGGCAAGCCTAGACCCGCAAACAAATCCCCCAGCTCCACAGACGTGCCGTGCATCGGAGGGATACCTTTACACCATCCCTCGAGGATTAGAAGAAACAACATCTACATTCCGTGTACTGATGTGGAATGTGGCTGGAATAAGATCTAAGGTGGTACTCCCCCACTGGATTGAATACATTGAACAATTCGATGTCTGCATCCTACAAGAAACCTGGGCGACTGTACCTGTCTATATTCCTGGGTATGTCACGCCGTGTCGACCGGCAGTTACCGGCAAACCAGGAAGACCAACGGGGGGCTATTGACCTGGATCAGGATGGACTTGCTATGTACAATTAAAGAGATTAAAATTAATAGCCCCAACATACTTGCAATTAGCCTCAGGGGCAGAAATGGCAGGATGGTGGACATATTCAATGTCTACGCTCGTGGGACCAAGGAAGGCACATGCTCACCAACCCTCCAAGCGCTAGAAAACACTCTTGAGGAGAGAGAGTCATCATTACCTCTGATAGTAGCAGGAGATTTTAATACTACGTTTGAGCCATTAGATTTGATAGATGTATCAAACAGCGACCAGGTAGAGGCACATTGGCATGTCCCTACCCTTGATCTGCCACCGATCAGAAAATGGACACAAACTGCCCTGCAGCTCCAGGCCATAACCCTTGAGTATGGGCTTAGGGCAGCAAATGGCCGTACCAATTCTGACAAGATGGGAGCCAATACCTATAATAGGACCACCAATACAAGCCGAATCGACTATGTATTGATAGATGTTAGGCTGTGGCCGGAAGTACTGGATATGGTGGTCGGGAAAACAATTGATAGTGATCATAACCCGCTTGAGCTTGCCATGATTTCACCTTGGTGCAAAACCATTGATACTTCGGGGATAATGCTCTCGTCCAAGAATCTATATCCCACGAATGATAATAGACGATTAAAGTGGGCGCGGGTAGCAATGGATACCGTCAAGATTGAAGCTATAAAACAAACCCTTCAAGAAAATATCAACAAGCTCCAAAATAGAGCCGAGCAGCAAGATGAGCTAGAAGCGGTCACAGACATACACTCGTCCTTTTTCACGCAGCTAGCTTCCCATTTTACCTGCCCGAGATCTCATCGCAAGAAGACACCAGTCAACTCGCAGCACTCCTGGTTTAATCAAAAATGTAAGGAAGCACGGTCACATTTGGCGGCTGAGATTAAAGCCAAGAACACGACTAACATAAGATCGGCTAGGAGTTTATACAAAAAAGCTCAGAGGGAAGCAAAAAAGGAGTGGGTCGAGGATCGATGGTTGCAGATCAATGACGCCTGTAAACGGAAAGACCAAAAGCAATTCTGGTTACTCGTAACAAGGGGAGATGCTGAAAGACCCAGATCACCCACCAACAATATCACAGAGGCTGCCTGGTTTGATAATTTCTCCGGTATTTATTCAGGACCAGGTGCGATGGACATTGAAGGCTTTTTCCAAGAATATACCAATAAGCAGCCAAACATTGACTTATTCTCCTCAACTGATATCATCGAAAGTATCAATTCTATACTTAAAAACAAAGCATCAGGTCCAGATGGAATACCTGGAGATGTCTTTCTAGCTGACATTCCTAACTGGTCCATTTACATGTGGTCACTAGCAAATGGTATAGCTGCTGGGGTCCCCATACCTCCTTCATGGCAAGGAGTAGAGGTCATTCCGGTCCATAAGAAGGGGGACCGTTCGCTGCCTTCGAATTACAGGCCGATCAGCTTAATAGATGGAGCGCAGAAGGTTTTCTCCCGTGCCCTGCTTACCAAAATCACTGATTGGATGGAGGAGAACAACATACTATCCCCCTTCTAATCAGGGTTCAGGAGAAAAATCAGTACCATCAACCAAGTCTTCCGCTTCACTCTATTGGCCTGGAAGACTGTGACATTAGAGCAGGGCAGTCTCTATACTGCTTTCATTGATCTGAAGTCAGCTTTCGATCTTATTCCTAGGGCCACACTTTGGCAAGTCTTACAAGAGCTGGGGCTCCCACAGGACATTTTGGCACTCCTAGTACGATTGCATGAGGGAAACTATGCAAAAGTACGATGGGGGGATCAAGGGCAACTGACGGACACAATAAAGGTTGTAAGAGGGGTGAGGCAGGGCTGCGTTCTAGCTCCCACCTTATTTTCGCTGTTTATAAATGGGGTGGTGAAACATTTAGCGGAAGTCCTCACAGACGCTCCCTCATTGGGGAGAGTAAAAATAACTACCTTGCTGTTTGCGGATGATATGCTATTAGGTTCTAAAACCCCCAGTGGCCTTCAACTGTTACTTGATCGCTTCACGTCTTTCTGTGAGATGAGAGGATTGGAAGTCAACACCTCAAAGACAAAACTCTTGCTAATGAATCCTCACAAATCATTTAAAGGGAAACTATTATTGGGTGAGATTCCATTGGAAAGAGTGGATTCCATCGTTTATCTTGGTGTAACCCTCACAGAGAAAATAGCATGGAAACAACATATCTCCAAGCGAATCCTCCAGCAGAGGAAGACTTCCGGGGCCTTAATTTTAGAACACAGGGTGTCACAAACTAGACCGATCGCAGCCCCGCTCCAGATATATGATCAGAAGGTGGTTGGCTCAGCCCTGTATGGGGCTGAAATCTGGGGGTTTGATAACCTGGAGGGCTTGCTTCTCACTGAAAACAAATTCCTAAGATCACTCTGCTCCCTTCCCCAGAGTACCCCGCACACTCCTTAAAGGTTAGATTTGGGCAGAACCACAATAGTGGTTAAGGCGAGGCTTCACCCTCTTCTTTTCTGGCTCCGCCTAAAAAAAACACCAGAGCTTGTCCACTATGCGACTGCTCTTGAAGAAGTCCTCAAGTTGGATCGCTTCAAAAAAATTGGCTGGTTCAGTAACATCAAGACATCACTCTCTGAAATAGGTCTGGGGAACCTGTGGGAAGTGACAGATACCAGCTTACTGCCTAGTAGAGAGTGGGTTAAGTCTTATTACTGGAATTGGGTGGCAGAGAGAGCCGTTACACATGCGATAGGAGGCCGCCTCACGATAGCATTTATGGGGTTTAAGCTGTATGGTGTGTATGAACCTTACATGGATTTCATCATTATCCCTCAAGAGAGAAAGTTATATATCCAATTCAGGTTTGGATGCCTCCCCCTGAAATCGTTCACAGCGTCATGGAACAGTGGCTCTTCAGCCACACTACGTCACTGTCCATGCTGCTCTGAGACTGAGGAGACGACCAAGCATATTCTCTTTGCATGTCCACTATACAAAAACCCAAGATCTAAATGGCTAGCCCCTGCCTGTAGACAACTGGGAACCCGATGTCATTTAGAAGCACTGCGCATCCTTAGAACAGATACAAGGCCATTAGTAGTATGTGCAGTGGCCAAATTCCTCGGAGAATGTGGTTTATTAGGAGGCAGGTACAAAAAGCGAACTAAGTACACCCTCAGATTAAATACTAATCCAAACTCCAATAAGCAATTAGCTTAAATTTGACATCTTTGGTAAAAATAAATATAGGACTTATGCCTAAATTACTGAGAACTTGTGCAATATTGTATTTTTGTACGTTATGCATTAGCACTTTATGTACCTTTTATGGCTCTATTTCTCCTATTTGCACCAAAACTGTGCCCCCTTTAATGTTATTTTTTTCACCAAGATCCCATTCCTTATGTTTCATGGCGCCAGTAAAATAGTATTTAATATGAATTGTTGCTCTAGATCCGAGATTTTATTTGGTAAACTCATTTCAAAGATAAAGGATTTTGGACTTTTACACTTCTAAAAATTTTATATGTATTTTTAGATTTTTAATCTACAGACATGGACGTTTGTATGTATTGCCTTCTTGATTTTACCTTGTCGGAATACTTTTACTAACTTGTTTTCTGTTTTTTATTCTGGTTTTACCAAGTTTGCTGTTGCTATCTATTGTCGTCCACTTTGGCCTAAAATGCGTAACATGAAAATCTTTGTATTACTGAACAAACTGTATTGTATGCCTATGCACTTTAATGGTCGTAACAACCGAATAAAGTTTGATGATGATGATGACTTGATTGATTTGATTGGCAAAGTTGGATCATTGCAAAATCAGTCAGAAATGTCATCACACATCCAGGAAGTGCACCAGCACTGGTGATCTCTAGAGTAGGAGGGCATTATAGCGGATACAAGGTCCTCTGACTACACTGTAGCATGATAACAAGCCAGAATCCAAAGGCAAGGATGACTCCGCCAGGACGAGAAGAGCTAGCTACCAGACAGTGAACAGGGTACATTTTTTGAAGTAAGGTGCAAGAGAATGGCAAGTTGTTTGTGAAAGATCTCCCCAAATGTTCTAGAAGTGAATAAATATGGGAATTCCTACAGGGAAGGCTTGATGTTGTAGGTGTGATCAATAGATCAGACCCAGCTATATGCAAATCAGTCTTGACCCTGTGCCTCATGGGATCAGTCCAGCCCGAACACCCTTCATCAGCCAGGCTACCCAGAAACCGGTCACAGGATGCTTGTTTCCGGTTCAGGGAAGACCTGGCTTGGCAGTTCGGGCTGGACTGTTCCCATGAGGCACAGGGTCAAGACTGATTTGCATATAGCTGGGTCTGAACTGAGGTGGTGAAGTGAGCTAAAGAATAATGATGAATTCAACCCAGATCTGTGACTGGGGGTGAGTGTCTGAAAAGTTTCAGCGCTCCGTCCATCATCTCCTTGTGTTTGCTTTGTTCACCCTAAGTTGGCAGGGTATGCCAATACGCGGGTCCCTTGCTCACTTTGCTACTGGATTCAAGTTAGCCTGGCTGATGAAGGGTGTTACCCAGAAACTGGTCCCAGGATACTTTTTTCCGGTTCAGGGAAGACCTGGCTTGGCAGTTCAGGCTGGACTGTTCCCATGAGGCACAGAGTCAAGACTGATTTGCATATAGCTGGGTCTGAACTGAGGTGGCGAAGTGAGCTAAAGAATGATGATGGATTCAACCCAGATCTGTGACTGGGGGTGAGTGTCTGAAAAGTTATAGCGCTCCGTCCATCGTCTCCTTGTGTTTGCTTTGTTCGCCCTAAGTTGCCAGGGTATGCCCAGACGTGGGTCCCTTGCTCACTTTGCCACTGGATTCAAGCTAGCCTGGCTGATGAAGGGTGTTACCCAGAAACCGGTCTCAGGATGCTTGTTTTCGGTTCAGGGAAGACCTGGCTTGGCAGTTCAGGCTGGACTGTTCCCATGAGGCACAGGGTCAAGACTGATTTGCATATAGCTGGGTCTGAACTGAGGTGGCGAAGTGAGCTAAAGAATGATGATGGATTCCACCCAGATCTGTGACTGGGGGTGAGTGTCTGAAAAGTTTCAGCGCTCCGGCCATCGTCTCCTTGTGTTTGCTTTGTTCGCCCTAAGTTGGCAGGGTATGCCCAGACGTGGGTCCCTTGCTCACTTTGCCAATGGATTCAAGCTAGCCTGGCTGATGAAGGGTGTTACCCAGAAACCGGTCCCAGGATACTTGTTTCCGGTTCAGGGAAGACCTGGCATGGCAGTTCGGGCTGGACTGTTCCCATGAGGCACAGGGTCAGGACTGATTTGCATACAGGTGGGTCTGAACTGAGGTGGCGAAGTGAGCTAAAGACTGATGATGGATTCAACCCAAATCTGTGACTGGGATGAGTGTCTGAAAAGTTACAGCGCTCAGTCCATCGTC
Organism: Calotriton arnoldi; assembly: GCA_963921515.1. Taxonomy (NCBI): domain Eukaryota; kingdom Metazoa; phylum Chordata; class Amphibia; order Caudata; family Salamandridae; genus Calotriton; species Calotriton arnoldi. The sequence continues at coordinate 155,044 of CAWUFW010014381.1, read as the reverse complement.
TCCTTGTGTTTGCTTTGTTCGCCATAAGTTGGCAGGGTATGCCCAGACGTGGGTCCCTTGCTCACTTTGCTACTGGATTCAAGTTAGCCTGGCTGATGAAGGGTGTTACCCAGAAACTGGTCCCAGGATACTTGTTTCCGGTTCAGGGAAGACCTGGCTTGGCAGTTCGGGCTGGACTGTTCCCATGAGGCACAGAGTCAAGACTGATTTGCATATAGCTGGGTCTGAACTGAGGTGGCGAAGTGAGCTAAAGAATGATGATGGATTCAACCCAGATCTGTGATTGGGGGTGAGTGTCTGAAAAGTTATAGCGCTCCGTCCATCGTATCCTTGTGTTTGCTTTGTTCGCTCTAAGTTGGCAGGGTATGCCCAGATGTGGGTCCCTTGCTCACTTTGCCACTGGATTCAAGCTAGCCTGGCTGATGATGGGTGTTACCCAGAATCCGGTCCCAGGATGCTTGTTTCTGGTTCAGGGAAGACCTGGCTTGGCAGATCGGGCTGGACTGTTCCCATGAGGCACAGGGTCAAGACTGATTTGCATATAGCTAGGTCTGAACTGAGGTGGCGAAGTGAGCTAAAGAATGATGAAGGATTCAACCCAGATCTGTGACTGGGGGTGAGTGTCTGAAAAGTTTCAGCGCTCTGTCCATCGTCTCCTTGTGTTTGCTTTGTTCGCCCTAAGTTGGCAGGGTATGCCCAGACGTGGGTCCCTTGCTCACTTTGCCACTGGATTCAAGCTAGCCTGGCTGATGAAGGGTGTTACCCAGAAAACGATCTCAGGATGCTTGTTTCCGGTTCAGGGAAGACCTGGCTTGGCAGTTTGGGCTGGACTGTTCCCATGAGGCACAGGGTCAAGACTGATTTTCATATAGCTGGGTCTGAACTGAGGTGGCGAAGTGAGCTAAAGAATGATGATGGATTCAACCCAGATCTGTGACTGGGGGTGAGTGTCTGAAAAGTTTCAGCGCTCCGTCCATCGTCTCCTTGTGTTTGCTTAGTTCGCCCTAAGTTGGCAGGGTATACCCAGGCATGGGTCCCTTGCTCACTTTGCCACTGGATTCAAGCTAGCCTGGCTGATGAAGGGTGTTACCCAGAAACCGGTCCCAGGATGCTTGTTTCCGGTTCAGGGAAGACCTGGCTCGGCAGTTCGGGCTGGACTGTTCCCATGAGGCACAGGGTCAAGACTGATTTGCATATAGCTGGGTCTGAACTGAGGTGCCGAAGTGAGCTAAAGAATGATGATGGATTCAACCCAGATCTGTGACTGGGGGTGAGTGTCTGAAAAGTTTCAGCGCTCCGTCCATTGTCTCCTTGTGTTTGCTAAGTACCAAGCACAAAACATGCGTGAAATGTTTAAATGTAATATATAAATGCTATCTCACATAAACAACCATTTTATAACAATATTCCTCATGCCACATACACGGCCTCAACAGACACTGCATGAACCAAAGTATAGATCATGGACTGTACAGATGCAAGAGGGACATGTAATCTAGTTCCCTAATTCCCCTCCTCAGTTGATGCTGGGTACGCACTCTCCCCTCAACTCCTCACAACATACAGATGTGCAACCACTGTACCTCAGCATAGGTACAATAGGGCACACATACATACTCGAGCCATCATAGAGCACACTTTCGGTCTTTTGAAGTCATGATTCAGATATCTTGACTGAATGGGGGTGCTGCTGTACTCCCCTGAAGTTGTGTGCAAGATCTTAGCAGCCTGCTGTGTCTTGCACAATATAGCTTTAAGTCATGTCTTACATATACCTCTGGACCTTCAGCTAGGTCTGAATCTGGGCAACCGGGCCATTGCACAGAACAGAGAGTAGGGTATACGAGTCCGTGATCAGCTGGTTGGCACTCTTTTCACCTGAGCAACCTGTTGTTTTACGGACAACTTGTGGTTTGCAATCTGTTGCCAGTGATGATAGTTGGATATTTAACACTTTCCATCATGAGATTACTTTGCAAGCCACACACCATTTTTTGTATGTAAACAACAGCTGTTGACAGTAGTCAAAAGATTGGCCATACAATATGCCATGTGCAGATGTCAGCAAATAGTGTTGACAATGGCTCTAAGGAATCTGTTGTAATGTACTAATTACCCAATGCACTCTCCCTACAGAGGTTCTCTGCCTTGCTGCTCAGCCTATGATGAGGTCATATAGAATGTTCAGTGTGTTTGTATTGAAGGGAGAATCAGTTGGTGTGGAAGGGCTGAGCAGCGAGGAGGCTGCTCCTGTTGGGGCACTTTTATGGATCAGACCAACATCCTGTAACCTGTAACCTAAGAAGTAATCTCAAGAATAAATCTACTACCTTTCCTACAAGACTTGCCTGCGCATCATTCTTCGTTTTAACACTGGCGACGATCTGAAAGAACCTACGTGAGCTTTCTTGATTGGACTGGTACCTAAGAAATAGAAGAAGCGCATTTGGAAGAAGCAAGCTGGCAGTCCTGAAGCCCCACCAGTGACCAAAGACCGGTCGGCCCCATTGTGGATGTGCCAGTGCTTGCTGAACTTGGGTGAGCGTTCCCCATATGAGTAACTAGACGTTTTAACAGAATCCATTGCCTCGGAGGATTAAATGTCTGTGCATCTGTAAGACCTCCCAGGACCATTTGACAATGGGTGCCTGATTCACAAAGGGATTTATCTATTGCATTGTGGAGGATTTGACCCCAACTGCAATGACACCCCCACAACTGAGGGGCCTCCACCATGAGTGATGAGGCACTTTGGGAATCAGGCCAGATGTGTCTGGGGATACACAGCACTGCTTTCCCCGACTTTGGTGTAACTCTACAGTCAACTCTGAGGGGAGCGCAAATTGTGGACTGCATGTATCATGATGCAAAAGAGCAAACTTTTCTGGGATGTGATGTGTCTGGCCACACCCTTTTCCCTGTCCAAACTGATTTTCATGACATGCTCTACCATTTGTCTCACATTCCTAATGTTCCTTTTAGTGAAAATTGCATTTCAGCCCATTTTCGGAATCAGCGCTCCATATGCGGAGTCTCCGCTTCACATGCGGAGAGTATGCACTTGGGCAGGAGATTCCGAAAATGGGCCGGAACCCAAGATTTTCATACAGGAAATGTTAATCAAGAAATACATCACAGAAAGTTGCTGGCTGCCATTTTCTGTTAATTTTGAGTCATCCTCTGTCCTAGATCAGATCCTCTGCCATTCTGCTGCTCTGTACACCGAAACTGCCCCCAACATGGCTGAGGAACTTGAGGAGAAAGCACCTCATTTCACTGAATGGGAATTGGACCAGTTGGCAGAGGGGGTGCTAGAAAAGTACCCTTAGCTGTATGGGGGGCCCGAGGAACAGCTGAGTAATGCAGCACGCACCAGAATCTGGACCACCATTGCGGAGTGCTGCAGTGCAGTTGGTGTGTATGACTAGTGGGGCAGGGCATACCGTAAGCGCTGGGAGGACCTAAAATGCTGGTACAGGTTGAAGGCCCGAGGAATATTGGGCCAGTCCTCCCAGCACCATGTGCATGGCCCGCCTCTTACCACTGTACAGGAGGGTACTGAGGGCATCCTGGCCGACCCTCCATGCTCAGCTGGAGGAGCATGAGCAGCAGAGAGCTGGTGAGCGCATTAACTGCAATATATGTCTGAAAGTATGATGTGAGGGATGACAGATCTGTACCATGAGGTGTCCCATGTCTCCATTTACTTAATCTGTTCAAGTGTAGCAGTCATTATAAGGCTAAAGGATTACAGCAGCACACAAAATGCACTGAACAGAGTGCATTCTGGGAACTTTAGTTTTGGAAGCCACCAGGAGAAAAGAGCCTCACATGTGCATTTGTATGTGAAACTGCATTGGCAGCACCATTACGGGTGAACCAAGGGCCTTATAACTGCTGTGTGCATTGAGTCAGGAATAGTACAGACACTGTCCAGTGTGTGGATGAGAGGACTTTGGGTGTTGGATGCTGTAACTTGCATGCCTTTGGTGTTGTCTCTCATGTCTCCATTTACCATATCTGCGCAAATGCAGCAGTCATTATAAGGCCAAAGGCTCATTGTAGCACATAGACTGCACTGAGTAGAGTGAGTTCTGGGTCCTGTAGTTTTTGGAAGTCACCAGTGGAAAAAGAGCCTCACATATGCATTTGTATGTAAAACTGCACCGGCAGCACCATTACTGGTGAAGCAGGGGCTTTTTAACTGCTGTGTGCATTGGGTCAGGAATAGTACAGACACTGTCCAGTGTGTGGATGAGAGGTCTTTGGGTGTTGAATGCTGTAACTTGCATGCCTTTGGTGATGTGTCTCATGTCTCCATTTATCATATCTGCGCAAATGCAGCAGTCATTATAAGGCCAAAGGCTCATTGTAGCACATAGACTGCACTGAGTAGATTGAGTTCTGGGTCCTGTAGTTTTTGGAAGTCACCAGGGGAAAAAGAGCCTCACATATGCATTTGTATGTAAAACTGCACCAGCAGCACCATTACTGGTGAAGCAAGGGCCTTATAACTGTTATGTGCATTGAGTGAGGAATGGTACAGGCATTGTCCAATGTGTGGATGAGAGGCCTTTGGGTGTTGGATGCTGTAACTTGCATGCCTTTGGTGAGATGGGGTTCAGATTAAGACAGATAATTATGTGCCATGGAGTAAAGACAGACTTTGAGATCCTTGTCTCACTCTAAAGTGATACCAACTTCTCCAAGGAGGTCCACATACACACGTCTTCCCAACAGTGGCTTGTTTGGCATTTGTCCAGTCAAGGTAACTGTAACAAGTAGCCACAACTGTTCACTGGGATACAGCACCAACTAAGCATTCTTTAAAGGCAAAATGTGGCACTAGACTACCTGCTGTTGCGAGGGAATATCAAATTATTAGACTCACCTCTTAGCAAAGCTAATATCCAAGCCCTTATTTGGATGTGTACACCGAAATCTGCATTTGTGTTGTGTCAAACAATGCTACACAGCAGATGACATTTGTTAGTAAGTGTAAGAGTAAGAGTGCTGAGACTCCATATCACAGGATCATCCCAAAACCATCCGGACTGTCTCCCATCTCCTTTTGTAGACTGGCATTGGGAGAGGCCTATGTAGCCATGGCAGGAAACACAGATTACAAGAATACTGAAGGTGAGGGTTGGTCAGTATAGAAGTGTATACCATCTTCAAGTAAGATGTCAATGTGTGACTCAAATCAGGTCATCACAGTGAATGTACACATACTTTAGGCTCCAAGTCATTTCTATTTGGATAGTGTGATCAAAGGAGAAGAAAGTCAGTACTTGCTTCATGTAGTTCTGTGTGTCATTCTGATGTGTACAACCACTACATAATGATTTGTCTTCCATTTCAGTGGACCAAGCTGGTCATGACCAATAGGACCAGGGTAGAGCGGGACATCCTTGGGGCACCAGCAGCCACAACCTCTCTCCACAACTGAAGAGGAGGAGGAGGTTGGACCTTCAACATCTGAAGGCAGGGAAAATAGACCCACCCAGACTGAGCCGCAGCACACCTCGAGCGCTACAGACCCGGTGGAAGCTGAGGATATTGTAAGGGGGGGGTGAAGAACTCCACACCTCCTGCCGGGGGGAGAGGAAATCAACCATCCCCTTGAAAATCAACACCTTTTGTTTGCAGAGGTGTCCCTGGGGCAGATTACACCACAACCTGGGCCTGCCACCAGCCCTTCCCTGACTCTAGAGGCCCCCATTCCATCAGAGTCTCCAGCAGCATCCCCGCCACTAGCCCCCCTCCAAGTGGCTGCCAGGAAGACCCATTCAAAGGCTCTGACCCCGACACACCACAAGCCTCATGTCAGAACCAAACTCCTCCCTATATTGTAAATCCTCTGGCTGCACTCAGGAAGTGATGGGGGCATGTGAGGGGCAGCCAGACATGTCCTCTCAGATCATACTGCAGCTCTGTGATGAGCTGCGTATGTTCTGAGAGGAAAATGCAAGATCCATGGCCACCCTCACAGCCTCTATCACTTCCTTGGGTGGAGCCATGTTGTCTGCCCTTGCCCAATGTCCCTCCCAAACCACCCTCAATTTGTCACCCTGTTCGTTGCCCCACACTGTTTCCCTCGTACCTCTCATGTTTCCCAACCACATGTGGTGTCTGGTCCTGTATCAGCCAGCGAGGAGCCTGCATCTGATTCTGAGGATCTGAACAGTGTGCAAATTGAGGATGACCAGAAGGACAGTTGACTTACTTAACTATGGCTTTTTTTTGGACATTTACTTTGCCCCTTGTATATAGACTGGTTCCACTGACACTTCCTGATGTGTTTTATTTATGTTGCCCAAACTCCTCCTAGTCCCCTTGTATATTCTGTGAAAAGAACATTATTTGCTTTCAATTCTCCCTCCCAAACGTTTTTTGCTTATTTATTTTATATCCATTTCATTATACACAAAGTTATATTTTGAATGAAGCTATCTCTATCTTGTTTAGTTCATTGTACATGTTGTGTTCAAAGTATGGACATATACCTTGGGAGAAGGTAATTGATCTGCACATGATAGCTTGTTACACTGATGGTGTCACACTTTTATATGTATCACTCACACACATTCATTGTCACATCTCTAGGCCACAAAAAGGGTAAACAATTGACCATCAATACATATTACGCTACTTAGTCTTGACTTGTGGGGACATTTATCTTTTATTTACATATATTGTGGATAAACATTTTCCGTGTGATCATGAGGGAAAGTGCTTGCGACTTTTGCAGCGAGCCTGTGCAGCTTGTGGTACAGGTGGGTGAGTGTGATGTGCTGCAGGTAGATGTGATGGCTCCTCTCCCTCGGTTGACCTTGAAGAGAAACTTTGGATCAGTTTCAGCATGCCCTCCATTATCTTCATGGTCAATGCATGATGTCTTGCACTCTCTTCTTCCCTTACGGATGGATATGATGTAATTTATCTTCTTGGACATGTCTACCCAAGATTTAGCCATCCTGTCCAACACCTGGGTCAGTCTGTCCACCACATGAGGAGTTTGGCGCATGTCCCACAGTGTCTCTGACATGTCTGACAGAGTTGCCCCTATGGCACTAATGTGTGCCTCACATCAGCCTGCGGTTGGATGAACTCCTCCTCCCACTGGCCACCAGGGCCATCTGCTATTCCCTTCCACATGGCACAGCCCTGGATATGACCTTCAGGTCTACCAGCAGGGGGGTGGAAGTTGGTAGGCTGAGGACAGGAGATTGCTGCCTAGGGGATACCTGCACCACACTAGGAGTGGTAGGTCCCTCAAATGGTGGGGAGAATGCCTGAGATGCACTGTATTGGGAGGAGTGTGTAGGGGAACCACCACGTCTGTCCTGGATGTGAGGGCTGTGAGGGAGTGATGACTCTGTTGGGGTATGTGAGAGCTGTAGCTGGTTAGTGCTATGCTGAGAACAGGCAATCCAGGGCATTGGATAATGAGGCACTTTGCTGGGCGGAGCAGGGGAGGTCTTAGACATTTTGCCCAGTGGGCCTAATATTATGGTCAGGTCATCTGACTCCTCATCCTCTGTATGAAGGGCCAGATAGTCTCCATCATCCTCCAAATCATCTGCCTCCTCCTGTACTTCATCCTCTTGCGCATTACTGGCAGCTGAAATGGCTGCTTGTAAGAGTAGTGGGTTTTCCCCTTCAATTGACTGTCATCCGCCATTGTTGGAAGGTCCAGTGTCCTCATTGTCCTCAGCAACTGGAAGACAGAGATTGCAACAGGATAAATAACTGACCTACTTTATGATGTGGTGCAATATAAGGGTTGATTCTAATGTACTTTGCATCAACGGATGATGCATATGTGACCTGGTTTGGTAACACCTACAATTCACAGCTCACCCCATAGCACTAAGGTGTTGAATGGAGTTGTACAATGCACAACCAAACTCACCAGCTCCAGGCAGAGCTCTGTGTTGCTTTGAGATCCCCCCTGATGTTAACTGCTGAACCTGGCTTCTCATAGGTGTAGCAGAAGATGTGGTCCTCGATCCAGCAGTTTGAGAAGGAAGTGACACCATACTTAATTATCTGCATGACTAATATGAAAAAAGGCACACGCGACACACACATAACTGATTGAGTATTATGTAACTTTTTACACACCAACTGCAGATGCTATGCAGAAGGGGATACATCAGCTAAAGTCCTGTCCCAAGGATTTAGATCTTCCGAATGTTTTTGGAATCCATAATTGGGAACACTTCATGGCACGCTTACCTGACGGACAGATGCGAGTAGATTTGACCTCTGCAGCCAGGATGTCTCGCATACCCTGGAATGGTGTTGTCTGCAGCACTGAGGAAATCCTGCCAGCAGCTATAATGAGACAGACATGCCCGTATTCAAGTACCAAGGATGATAGCAATGAATTAACATGTATATGTCATTGGCATAGACCAGTGATATGCTATTTCTGGCCAGTGTGCTGCATGTTTTCCTTCTAACCTTTACATGCGGGCCCCTGGTCACAAGCAGCAGTTGCCAGCTGTTACCTCCACACAGCACTGACATCAACCAGATATCATGTTAACAGATAAATGGATACTAGAAGGTAACTGATATTTGAAGGAAGGGGGTAATTAGGGTGAAAGCCTCCACCTACCTTTGGTAACACCTTCATTGTTAGCCCATCATGAGTATGATGTGGTCTGTTGAAAAATCTAAAGGAGTGTACCTCAACATGCAGACTAGTTTCTCTTTTGCACAACAGATCATATCACTGTATTGCAGAATTAATATGTGAGATGTCTAATAGTTAGGTAAATTTTGAGGAACATTTGTGCTTCCCTCCACCCAGAGTCACAATGCCCATTTAGGACTGGGAGATCACACATTTGTTATGTGCAATCTTTGTGTGACATGTGTTCCCATTATACATGTACGACACCATGGTAGATTTTAGCTGTCACTGGATGAGGTCTTGTACTCATCCTGATCTCATGTATTTAACCTGTCACTTATATATGAGAATACAGTAGAAGAGGAGGCAAGCTAAATTCAACATTTGGCTACGATCACACATTGTGATAAAGTGTAGAAGCATGGACAATTGCCGCCTGGATTTACGCTGTGCAGTTCAATCACCAGAAGTAAATATTTCACTTTCGCTATATCCACCTCAGCAGCCCACAAACCCCTCCCCAAACACAACACAACTCTCATAAGTGTCACCCTCATCCACATCAATTTCCATACATTCTGGGCCCTGGGATTTTGTTTGAGAGTTTTCATGTCATGGACCTACAATCCAGTTGTGGCTACTGCGCTTCATATGATATACTATTATGTACATACTGCACTCACTTGCCATACATTCACTACCCAACATGGTGTGATATGGTATGCTGTAATGTGTCATATGTGGGCATATTGAGATGAGGGACAACAGTGATGTTAGACACGCACAACATACTATGGACATTAAATCCACATTTGATAAGCATGAGCATTCAGGTACATCATTCTTGGGTACACTTACCAGGGTCCCGCATCCACCCAGTGTGTGGTTCCTGACCAAATGTCACAGCCGACCATGTAGCAGATGTCACTGTGGAGACTGGTTCCCCAGACAAAATCATTGGGCCTACAAAGAAATATGTGTTTGTCAGTTAACATTCCAGTTGCCACATGTGATGCACTAGATTTCTGAGTTCAGTTCACAGGTCTGGCACTGTTGATGGAATAAATGTAATATGTTCATGGGTTGTCTGCTAACAATGTACCAATTTTACTTACCAGTTTGTGATGGTGGTATGGATTGCTGTGCTCATGGCGTTGCCTCCCAGCAGATGCAGGGACCTCTGCTACAGTGGAAGACTGTACTCTGGCTGCATGTGACAACCGAGGAGAACAGAGAAAAGTCATCAATCAAAAAATGTACATGTGCAACTTGTCACAAATCTCTTCCCTGAATCTACATGCTAACAGTAATGCTAAGCGGGAAGGGGAACTTTGTCTATTGCCATTTTGTTAGGTAAATACACCACAGGGCTGGGCCCCTGGTTTGGACTGAGGAAATGGGATTTGCCATTTCCATCACAAAGGATTCTGGGACTTGTAGTGCAATGTACGAAATGAGACACCTGAGGCTCTGACTCACCATGCTTTTTACACATACTTGGGGCAACTCCCATAGTCACAATTGTGCTGCAATGCAGACAGACATTTCATATCCATGGTATTGTCATCACATCTACCTGGTCCCACATTATGGACATCACTCACAGGTAGCCCATGGAGCATGTGGAGGTGCATGGTGATGAGAATATTCTCCTCTAGTGGGGTGGGACGGAGGCGTGGTCCAGATTGTACACCAAGGAGAACTCTGGCCACCTCTACCCTGGCATACTTCTCCTTCACCCACCTCTTCTTGTCCTGCCACTTGGTCTTAATGTCAGTTACAGTGCGGACAACCTCAACCAACGCTGTGACTGCAGTGGCTAAATGCTGCCATAGGGCTGCCTTCTGTGTGCCACTGGTGCTGTAAGGGGGAGACCATGGAGCCATTTGTGCTGCCTAAGAATGAACTCCAGGATCATGGTGGTCTCCTCCTCAGTATAGTTTTTCTTCCTCCTCTGGGGTAGCATTTTTTGAGGCAAGGTGCAGAGCAGGCATGCAGGAACACTATGTGGCCAAACCTGAGCCTTGTTTGTGTGCTGCTTTTATTTGGTTTGTAGTGCAGGTCTTGCAGGTGGTGTCAATTGACTGCAGGTGTAGTTTATTACACTTCATCTGGCCCAAGCCGGAGATTCTTCCCCAACTGCGGATATTCTGCCCTGACTGCAGTGATTTAAGCCCAGGTGCGGAGATTCCACCCCGAGTGTGGAGTTTCCGGCTCGACTGCGGAAGTAAAGATATGATTCATAAATGACCTTTGTGAATACCAAAAGTTGTAAAGTTAGATTTTTGTCTCAGATTACCTTTGTGAATCGGGTCCTATATGTCCCTAATGCCGTACTGACAAATAATGTCTAAACCCTCCCTTCCTACACAAAAACATTACCCACCTTTTATGGGTGTAAGACTCTCCTTCCTTTTAAACATAAATACTTTGAGCAAGTCTATATATTAATTTTTAAAATCCATTTCTAGTCCCTGAATCTCCCCAAACTTCCTGTCCAGCCATCCACACAAGGCCTAAGCTGCATACTTTGGGCCTGAGTAAGAGTTCCACGGACGGGTTACTCAGTCACAAACGCAATGGATATCCCGTCCGCTGTATTATAAGTGCATTGTATCCAATTGCACTGGTAATATGGCACATGGGTTATCAGTCACGTTTGTGATGGATAACCCATCCACCAAACTCTAAATGAGGCCCTTTGTCAAGTTCTTTCCCAAATATTTTGGTAATCCTGAGCTTTTCATGCTTTTCATGTTTTACTTCAGTTCTCTCTTTTCGCTTACAATTCCTGGCAACTTACAAATCAATACAATTCATACCCTGACCCACTAGCTTTCATAATCACAGTCCAATGTCAAGTACAAGAGATTTTCCCACTAAGGGATTTTGTTATCCCTAATATACATGCAAATTGACATGTCTGCGCCGCATTTAATGGCCCCCAGAGTCTGATGCCATCTCACTAGTTGCCCACCCTCCACAAAGTCGAAACACTAGTTGCCCACCCTCTACAAAGTCCCTAAGCAGGGTATTTTCACTATCCCATTGCCGGGCCCGCTTTTTCCACAGGACAATCACAGCTGCTCAGACATGCATACATTTATGGGCAACAGGGTAGGAGGAGTGGAATGCCTGGTAAATTCTGAGAAATGCAAAATTTGGTGCAAAAAATGATGCATTATGCATAACATTCCCCATTTTCAGTGTGGAAGCTCAGAATTAGTGGTTATTTTAATACCTGGTAAATTCCTAACCCCAGGGTATTCGTCTTTTCTGGTGTTATAATTACCTCAACCTCAACTGAGCCACTCATAATGAGGGCTTTGTCAGAGCAACATATATATAAAATTATAGCTGGATAATTTGAGTTATGGGGATGTTTTTCAATGAGGGGTTCTGAGTGTCATTAAATAGACAAATAGAGGGAAGCTCAAGTTCTCTACGATATCATTCAGAACCCTAAGATGAAAACATCCTTTACCCATCTATAACCAGTGGCAGCTCCTCCGCTAAGGCGGAGGAGCGTTGCTCCACTGCTTTTTTCAGTGTAAATAAAGGAAAAATAGAATGAAGGTTATTATCATTTTACTTTTCCCCATTGTGGCGTCTTTGTGGGGCGGGGCTGCTCTCAGAGCAGGGGGAGGAGTGGTTTGCACTTCCTATATGTGCATGAGTGCTTGGCCGGCCCTCTCGGGCTGCCCAAAACAGTCATGCGCATATACAGTAACAGAACAACTGTACCTCGGCACTCTCCAAAATTTATATCACTATTTTAAATAGTGTAACCAGTTTATAATTCAAAAAACAATATGACCGCTCACAGGAAACCAGTCCAAGAAATAAATTCTGCAAAATTCTATTTAATTACAAATGACAATGTTTCATTCAAGTTTTGGTAACCCAATATTGAAGATACAATCCAAAACAAAGACATATATTGTTTTACAAGAATGCTATTATTGCTAGTTATCCCACGGAGGTCCTATTCTTAAAACCTCCCTGTTGGCAACGATGGAAACAGCCGACACGTGTTTCGTTACGATTGTAACTTCTTCAAGGCTTATACATACAAAACTGTTGATCCAAAAGATTTGGATTGTCCAATATGTAAAAATCTCGCTACTTAAGAAACAGAACTGGGAGACCCTTGAATTTGGATCATGTCAATCTCTGGCCAGTCATGAGAACTGTCCCCAATAAGAAAAGTGGAATAAGGAAGGATGTATCCAACATTTATCCTCCCACGATAGGTACGTACTCTATTAAGTATGTCCCCCACTTTATGTAGGTGGCGAGTGTGTTTCGGAACAAATAAATTCCTATGAAGGTCTTGTCAGTGGGGTGAAAAGACGAGGGCTATGATATGCCCCTCTATTCCCGGCGCAATCGCCGTATTTCGGCGTTGTGGCTATAGTCAGGCATATACCGTGTTCTCTATGCGGGCTGCATTACAGCCTGCGTGGAGAACATGCCCACCCCTCTAGCCCCTGGCTGAGCGCCGTGTCATGGCACTCAGACCAATCACAATGCTGCATTGCAGCATTGTGTTTGGCTGCAGGGAGCCTAGGAGCCCTGGTGCTTCCTGTCTCCCTGAAGAAGCCAGGAAGAGGATGTAGGAGAGGCGTCAGCTGGCCAGCTGGCCAGCCGGGAGGTACATTATTTCTTTTTTAACCCCTCCCCTTTCCCCCAACCCACCCCACTGCTGCTTCCAGGTAGCAGCCGCCACTGTCTATAACCTTATGCTATGTATGGCCCCCATTATCATCTGCCACTGCTTATAACTGCTAGGCTGAGGTAAAGAAGTAATTGGGAGCCATACAAGCCTGTCCCTGTCTCAAGCGTGGAAAAATACTTTACCTGCCATCTTTAACCAACCACACCACCTACCCTGCTTTCCTTCTCCCTCCTGCAGCTGTGGTTTTTGCCTTCTGTCAAAGCAGGCAAGCAGCACTGCACTGACAGGCTCTCAGTGTGCCGTCATCCTGGCTTGCAGGCCTTTATGAAGTAGAAACTAAGCTGGAGTGAAATTCATAAAATGTTGGGAATTTAATGTTACACTTGTTACTCAAAATTCCCAAAATTCCATCATTACCCTACTTTGCATAATTATGTGCCATTAGCGGTAAAACGTTACTGTGACTGGTGCTATTTGAGGTACAAATTGACCACCAATGCACTGAAACAACAGAACGCGAGAAGCTGTTGTTCATGCTGCTTTTGATTAAATGCATCCTCGCACTACAGACTGAGGCAAGGACACAGTCCAAACTAAAAGAAAATAAGAAGTGACAGATTTGCATTTCACATAACTATGCGTAATTTCACAGAATGTTGCTGTAATTTCACACACCCCTAGTAGCAACAGTGGGTAACAACTTTTGTTTTCAACTGTTGCTACTTCACATGAGTGAATTACTAGATTTAGAATCTGGTGTAAACGGTACAGGCTTCCAATGGAAGCCATGCATAACAACAATAAGGCTAATCAATTCACATTCATTACTTTCTTGATCTACAATGTACAACAGACAGGCTATAAAAAGTTATTGTCACCTATAAAAGGGTCATAAATAAGAGCGCAGTACTAAACGTTTGTATGATTGTGTGCTGCAAGTGAATGATTTGCAACAAAAATGGGTCGAAGTGGTATCTGACAGTTTGAACACGCAGTTAGCAAATTTACTGTTCTGAAATAATGACAAAAGAGAGACAAAAGACACAAACCTTCAATTCAATGGTCTCTTTTAACCCTGGGCGGTGAACTCCGCTCCGCTCGCGGAGTTTGCAGAGTTTTCTGCACTCCGCGTTATGCGGAGATCGCGGAGTTCCGAAAAACTCCGCTTCGCGTTGCGGAGCGAAGTTTTTTTCCTCGCTCGCGTTCGTCAACGTCAAGTTGGCGACCGCGAGCGAGGAAAATCAACCTCCCAGCGAGATTTTTCCTCGTTCGCGATCGTCAACATCAAGTTGGCGAGCGTGGAAAATAAACATCCCGGCGAGATTTTTCCTCGTTTGCGATCGTCAACATCAAGTTGGCAAGCGCGAGAATGGAAAATCGATATCCCAGCGAGATTTCTCAACGCGGGGGGGTCAGGTTTCTCATTGCGAGTGGTCGCTAATGCTCGCGACCGCTCACGTTGAGAAACTGCCCGTTCACTTTCAGAAAGCTGCCGCTCGAGTAAAAATCTACTCGAGCGGCAGAAAAGGAAAGCTTGCGCTGAGCATGGTGCCGTTCGCAATGATTGCACAGTGCGGACAAGCATCCGGCACTGTGCAATCACCGCGAACGGCATTTTTCTACTATACTCCGCCGCTCGCAGAGCTCTGCGTAGTGCGACGGAGTTTTTTTGCACTTCGCAGTGTTCCACATAGTACAACTCCGCGAACTCCACCCAGGGTTAGTCTCTCTGCATTTCTGCACCCTGCACTTTTAAATACGTTTTAAAGTGTTATGTTATCAGCATTTGTATGGCTTCTGTCAGACATTCACAAGACCTTGTTGCACTCTGGGAGGTCTGCGTTCTCTTCTGCTCCGTCAGTGGTTTTTCGTTAGTTGCAGGGATTAAGATGGCAGTTTTCAAGGTTAAAGGAAATAATCACAGTCTGCTCCAAGTTGGAGTGAACGGTTTGTGTTTTTGTTTTCAGGTGAACGTGCCTCTTTCTTAATTCTAACTAATTTCAGGAGCCTGAACCGCTGTCCGTTGCATGGCTGAATTTGCTGAGTTGTGTAGTTATAACGCTTCCAGTTTTCATAGTGGAAGCAACAAGCAGGGCCGGCTTTAGTACTGGTGGCGCCCTGTGCAACAATGTTTGTTGGCGCCCCCCAATGACCACCTCACCATGGATTCCCTCACTACCACCATTTGACAATGCCCCTCCCAAGTCTCCATCACCACTGTCTCTTAGATTCATTTAGTTTTATAGCGCCACTCATACCAGTTTAAAGTGTCAGAACACTTTACATCACACATACATTGCACGGAGACAATCATACGTGTGTAAATCAGTGTATAGGAAATGTTAATTAAGACATAGGCCTACAAGGTGTAGGAGTCACATGTCATCCATACTGGTAGGCAGTATAGTTTAAGAGTCCTTAGTCTGGAAAAGAACAAATTCAGAATTTAAAATTTAAAATGTAACACCATTGTGAGTTTTTTTTTAATTATAAGAATTGATTTCTATCCAAATGAACCCTTTTTGCAATATTAGGATAAGGAAAGACTGGGCAAAAAAACATGTAGCTGTAATATATTCCTTGCAGTTTGCATGCAGCTCTTTGAGGACAGTTCATAGCTCACTGCTCTATATCAGGATTTTAACTTTTAAACTGCAATTAACAAAAGGATCTCTCTGACAAAAGCGATAACCATTGACCTATTTATAGTGTATGCACTTTGTGATCTGAATGGGACACCTTCTTTGCAGCAGGCATATTAACACTCTGCGCCATGATGAGTCAAAACTTCCACTACCAGACAAAGCTCCAGTCTCTCTACAGGAAGAACATTAATGACCAGAGTTATCTTGACATGTTTATTGATGCTTGAAAATTGCTGGGACAAGGAATGTGGCATCAGGTGCTTTTAAAACAATAAGCATGGTGCCCCCCCACCCCAAGTGAGCACCCGGTGCGATGGCACCGATCGCACCGCCCTAGAGCCGGCCCTGGCAACAAGGCACACATGAAATCGAATCGGAAAATGTCATAAACTATTAAGATAAGTGTCTGAATAGGAGAGGTAGCGACAGGCAAACAGTCACTTATGGGTGAGTGGAGAAACAAACCATTGGATGCTTCATTCTTTTGACCTGCATTTCACATAATGACACAAGATGCATGTCTGATGGTAGTATTAAAGTGCTGATGAGTTCTCAGTGGCTTTAATGGTCACTGCATTATATCAGCCTCCAAAGCTTGGCCAAAGATTAGGTATGCATTACTGTACGCCATTAGGATTTTTTATTACGTCAAAAGAGGGCTAAATGTACAAATGTAAAAGCAATTACATCTATCTATCTATCTATCTATCTATATTTTCACTGAAAAAAAGCAAAGGGTACAGAGACATAGTTAGGCTCAGATTTCACTGGGACAAAACCAGTGAAAATCAGCAGTTATAGTTAGCTGAGCTAACTATAACTTACACCCCCACAATGCACTCAATCAATTAAATCAATCAGGGGAATTGTGAGCGTGCTACTCACCCAAGAGGGTCTCAAGGCGCTGGGGGGGGGGGGGGCGGTAAGCAACTCCGTTCAGTCGAAGAGCCAGGTCTTGAGCGTCTTCCTGAAGATGTTCAGGGAGGGGGCGTGTCTGATGTTGAGCGGGAGCTAAGCACTGCTTATGACCTCACATATTACATCACTCATGACATGGTCAGTGACATCACTGATGACATCTCAAATGACATCATTGATGGCATCACTAATGACATAATCCATTGAGTGTGAGTGTTTTCAAAAAGATTATGAGTGTTAAACATATATACCAAGGTACTACAAAAGTTTAAATAGTATACTACTACTTATGAGTGATACAATTTCTAACATATATTATGTAAGTGGCTGTGTGACTGTGTGAATCTGTGTTTGAGTGTGTGTCTGACTGCCTGTATGGGTGTGTGAGTGGCTGTGTGAGTGGATGTATGGGTGTATAAGTAGGTGTGTCAGTAGCTGTGTTGGTAAGTGAGTGGCTATATGGTTGGGTGAGTAGGTGTGTAAATAACTGTTTGGGTCAGTGAGTGGGTGTCTGAATGGCTTTATGAGTAAGGGAGTAGCTGTGTAAGTGGCTGTATGGGTGAGTGAGTGGCTGTTTGGTTAAGTGAATTGGAGTGTGAGTGGCTTTATTGTCGAGTAAGTGTTTGTGTGAATGGATGTATGGGTGAGAGAGTGGATGTGTGAGTGCTTGTATGGAGATGTCAATAGGTATGTAAGTGGTTGTGTCATTGGTGAGATAGTGTGTGAGTGCTTGTATAGGTGAGTGAATGGCTGAGTTAAGAGGCTATATGGGTGAGTGAGTGGGTGTTTGAGTGGCTGTATAGGTGATTAACTGGGTGTGTGAACAGTTGTATGGGTGAGTGTGTGGCAGTGTGAGTGGCTCTATGGATAAGTGACTGGTTTTAGGAGTAGCTCTATGAATGAGTTAGTGTTGTGTGAGTACCTGTATCGGTCTGTGAATGGGTATGTGAGTGGTTATGTGGGCATATTGGTGGGTGTATGAGAGGTTGTATAGGTGTGTGAGTGGGTGTATAAGTGCTTCTGTAGATGATGTTATCCGTGATATCATCTGAGATGTCATAAATGATGTCATCAGTGATGCCACTGACCATGTCATGTGTGATGCAATGTGTGAGGTCATAAGCAGTGCATTGCTGGGGCATAGGTCATAGTTAGCTCAGCTAACTATACCTGCTGGATTTCACTGGTTTTGTATGAGTGAAATCTGAGCCTAACAATCTGAGCCTAACTATAATGTCCCTGTAACCTTTGTTTTTTTCAGTGAATTTCTAAGGTTTTTTAATCCTATTTCCTAACTATACCATCCCAGTAACCTTCGGTTTTGGCAATAAATTTCAAAGGTTTTTTTAATGTTGTTTCCTAACTATAACGTTCCTGTAACGTTTGTTTTCTTAAGTGAATTTCTAAGGTTTTTGGAATTTTATTTCCTAATTGTAACCACTAACCTTTGACAGTGAGTGTGTGAGTGAGTGCATGAGTGTCTTAGTAAGTCTGGGTCGTGGGTATGTGTGAGTCTCTAAGTGGGTCTGTGAGTTGGTGTGAGAGTGTCTGAGTGGGTCTGTGAGTGGGTGTGTGTGTGTGCCTGAGTACTCTCTGTTTTGCCCTCTTCTGCTCTGTTTTGCCCTTACTGCTTCTTTTTCTGCTCTCTGTTTTGCCTTTCCTGCTTGTTTTCCTGCCTCTGCTTTGCCTTTCATGCTTGTTTTTCTGCCCTATCTTTTGCCTCTTTCTGCTCGTTGATGACCTTTATTTTGCCTCCTTCTGCTCATTTATCACCTTTATTTGCCTCTTGCTGCTGGTTTCTGACCTCTATTTTTGCCTCTTAGTGCTCGTTGCTGACCTTTATTTTGCCTCTTTCTGCTTGTTGCTGACTTTTTTTAGCCTCTATTTGCTTGTTGCTGACTTTTATTCTGCCTCTTTCTGACCTTTTCTGTCCTTTATTCTACCTCTTTCTGCTCGTTTCTCATATTCATCTTGCCTCTTTCTGCTCTTTGCTGACCTTTATTCTGCCTCTTTCTGCCCGTTTGTGACCTTTATTTTGCCTCTTTCTTCTCTTTCCCGGGGACTGCGGGGGGAGCCTCAAGAACCCGGGGGTCCCAGCGAGCTCCCCGCCTCCTGCGGGAGCCAGCATTGCTGCTGCATAGAGGGAGCTGCTGGAAAGGCAGCTTGGTCCGTGCAGGAGCAATCCATTTCATCTCTTTCCCTGCCTGCATGTCTGCGGGCAGGGAAAAAGATGAAACCTCCGCTTCCAGCGGGCGGGTACACTTTGACAGCTCCCGCCCGCTGGAACCGGAGTGTTTGTTTTTGCATGGCCGGAGCTGTCAAAGCTCCAGCTAACCAAAAGCAAATAGCTATATCCCAGGGATGGGCACCTTGGGACATAGCAGGAGCCGGACCTGGGATGATACGGTCCACAGGGCTGTGTATGACTGCAGGAGAGGGGGCCCCTCTCCTTTCTTGAGCACGGGCCGCCCCAGGAAGGCTTTGGTCCCCGGGGCCAAGAATGGCATGGGAGCGGGGCCACACAACCTTTCTTTAAAAGAATATATTTGGCCCCGGGGAGGTGGTGGTCTCTAAGGCACGGGGGAGTCCACTGGCCCACCCATTTTGTTGTATTTAGCCCTGGGGAGGTTGTGCTCCATGGGACTCGGGAGATCTGTGCAGCCATGGAACAGTGTTTGCTTGACCCAGGGAGGTGGTGGCCCATGCACCACCATCTTTTTTTAATAAATGCCCCTGTACCTGGCCCACACGGGGGCTGCATGATAAACAAGCACAGATTTCTTTTTTTTATTTGGCATGGGTTCGTGGGTCTGTCGCGTTCCTGCAGCAAAAATGTCTTTAAAAAGTGCTTTCTGGCCCTGGCGGGTCTCACGGGGACGAACATCTTCAGATGTAAGGTCGGGGTAGGTCAGTATAACGGTAAAACATAGAGCGCAAATGCCTGTATAATGTGAGCCACATCCTCATCATCCAAGGGGAACTTACGGACTACTTGGAGGGTCACTTTTTTATGTGATGCACACATGTAATGATGTGAGTGCTCTCATTCTTGTTTGATTTGGTTGGATTGCCACACCATCCTCCAGGGTGAGGAAACCCAGACACATACTTAGGTTCCCCGCTCTTCTAGAAGATTAGGTATGCAACCACGTAGGTCCTGATGAAATGCTATCTGAACGTTTTCGGACATACTAAAGCATGAAACATGTCGACCAGCATCTAAGATCTATGTACACTCACTTGATCTTACACCAGACAGTATACCTTTGCACTTGAGAGACTAGGACCATTATGTCTGATGGCCTTCAACTTTGTTTTTAACTCAACATAGACATGGAACCCTATTAAATAGAAAGCTTTGCCATGCCTATAGCTTAATTTACTTCAGATCTTTTTCATTCTTCTCACCCACTGACTGGAAACACACTCACCTCTCCAGTCTTCCATTGGCGGCAAAAACATCTCCAGCAAAGAGCTTTCTCGCGGGGCCCATTGGACTTTTCAGCACCAGCCCAACGAGGAACAATGCCCAATGATGAAGCATGCCACTTTCGGGTGGGCGAGGGCACTTGCTCTTAAGAGCGCATGCTGCCAGTGACTGCACACAGACCTCATTGAGAGTCTGTTTTAGTCAGTGTGCAACAGTATACTCCTATTTTCATCACTCTAGACTAGAGGAGAGTGTGTACTGGACCGGAATTCTACAAGAGCCAGATGTATGACAATTTGCGACTCGCAAATTGCGAAAAATTGCGAGTCACAATTTGTGAGTCGCAAAAGCAAATGTACAACAGTGTCAGAGACACTGTTAGCGATTCCCAATGGGGTTGCAAAATGCGAGGCTCATGAATATTACTGAGCCACTCGCAATTTGCGACCCCATTGGAAATGGCTGGCCCTTCCAGGGATGGTGGCCTGCTGGTCTCAGCAGACCAAAATTATACACAACCGAGGATAGGGGATCTAAGGGAAACTTTTTGAGATCAACGCGGATAAGTTCCCCAACACAACTATTAAAAAACAACAGGTAATCCGCGGGTCTAGTGAGCTTAAAGAAGCTCTATAGACATACAGCACAAGCAGAGACTCTCAGTCATACAAAGGGGAACTCCTTTAAAAAGGACGGAATCCCATCACCCACCGAAGTGGCATGCTTTATCATCTGGGAGCTCCTCTTGGTTGCAACACCTAGTGCAGCCAAGGGCTACAACGCCCTCACTGTGAGGTGAGGTTGCAGCTCTTGAACAGTCTGAGGTACCGACGGACAGGTAAGAGAAATTAACTGCCTCTTTCAGCGGGCTACACTCTTACTAAAAGGGCTTAGTGATTCCTGTTTGTCACATATCACTTTTCCCATTATTGCACTGCACCCATCACTCTTAAACTACTCTTAAACTACAATACTTTACATCTGATGGATTTTAGGAGATCCTATAACTGAACAACATCTAAAAAACATCCCTGAGCTCCTCCCTCACAGTGAGGGGTTTTAGCCCTTGGCTGCACTATGTGTTGCAACCAAGAGGAGATCCCAGATGATGAAGCATGCCACTTCGGTGGGTGATGGGATTCCGTCCTTTTTATAGGATTTCCCCTTTGTATGACTGAGTGTCTCTGCTTGTGCTGTATGTCTATAGAGCTTCTTTAAGCTCGCTAGACCCGCGGATTACCTGTTGTTTTGGTCTCAGCAGACCGCCATGTCTGGGACTGCTTTTCAATAAAGCAGTTTTTTTTTAAATGCAGCCCTTTTTCCTTAAAGGAAAACGGGATACATTTAAAAAAAATAAAATGAAACGTTTTCGTTTCATTTTTTAGTAGCTGGTAGTGGTCCCTGGGACCACTGCCTGCCCTTAAAAAATATTTTGGAGCCAGTCACAAAGGGAAGCGGTCCCCTGGGGACCCCTTCCCATTTGCGACTCCATTACCACCCTCTTGAAGAGGGTGGTAATTTGCGAGTGTTTTGCGACCGCAATTGCGGTCGCAAAACATTGGTACATGGCTTTGCGGTCGCCATTAGGAAGGGAAGGCCCCTTCCTAATAGCGACTCGCAAATCCTAATTAGCGAGTCGCAAATGAATTGTAACTCGCTAATTAGGGTTTGTACATGGCCCTTAGGTATTTTTGCATGCGCAAACGGGTCGCAAACGCGTTTGCGCATGCAAAAATATGTCCTACATCTGGCCCTAAGTCCTCCCAAGTATAGATGACTCCAAACAGATAAGTCAAAACCCACCCACACCTACAAAAGGAGAAAGTGGATGGAAGAACATTAAGAATGGTAAGCTTATTACTAAATGTTGCACACTGAGGGGCCATTTTGTGGTGAAAATAAGCTTCTCCATGTAAAAAAGCTCTCTAAGAGAGCTAAGTAGTGTGCAAAAGACACGTACAAACAGCAAAAGGAGAATGTATTGGGTTTATACGGTCGTACAAGAAGGGAGAACATTAGAAAAATTCTATGCAAACAGCTTAAAATTGGAGTACTTGCAAATTTGCTGAAAAAATATCCTACTGACAGAAACAATACTGCCAGACTGAAACATAATAATATGTTCAACATATTGTGGAGAAAGTGTTTGCTGTCAAAAGAAAATCATTTATTTTAGCTATGAATTGCATGAAAACACTCACACGTTTAATTGCTATATATAAAATATATAAGTTAGGAAAAACTAAATTGAATTCATCAAACATTTGTGTGATATTTGGAAGCTATTGGACACACGCTTCCAGTACAAAACCATACTTTCATGAAGAGGCTTACCACAGATAAACTATTTGGGTTCTATCTGTGACTGATGAAGAACGTCGCTATGAAGCTTTACATGGGTCTGTGCTAGGGTTAGAAAGAAACCTCAAAAGTATATCAGAAATGTCTAAACAGTACTTGGAGGAGAAATCTACCAAATGTCCTGTCTATCAAAGGAAATTGTACTTCTATATGCAATATCCAAAATAAATCCAGGCAAAAACTACAAATGTTCTCACTAGTTTTAAGAAAACACATCTGCAAGGCAAAATTAATATTTTGCAAACACATTGACCCTTTCCAATTTAGAAATATTGCCCAGCTACAAGGACACTCTTTAGGGTGTAATTCTACAATCCATTATATTAAAATGCTTTCCACACATCATTCAAGTATAAGACAACTTATACGGACTTTGCACTTTGTTAAAGTACCACCAATACATTAGGAGCAAATTTATCATGCTCTACTACACTGTAATCTACAAAAGGTGCTCTCAATTACAGAGTACATACAATCACAATACTTTGGTGATGAATCAGAAACTTCTGTGTGTCCAGATACAAATATGTACCTGAAATATTATGAATTGGATATTCTGCAGTTTAATGGAACTATTTCTGAAATTCCAAATAAAGTATGTATTTGCTCTAGATGGACAAATTATTGCAAAGAAACTAAATATATATATTTACTTGAGAAAACTGAAAAAGAAAACAAAGCAGCTTGGAGAAAAATTGCTATTTCTCTTATTGTCAAAAACAGATATGATGTTTGTGCTCATCAAATAGTGTTAATACTGCCTTAGAAAACTGGCCCATGCCTTTATACCGTCACGTGAAATTCACAACAATTTGGGGATTGTTCCTGTACCTTCACAATTACAAAATCGAAATCTATACGAAAGTATATTGATTCAAACTCTACATCCATTTCAAACTATTATTATAATGCAACTTACTTCGGGAAAATTGCAACAACAAGAATTAGTATGTGCGCTAAAAGGTACAGTTGTTTTTCTGTCATTAGATTTTTTTTAAATATTGAAACTCTGGGAGGACAGCCCAAATTAGAATAACCTTTATTTGTATTAGTTAATGGAGTCCCAACAAAAGACAAAAAAGTTGGCAATAATTAATAAGCATTAGTAAAATACAAGATGCCATTTCATACCTTCTACTAAACAATGTACAATACAAAAATATGGAACTTCATGACTTCATGTCTACCTCTGAGCTGCTATTCACAGATACATGAGAAATTGGCCAGTTTGAAAATATTACTAAAGAACACTCTGAGCAAATCTATGAGCACTACAGTATACACCCACTGGATTTTAGAGGTATGATGGATGATGCCTTAGAACTGTATCAAATGAGAAAGGCTACAGGAGACCCAGTTAGTATCTGGGATAAAACTTTAGAGGCTAGATGTTATCCAAATTAATTTCCAAAGGGAAAAATGAGGCCAATATGATGCTCGTCCTCTTCAAATATCTGCCTAGGAATATTATTCCACAAGACTATATTCAGAGGGCCGACATTTCAGACAGAACATCCCTTATATTTTCACTCCATTATATGAAAGTGAACTATACATAACATCCTATGCTGTTGCAAATGTGATACGAGCTGGAACTGGATTTAATAACTTAACAGCTATAGATTTTCTAAAGAAGGTGGAAATCAATGACAAAAACCTTGAATATAACGTAATCAACATTATGGCATGTCAGCGAGGTGCAAATGATTATGGGTTCTGAAGACATGGAGAACTAAGATGTATGTTGAAGAATTTGAGACCACCTACTTAATTCTGCATTTTGAGTTGCGCTGAATACCTATGGGATGATTTATACAGTTTCCTACTTGAAGCAGACAATAATCTAACAGATGTTGCCTTTAAGACAACTGGTGAATTATGTTCTCTAGATCTGGGAAATGTTTGCAGATTTTTTAATCACAAATTCTATACTATGCTAAAGTTCTTAACAAATAAAGAAAATCCACTAGGAGAGGTTAATTATTTCTTTTGGAGAAAAGAGTAACAAGTAGGAGGCATAGATCACATTCATATGCTGTTATAGATAAAAAATGTTTCAAAATTTGGCTATGATTTAGATGAATTTGTTCTTAATTTTTTTGAGCAGTATGTTTCTTGTGATATCCCTTACAAAGAAAATAATAATAAACTGTTTGAACATATAATACAATTTCAGGCTCATAAACGTGGAAAATACTGCTTACGCAAATTTAACAACAAATCCAAACAGTACACCAAATGTTGTTTTGGTTTCCCAAGACCAATTCTAAAGGAAGAGTGAACAAACTTATTTCTTCTGTTAGGCATGTCGCCAAAGGAAAGTCTCCTAAAAATACGTATAATCTAAAAAGAGGACATGGAGCACAGCGGATCAACAACTCCAAACCTTTAATACTACATATGTGGAATACTAATAGGTTCCAGGCGTCTTGGAGGCGGGTCGGTCTTGCGGCAGTGTCCCGAGCCCTAAGTGTCCCGCAGTTTGTCCGGGACCCTCCAACTTGCCTAAGGGCATTATTCTGCTCACCTTGGGTATGGAATTGTTGTGCTGCAACCATCCAGGTGCAGTATCATCAACATTGAGTGGACATCCTTTATTAGAAAGGAGTTCTCATGCCCCTAAGGGGCCCCAATTCACTAGTTTTGGTCCTGAAGAAGTTCCGCCTGATCTTATGGGCTTTCTAGGCACGAAACATGTTAACCTCACTTTCATAACAGCTATCTAGGTACATTGAGGCCACACAATAGCACCACTGTTTTTATCTAGTCCTGGTACCATTACCCTATAAAAATTGTTTTGAGGACACCAGAGTCTATTTTAGACACCTCTCACTTTTCACCTGACATACTCTTGCATAGCCCTCTTACATGCATTCACCTAAACACCGTTTTTGGATCAAAAGATCTCCGACAAAGAGTCCCCAGGCCCGTCAGGCATTGCAGCGCCGGCCAGACAAGGGGCGCCCAATGATGAAGCATGATACCCTAACAGGTGTGTGAGGTCATAAAGATCTGTCTTTCAGGTCCACCCGCGACAGCAGTAATAGCCACGTAGTACCACCCCTTGTGACCACCCCGCCTATGAGGAACTACCCCTACCATGATAACTATTGAATACTAAAATGGACATACAATTTGTTGCAGATAGTTCTACAGCCATAGCAGGTTATGTAAGTCCATATATTACTAAGGCATAAAAAACTGATATGAAGGAAGTTCGGGAAGAGAAGTCTATATCGATTTAGCCTTCAAATGCTACCTCACAGAGAGGTGAGCAGTTATAAAGCATGTGACTGTTCAAGCTCTTCAAGTTTATACGGTAAATCTTGATTCATTACATGCCTTAGTTTAGGATTAGCCTGCTCTCGAAGAAGAAGAGTTCTCAAAGGTTTGCCAGAAATTGAATATCTTGCTCACTTTGAGTCAGAGAACAAAAGCATTGTAAAAACTAATATGTTGGACACTTATTACCCTAACAGAAGTTCTTTCTTGGAACTGTATGAAGTTGCTCAATTTAATACTCACAGAAATAATGTAGTTGCATGGTTAATAGTGGGAAAATTCATATTCATGGAACAGATGGCTGCTGAATACTTCATTCCAAACCTACACTAATTAATCATCAAACACGTACATATGACAATAATGAAAATGAAGAATAAAATGTCTTGGCACTTCTGCAGCTTTTTAAACGATGGAGAAAAGAGGAAGAATTACTTGGAACATCAGCATACCATGAAGAAGCTTACTATTCATATAAAGCACACATAACAATACCAGAATTCCAGGTTTATCTAAAAATGTTGAACCACAAAATTTCTGATGAAAATAAAATACAATCTAAACTATTCTGCAGTACTACAACAAGTAATAACCCTTCCAATATTACTTCAGCAGACCTGCTTGGACAATCAATTATTGGTAATAAAGCTACTGTCGCTATGGGTGAGATAGAACTTGCTATGGGCGAACTTCAAAAGCATGGTGAAAACTTAGATTACCTTATAGCAAAATTAAATACTGAACAACATGAAATATATAAAAAGATTCAGAAATGTGTAGATCATGGGCTTCAACGCGAACATAGTTTATGTATATGTTCAACTTTTCAGCCTACATTGCAATATACCTCAGGCCAGGCTTGTACTGGCAAAGGTTTCCTTATAAAAGTTATAACTGCTTACCCTCATAAAGTTGACAAATATAACTTATCATGTGCTGTTACAGCTCCAACTGGATTAGCAGCACCGAATATTAAAGGAATTACATTGCACTGACTACTACTCATACCAGTGCAACATGATAGGAAACTAGACTGCTTAAAATTGAATAGTGAATCCTGTCAGGAACTTCGTCTTGCACTTAAATAATTACAAATTCTGATTATAGATGAGGTTAGTAGGGTTTCTAACATAATGATGACTTTTGTTCACTTACGCATGATAGAAATACTGAAGACATTTTATGACAATCTGTTTGGAGGTAAATATGTTTTTGTTTTTGGCGATCTCCTTCAACTTCAGTATCAAACCATCTTTATTCGATCAAAGTTTATAATGATCATAAAAGAATAAAATAAAATACATAAAAATCCCAAGTTCATAGTATTCCATTAAAAATCATTCGGTTGATACTCACAGTTAAATTACAAAAATTAAAATTGCTAAAAAGTTAAAACAGTGATTTACAATTAAAATCGCAGCTCAGGATCTTATTGCCCCGCCCCCTTTCCTTCTCTTCAAACATGCCAATAGGTAAGAGGCCATTGAAAAACAAACATGCGAATCCGGTAATGATTTTAAAAAGTATAGGGCCACTCGACACTGCGTAAACCTGTTTTAACTGTTTGATCGAATAAAGATGGTTTGATCTCCTTCAACTTATTCCTTTAAATGGTATGCCAATTTTTAAAACTCTTTCACAAAAAGAAGCTTACAATTCCTTCAGAAGTGTAGGTAATGATATAATTTGGTTAGGGTTTTCATACGGTGAGTGAGCTTGCACAAAATATGAGACAAGCCAATAGTGAGGTAAAAGGAAAAATATTAAAAGAAATTAGGCTATGAATTATAACAGAAAGAGCAAAGACTATGCTTCTAACAGGAACTATATCGTCTTTATTTCCACATCTTAAAAGTGCAGCCGCAGATATGCATTATCTTCTTTTGCAGAAACTACACATAGTTTGTTTAATGCCAACCATAAAAGAATGCTCTGATATATATATGAAAATGTTATCTATGGAAAATTAAAAAAATATACATCTACCTTGTAGAGCTACATTTGAAACAATGGAGTAAACATTCCTATAACTAAAGGCTTATCTAGCAAATTATTAAAGATGGATAAATCTGTCTCATAGACTGCAGGATTAGAAAAAGATCTATTTCTTATGTAGAAATTTGGATGTGGAATATGGACTTGTGGATGGAGCAATGGAACATAGCGTACATTTTGTTAACTAAAAAAGCAACAATGAAATTGAACTTCTTAATGTTAAATGTAACCATATTAAGGAACCTAAACAAATTTTCAGAGTAACAGCAAGATTTTTACACATCAAAGACTTATATATTCGAAGACAGCAATTTCCTCTGTATTTAGCTTATGCGGTTACAGTACATAAATATCAATGAATAACTTTGGATTATGCATTAATTGACATTGGCTCTACTGTTTTCAAAGAGGATATGGCAAATGTCACTTTATCTCATGTCAAAAAATTAACTGGACTATGTGTAATAGACATTGATGTGACAAAAATTAATGCTGACACTTCATTTGTATGCAAATATAATCCTTTGCGAAGAACAAATGCTCTCTTGGAGAATATCAGTTTTTGTTGAAACCTAAAATATATATAAAACGGAAAACAATACTGAGAAATAATGAGCCTTTGGAGAATAAACATCCCAGTAAGAAAAAAGAAAAAGAACACATGAAAATATTAGGAATTCAGTTTAATAATGCACATGGTATTAACTGCTGTGGTGATGTTAATGGCTTACCTTTACTCAAAGAATTACTAATACAAACATACATAACCCTTTTTGCAATACTGTAACTAATCTATATTCTGTACTTCAGTCTCAAAAACAGCGGTGGCACCCTACAAGTGGTATTAGAGATATTGTTAATGTTTGTACAGGAACAGTTTGCTTTTCGATAAATCAACAACAACCCTCACTACGCCAGCCGCTACCACCTCGGAACCACTTGGATGACTCCTGATCAACACCAGATCAATTTAAAAACACGCCACCAAAATCTGGGACACATCGCGAGCCTCGCCCCTGACGTGACCTTCATCATAGAGACCTGGCTCACCCCAGCATCAGCCCCTGACATCGCCACTGCAACCCCCAATGGCTACAAGATGAAACACCAACACTGCACCACTAGACACGGAGGTGGCATCGCCACCATACAAAAGGAATCAATGATCTGCTCGTCATTGAACACTACATCTTCCAGAGACATCTCAACTTCCAACTGGACGACCACACAGACACTAACTCCACCGACCTCCTGGAACGAATGGACATCGGCCTCACACAGCTAGTCTCCGACCCCATGCACAGAGCTACAGACATGCTGGACCCTATCTTCACCTCCAGCAACAAAGTCAGTTATAGCCACACCACAGAAATCACCTTGTCCGACCATTTCATTGTCCTCTTCACCATCACTGGACCACCTCGCACCACTAGAGCACCCTTTTCTGCAGCTGGACCAAAGTCACACAGCACCAATGGACCGATGTCCTCAGCAGCACTCTGCCTGACATCTCCGCCAATCTGAATCGTGCAATAGAGAACTTCAACACCTGGATCACCAGAACAGTCTCCCCCACCAAACCAGCCAAACCACACAGATCCACCAAACGAGCCAGCTGGTACACCCCAGAACGCAGCACAATGAAACGCAGATGTAAAAAAAAAGAAAGGAAGTGGCGTGCCAGCGGAAAAGACACTGATCGAGACAATTTTAAAGTCTACCCTCAACAACTACCACTGCCAACTCATAATCGCGAAAAAGGAGGCCTTGACCTACTTCACCAAGACCAGCACCACCCAGACTAAGGAACTCTTCACCATCGTATGAGAGTTCACCTGCCCATCAGCCACCGAAAACTCAATCCTCTCCACACATGAACTCTGCAAGGCACTAGCAGACCACTTCCACAGCAAGATAGCCACCATATACAGAAACTTCGATCCCCAACCCACCGACCTCCTCAGCTTCCCCATTTCCTTTAAGACTGTCACCGACCACCTGCTCATCACATGGGAACATCTCAGAACACCAAACACCACCACCTTAATGAACTCCATCTTCCCTGGAGCACCCACTGACTCATCAACCTCTGAAGTGACAAGATCAGCCACCAGCTCACCACCATCCTCAATGCCTCCATCACCACAGCCACCTATCCTGATGCCTGGAAACACACACAGGTCAGACCCCTCCTCAAGAAATCCCCCACAGACCCCAGCAATCTCCAGAACTACTGCCCCATTGCACTACTTCCATTCCCCGCCAAAGTCCTTAAAAAGGCCATCAATCTCCAACACAGTGGTCATCACCTGGAAAGAAACCATCTGCTAGACCCCTCCCAATCAGGATTCAGAGCCAACCACAGCACCGAGATGGCCCTGGTCGCCGCGACCGATGACATCTGCATCTGTACCCAACTCGACAAAGGATAATCAGCCATCCTAATCCTTCCCGACCTCTCTGCTGCTTTCGACACCGTCTCCCACCACACATGCATCAGACAACTGCACAAGATCGAAATCGAAGACAATGCCCTCAGATGGATGGCATCATTCCTCACTGTGCGCACCCAGAGAATCCACCTTCCTTCCTTCACCCTCAGTCGTCACCAAGCTCGTCCTATCGCTCTCAGCTCACCCCACCTCTACAAAGGCAAACTTCCACAACTGCATGAAGAACGTCTTAGCCGGGATGAAAGACAACTGCCTAAAGCTCAACACTGACAAAACCGAAGTGATGATCTTCGGCAGCCACACCTCTCTCTGGAACGACACCTGCTGGCCATTAGACCTTGGACCCACCCCCACACCGAAAGAATACTCCCGCAAGCTCGGCATAATCCTGGACAGACAACTCTCCATTAAACGACATGTCAACGCCGTCTTCTCAGCCTGCTTCCACATTCTCTGCATGCACTGCAGAATCTTTAAATGGCTCTCCATCAGCACCAGAATTTCAATAATGGTGGCCCTCATTACCAGCCATCTGGACTACGGCAATGCACTATATGCAAGAACCACCAGAAAACTCATGAGCAAACTCCACAGCCCAGTGCCTGGATACTCTCACATGTGATAAGCCGTGCTATATAAATACTAATTCATTGATTGATTGAGATGCTGTATAGCTATTCTCCAAATCATAGCTGAGAAGACTGTGCCCCATACAGATCTTTTTGGTGTAATCTACTATTAGGAACATGAATGTTTCCATTCCTTGAATGCTTTCTCAACAGTCACAGAATTTGATAGATTTGTTTACCTTCCTATTCCTGATTGTAGATTCATATAATTTAACTTTTGTTCAAACTGTAGATCAAAGGTTGTCTCTACACTTTGGTTAACTATGGTAAATAAGTACTTAGGGCCTCATTAAGATGCCGGTCGGACCTGCTTTCGCAGTCCTGTCGGTAGCGGTCGGGCCTCCATGGTACTGCCGTAAGCGTTTGGCCCGACCGCCTTATTACATTGCATGCGAATAGGCAGTTTTCTGACTGCCACGGTCCCTCCGACTCTGACAGGAATTACGACTGCGGTGGTGTCGGAAAGGACCAATGGAGGCCATCAGATAGCTGAACACCTCACAATCCGACCGGAAAATTGCGATGCATCATTCTAACAACGTAATCATGGCAGTCCAACCGGCTTATCAGAGCTGGTGGAAAAAGGAGAGGAGGGCCAAACCCCAATGTACACAGCTCCACGCGTCCTGTGCTGCCATCGCATATGTCTGCTGTTCTACCTGCTCGATGCAGTTGAAAATACACACCATCGTGGACGCAACCTCTTGTAAGACTCACACTTACCCCTGTACATTCAGTCCACAGCCAAGTGATGCACCACCATAGACAAGCATGGGCAGAGATTGTTCAGTATGAGTGGGGGGGTGTGAGCAACATGATCCCAAGTATTCATGCTGGGAAATCTTGCCAATACATACTGCATGAGAAGCAGGACGTGAGGGGGCCTGAAGGGACAGATGGCAGACCGAGTAGTGAGAGTAGGGTAGAAGGGCTTGAAGCGGTCGGGGGTCTGCTGGTGGTAATCACCTGCAGGCAGGGTCAGATTGGGAAGGTGGGCAGTCGGGCGATGGGCTGGTGCTTTGTGGGTTCGTTTTTTAGGGGCTCTGTAGCCTGGCCCACATAGAATTTACTGTCTTCTCCGGTCCCTGCCTGACCGCCGTAAAGTGTTGCCAGTATCATGGGCACTCCCCTACCATGGTGTCAAACTGAGGCTGGAGGTCCGGTGTTGTTCTGGCCCATATGGTATTTTCACCTCAGCCCCCTACCCTGTGTGGCCGGCCTGGTCCAGCAGCAGTGTCATTCTCCAGCTGAGCCATTCTCACCTAAGCCCCCCTGGAATAGCAGCAGCAGCCTTGTGCTTTTCTGGACCCCTCCCCATCCAGGTCATAGACTGAGGCTATAATGGGATGGAGAAGGGGGGGTGAGAAAGAGAAGTGGCCTCGCTAGGGGCCAGGTGTTGGCACCTTGACCCCAGTGTCTTTTAGGCCTTGGTGGAGGGTGGGGGAGTGTTTGCATAGGCCTTCCTGTGAAGTCACCTTCCCCAGACTAAAAAAGAACATAGGATGCAGCCTTATGGTCTCAGAGCTGCTGACGTTGGAACAAGAGAAGTACGTTCAAGTTCTGGCATCAGCTCAACATCCAGTGATTCTAGGCAAATCACTTGATATCCCTACCTAAAATAAAAATGAATTTGATATTGTGCAATGTAGCTGGTGCTCATGGTAATTGCTCCAATGACTTTGGACCAAGTTCACGCTTAATAAAACTACAAAAACAAAATATTAACCATTTGGAAATGTAGCCCACCTTCTTTGGGGGTGCCTGGGCCAAATTGTGATCCTAATCTGACCCTGCCTGCAGGCCAAAAAAGATGATGCAGAGACGGCTCCCATTGGACCCTCCATATTTGCCCTCACCCTCAGGGCGCTACTTAAAATCAACTCTGCAGCAGAACTGGCAGCTGTAAATGCAAAGACACTTGCAATACTCCATTCCCAGTGTTGACAGCTCAGTACTGAGGCAGTATCATAATCCAATGCAATGATGCCACAGTTGACATCCCTAATAACTAATGCTACTAACAACCATTGGCAAATTCAACAGTCCTGGCTACATGTATGTGCAATGCAACACCTAGCATCACATACCTTGATGTTGTGCAATGACAGAAGGACGACAACTTAGTGATCATCACTGAAGCTTGTGTACTGATGTGTGCAATAACTAGTGTCCCAAAACAGCCGCTCCTAATCAATAATATAGCAATCAACTTCTGTGACAACCTCACATTACTCATAAGTTAGGTCCTGTTGTCACATCGAACAGACATTAGTATGGATGCCTCAGGAACATGAAACACCCCTCTTCTGCTAAAGAACTGCAATGGGCTTTCACACATCACCCACATTAAAAAGGAAAGGCAGAGAAATGGAATTCACACAGACCACAGTGTCAAACATTTTAAGTTCACAATGTAAAGTCCCCCAGCAGAAATGGGTTACTCAAACCAGGGGCACTCATGGCAGGCAAAAGGCCAAGGCCATAATCCATACTGCATCTGCCTCACAGTCTCCATGTGCACAGGACCTGTTGCATGAGGGTAAAAAGAGATAAACAATATTCTTGCAAAGTGGCATGCACATGTGGCTATTGTGTAAATGCAAGTCCTCAGAAAAAATACATAGCAGCAACAGTAGTTGTCAGACATCTATTAAACAAATGTGGAAAGAACACATATGTAAATGTTTACATGTGCATCCAAATTACCAAATAAGTTATGACAATACAACACCCTCCATGTGAAGGAACAAATACCAACTTGTCACACATCAAACACATATCCATCCTACATCCCAGATGTTACTGCAAGCCCAAAAACCTGGACAATGGCCAAGGCAAGCTGTAATACGTACCATAGCAGATACCACACAATGCAATGTCTGCCCCAATAGGAACTCTTCCCACATATACATCCATTGAACCTGGACCCTCAGCCTCTGTAACTCCATAACTTGTCCCAAGGTCTGACATTACTTACCACTGCAAATGGATCAGCTATCATGGTCAAACAAACACAACTGTTGACACACATCCAAAAATATCCAATGACAACAATTGGCATTAGTAGCAATGGCAGGACAAAGATCATCAGCAACAAGAAAGTCTTAAATACAGCCAAGAACGTTTGGTTGTAAAATAAAGACCAAAGGCCAGTCCAATGTCTTTAGTGCGGTTCAGCACACTGCTGTGCCACAAACTTGCCTTCAAGAGCACTTCTGAGGAAAATCTCACCTGGAAGGGGCATCTAGTGGGCAGGCCAGGCACCTCAATGATGTCACTCGGGTTGGCTGGGTTTGGGATTGGGAGGGCTGGGTTGGTCTGTGGGAGGGTGGGGATTGGGATGGGGAGGACTGGGTTTGGCTATGGGAGGGCTGGACTCAGGATGTGGAGGGCTGTGTTGTGCTGCGGTAGGGCTGCAGGAGGGATGGTGAGGGCTGGGCCTGATCAATCGGGGAATTTTATAGCCCTTTAGGGTAGTTATGGGTGTAGGGGGAAGAGCAGCAGTTTTTTGCTTTTGAGGATTTGGGGTGGGGCGGGGAAGAGGTCCTTTGGGCTTTGGGAGTGAGTGGGTCTGTTCGGGGATGTTGACCTCTCTTTTTACTTTGGCTTTTTGCAGGGATAGAAGTAAGAGGGATGGGTAAGGGTGGAAAACCAGACCTGGGTTAGGGAGGGGGGTGGGCAGCTGTGGCAGGGAAGAGGACAAGGGCAGTAAGGTAGACTCCTTGGGGAGACAGGGGAGGATGTGAGGCAAGGGGTGGGTTTTGGAAGTAGAGGGATGTGAGTTCTGAGGTGTGGCTGTGCATGCATGTTTCTCTGAGTCTGATGTATGCGTGATTGTGAAATGTGTCTGGTCTGTGGCAATGTCTGATGTATGTGGCTGATGGACATAGTGGATGGAAGTTCTGACTGGTCCACCCCCACCAGGGATGGGCCACTGGAGGACGACTCTGATGTAGATGCCATGTCGGATGACTCCACCAGGGTACTCATATCACCCTACATTAAACTGGTTCCCTCTGTATCACTAGTGCAATGGGAACCACTCTGGCCAGCTGCTAACCCAACAGTCACTGCCCTGTCCCCTGCACTGCCCTGGGTTGATGTTGCAAGAATAGTAGAGTATGTTAATTGCTATTTGTTTGAACACACTGGGCAAACAGATCCTTACGCAACACATTACACAATTGCACAGATCATAGCACCTACAAGGGTGACTACATTGGCTCTAACATTGGCATGAGCACATGCATAATTGGTACATGACCTATGCACAGTTACACATAATGGTTTCATTACCACTGTCAGCGCCAGCTGCATGTGTGACCTTTTTCAAATCAAGCCACATGTGTGTAGCAGGAAATTTTATCAGCCTGTAAACCTAGGCCCTTGTAGCATCCCATAGTTACCTGATGCCATGAAATGGAATGTCCACATGGAATCCATCTCTACCTATTCACAGAAGGCCCTGCTATCAGCAAATCATCAGGTGTCCCTAACTTTAAACATGGAGAACTGCTGGGCACCTGCTACAGCTCAGTCACAGCAATGTGTGACTATCAATAATGAGGTGACATGGAAGTGCACACTCCACACTGTTCACACTTCCCAAGTGACACTTACACATCTGTCCAGTGCCAGATGATGCTGTTGAAAGATGCAATGAGTGGATTAGCTAGGTGTCACATGTAGTCCCGAAGAGTAAAATGGAGACATTGTGGCTCCAAGTAGTGTGAATATCAGCCCAATTAAGCATTATACATGAGTCTAGCTAGGAACATCCCCAGCCTATAATGTTCCATGTCAGCAGACTTTTTGAACATTGTAAATGTAAATGCCATTACAAAACTTAAAGTACATGATGTTTAAGAAAAATCCAGTCCAGAAAATGATCTTGCTTGCGTCCAAAAGGGAAGGGATTTCATTGTATCTTTCTAGTCTCGCAAACACATGGCCCCGACATTTCAGCATGTCTATCCCTGATGCTTGTAACCAGCCAGTGTATCAGCCTCCACAAATGCACATGTCCATCACACCTTACTGAAAATACCCATCTCAATGGCACACAAACTCACATTGCCAGATAGTACTGCAAGTCTTCCCACCATCTGTGTCATTGCTACAACAGCATGCCCTGCCTAATGATATCCAACAATGTTATTGGGAATGTGTGACTCATCTACCCATGTTGCCACACCCATGTATGTGATTACACCTACTCTGTACATCCATCACGCAAAACCTATTGCCATGAACACATTGACCAACACATACCCATATGATGAAATCGGAATGAAATGCATGTAGGACCTCAGATCATGTATGGAACAGTTGTAATATGACAGTGCATCTCCTAAAGGTACAAATGCCAGCATGTAGGCATCAATATAGGTGTCACCAATGGTGTCAGCCACATCAGAATAATGTACATTCCCCACTTACCAAAGGGAAATAGTGCAGAGTGGATGCATCCAGAGTTCATTGTATGCCATGTCCCAAGTCTGTTGACTACCTTCACATGAGAAACAGTAGTGAGGAAGCTTCACTCCAGACAATAGTCTATGTGCGTCAGCATGCACCTACTGCAAGGCCTACATATGCAACATCTCTCCCATTGCATGGGATATGCACCTTCAAGCTGGATGTTTTCTGCAGTGGTCACTGCGCCGATGAGCGAGCTCCAGGGACTGCACCTTCATGGCGATGGCTTTCCACGTGGACACCTTCAGATGGGCGTTGACCTGTATGGATGCAAGAGGTGAAGAGACTGAGCTGACTTGAAAGATATAGCTAATCTGCTAGGGTGACCCAGAGGTTGTAGAGAGATGGCATAGCCATCAAAAGTGCACACACCTTCCCGGATCCAGCGGAGAGGGGTAGGTCAACCACACAGCTTTCATTGAAAGCAGACACATAACTTATATGTGTCCACGGCCCGCTGGATACTGACGAGGCACAATTCAATTAGTGATTGGGTCGTCCATAGAAACAACGGGCGCACAACCCGCTTATCCAAGAGTGGTAGGTAGTTCACCACACCACTGGGTGTAGATAGACTCACTTTACGGTCCTGAAGAATCGCCTTTGATCCTTAAGACAACAATGGCGAGAAACATGTTGACCCACTAGGAATAGAGCGCCCTGATCTTGACCCATTATAGTCAGATAGACGCCTCTCCTCTTTCTATTTTAAATCAGGCAGGGGGCCTACCAAGAATAAAATATGTTCCATAAGGCACCCTGACTTGTTTTAACTCACTTCACATACTACTACATCCACACAATCAAAAGGGCCCTTACACCCACGGCACCCACCGGCAAGGAACAAAAGATCTCCGATAAAGAGCCCTTTTGGGTGCCCGTCGGGTATTGCAGCGCCGACCCGACGAGGAGCAGGCCCAGATGATGAAGCATGACACCTAGCTTGCTGGGTGTGTGAGGGCACTCAGTTCCGAAAGGAAGAATCCCTTCCTTTCACGACCTGCTATAAATACTCTGTATTCACTGAGGAACCACGTACTTCTTCTTTATTGATTATCTAGGGCATGTACGTTGGACCTTTCCAAAAGCCCATTGTCCCCATCCTTTTGTAAAAAAACTCTGGTAACTGTCATTTCACTGAACCCTGCTTAGTCACATGGACAATAGTCTATGGGCGTCAGCATGCACCTACTGCAAGGCCTACATATGCAACATCTCTCCCATTGCATGGGATATGCACCTTCAAGCTGGATGGGGAAATAGCTGCCTAAAACAGTAGATAGATAGTTATGCAGACATTTTCACTCCTGACAATACTCACCCCCTCCTAGCTGCTGTTGGGCTCCCAACTGCCCATCAAGGTCCGGGTACGCCACTGCCAGGATGCAGGCCATCGGGGGGTCAGGGTCCGGCATGCGCCCCTTCTGCCTGGGGAGGACAGCCCCATATGGACCTCCACGATCTTCTGGGTCCAGCATCTCAGGTCCTCCTACTGTTTTCTGCAGTGGTCACTGCGCCGATGAGCGAGCTCCAGGGACTGCACCTTCATGGCGATGGCTTTCCACGTGGACACCTTCAGATGGGCGTTGACCTGTATGGATGCAAGAGGTGAAGAGACTGAGCTGACTTGAAAGATATAGCTAATCTGCTAGGGTGACACAGAGGTTGTAGAGAGATGGCATAGCCATCAAAAGTGCACACACTACATGTGTACTGGGCACAAGCTGAGCATTACAAAAACTGTACAATACACTGTTTATGTCATCTGAGAAGTAGCCTTAAATATGATCATGCCAATACAAACTAGACCAGCCCATTGACATCACATAGCCCTGGGCCACACCAAATGTACCATGTAACATAGCACAGCATTGTGTCCTCCTGAAGGGTACAGTACAAGTGCATCACTGGACAGACATCTGAAGAGTCTGGACAAATGACTTGATTCATAGAGTCCGAAACATCACTGCTATCATTGTCATTACTACATTTCAATATTTGGGTCACAATGAAAGGGGTGGCATGTGTGTCACTGAGAGTTCCCAGTCTGAGGATTAGTGGACATGTGATGTACTCATTAGGACATCATACTACGTCACAGTTTGTGTGTGTGAGAAGTCCTGCCATCACACCTTATGCCAAATGTGGCCATATCTAATGGACGACATAAACATTCCATTGTACATGCTGAATGCTTTGTCATTCTGAAACAGCTGGTGATGCACTTCTGAAATGCACTGCAGATGTAACCAACACCCGCAGTGTACATGTGTCACGTCAGAAACATTCCTGTACAATGCCACCATCACTCATATGACAACAAGATCCCAGACATGTTGGAGTAAGGTGCCTGTCCTAAGGCAATGACACACAGTGACCTTATGGGACCATGGACAGTAGTCTTGGGTCTGGCCTTCTCATCAGGCACAAACCCAAATGAGCTTATAGTAGGTGCAAATAGGTCAACTCGTGTTCCTGTTATACTGATTTATGCCACACCTGAGAATCAGCATATCTACAGGTAGTGTACTCTGTGCAACAGTATCATTAGCATTTCAACTCTGCTACAGCCTGGGCCATGGACCATACAGGGCACGTATCAGTGTCAGCCTTTTCCTCTCTGCATGCTGAGCATACTGTTCCCGCACGACCATTATATGCCGACATATACCATAACTATTAGTACACCTTGTGGCCAACCTATATGTGACATAACCATTTTGGGTTACTATGGAGGGGGCTGTGAGGTGATGGTATCTCCCTGATTGCAGGTTGGTGAGGCCTAGTTGTGTAGTTCTATATGTGGTACTGTACATCTATCTACCATTATCCTCATATGCTCCTCACAGGACAAATACACAAGTTGGGGTGTAACGCCTACACATTTGCTAGCACATCTGGTATTCACTGATTAGCTGCGCCATCATAGACAACAATAGGTCTAAGCATGCATAGATATGTGCATTCAACAGGTACAGGTTTTCGGCCTGTATACACATCACCATTATGATGTGATATCCACAAAGTACAGTGCAACATACACTATTACATCATAGTCCTATGCTTGACCCACACTTTCTGACATAGGCAACACTGACTTCAGTCTGCGACTCTGAGCCACAATGTGCCTAAGGGTTTGGATACTAACAGTTTTTGTAGATGACAGACTATTATCAGTACTCACCTGCTCATCTGGTGACCCATAGAGTTGGTGGTACAGGGGAAGGACCTCGGACACCAGGGTCTCCAGCTCCTCTGGAGTAAAGGCAGGGGCCCTGTTCCCTGTACAACATATCATTACTGCTCCCAGAGGTGGTAAACAGCAGCTTACGATGAAGAGGTTTGGTAAGTAGCAGTGTCTGTAGGCAAGTGATTTGATGCTCAAACAACCCCCTATAAGTACACCACGTAGGCCGCCTTCTGTGCAGATGTACTCAGCCATTGGCCCGCGATGGTTGAATTTTTCAACGTTGGCCTCTGGCTGTGACTGCCGTAATTGATACCGCCTACTGCGCAGTTCAAACAGCCAGCGGGTGATGTATCAGCATGTCCCATTCTATGCTCCAGGCATCCACGTAGGAGGTCTCATCCAGAGGCGGAAATAGGCCTCATATCTCGATGGTGGCATTTTTCAATGTTGGCTACGGCTGTGTCTGCCGTAATAGATCCCACCTATTCCACGCTTCACACAGTCGGCGATCGACATGTCAGCATGTCCCATTCTTTGCTCTAGACATCCACATAGGCGGTGTCATCTGTAGGCAGACATAGACCTCTTACCGCAACAGTGGCATTTTTCAACGGCTGGCAGTCTGCGATTATGCAGGTTCCATTAGTGAGGTCAGGCATCCACCATTTCAGTGTTGAAGGTCTTATTGACAAACAATCTCCTGAGTGCACCTCCACCAGTACACATATGCTGGAACATGTTCCCTGATGTGTGACACTATTCCTCTGCATATACCAATCCTCACACGTCAGTGCTGTACATGACTGTGCACGAACACATGATTACCGCTGGCCAGGGTACACTGAGGGTGAAGGTAGGTATGTGTACAATGCAGACTCCTCAACATGACGATGTCCACTATACAATAGTAGATTGTATAATGGGCACACTGCTGTAATATACACAATGGGAGGCCAGATTGGGGATGATAGGTGGAGCTTGCAGTCATGGCAATGTGTTCGAATCTTCCTGGTCATTTCCGTAGTTCTCTAGAAAGTCAATTGTATGCTTTAGGCTGTTTACCGCCTGGAATGGCCTCTCCTACAACAGTGGTCAGTCGGTTATATGTATCATCCAGACCATTGGCAGGCATCCCTTCCACTTTCCTCATCCAAGAAGTTGCTGTGTATGCTATGGTATGTCAGACAATGACGATGTGTATTGGTGTGTACTGCTGACATCTGCAGTAATGTTTGTTCACATTACATTTGGCTGTGTCTTGGGATATGTTATGCTATGTTATGTTATGTTATGTTATGTTATAGGTCACTTGGCGCTGGTAGCAGATTGAAGCATTTGTCACCAGCTTCGGGCATAGGATTGTTGGAACAACCACGTTTTTAAATGTCTCCTGAATTTCCCATAGTTGAATGCTGATCTAATATCCAAGGAGAGGGTGTTCTATGTAAGGGGAACCAGTACAAAAAAACTGGCCCCTCCTAACCTTTTCCTTTTGCTTCTTGGCACTGTAAGTAAATTGAGATGGGCCAATCTAACATGGCGAGTGGGCATGTTTGGCTGAGGTCTGGGCGATGTAAAGCCAAGGCTTTAACCATGAAGTGCCTTAAAAATAGTGCAGGCCATTTTAAAGATGGTCCTCTTGGCCACAGGGAGCTAGTTGAGCTTTTATATGTCAGTGATTATACTTTGACCAATATCCATATGTGTGTACCCTCAAAACATAGATACCCTGTCAGAGGGTGGAGACAACAGCCTCCTGTGTAACAGCCATTTCCAGACCTTCAAACTATGGAAGAAAGAGACATCATCAGGAAGTTTCATCTCAATAGGCAGACAATACAAGATCTATGTGACCAGTTGAAGCCTCATTTACATCCTCAAAAGAACTATCCCACATCGCTTACACCAATGGTGAAACTCATGATAACACTGCATTTCCTGGTTCTTTTCAGTACACTGTGGCAATAGCTGGTGAAATGTCACAGCCTATGTTCAGTGGAATGCTAAATGATGTGCTGGCAGAATTGTTGAGACACATAGACAGCTACATTCAGTTCCCCAGACATGCAGATTTGGCCAATGTGAAGGGTGAATTTTATGGTTTAGGTCACATCCCACATGTTGTTGTATCTATTGATGGCACACATATTGCCTTAGTACCACCGCAAGTCAGAGAACAGGTGTATAGAAACAGGAAGCACTTCCATTCTATCAACGTGCAAGTGTTGTGTTTACCGGATTTATACATCTCACATGTCTGTGCCAGATTCCCAGGATCTGCCCATGACTCCTTTGGCATGTGGAACAACACCGTACCCCAGCTGATGTCACAACTGCTACTGCAGAGTGCCTGGCTTGTTAGTGAGTATGATATGTCTAATCCTTTGTGTGATGTCAGGTTGTATGTTCTACAGATGTGTGACTGATAAATTCACATATGTGTGTCTTCCATCTAGGAGGCTCAACATGTCCTAAACGCCCATGGTTTTTGACACCACTGAGGAATCCAACAAGGCCAGGGGAACTCCGCTTCAATGAGGCCCATGGGAGAACAAGGCAGCCAGTGGAGCAGGCTTTTGGTCTCCTGAAGGCCAGATTCAGATGTCTGGACAAGACTGGCGGAGCCCTCCTACCCTCTACTCCCCCGGGAAGTTGTGTCAGATTACCGTAGCCTGCTGCATGCGCCACAACCTTGCACTGCGACGGAACATCCCTGTCATCGCAGAGCTTGGAGATCAGCAAGAGCCACCGGGTGAGGATCCTGAAATGCCAAATGAAGATGATAGTGGGGATGAGGAAAGAGCTGACATGCGACAAGAGCTCATCAACAAATTCTTCTCTTGAGTGTAAGTATGCTGTGAGATGTCATGACTTTGACTGTTACTTTGACTGTTGTGATGCTGTGAGGCAGATGTTAATGGACACATGTTAGGTATGTACAGCCGTGTCAAACTCTGTGCACGGCTGTTTGTGGAGTTATGTTTAGAGACATGCACAAGTAGTT
Source organism: Calotriton arnoldi (assembly GCA_963921515.1). Taxonomy (NCBI): domain Eukaryota; kingdom Metazoa; phylum Chordata; class Amphibia; order Caudata; family Salamandridae; genus Calotriton; species Calotriton arnoldi. Next base: position 112,337 of record CAWUFW010014381.1, on the reverse strand, counting down.
TATGTAGCTTTGTGTAGGTGACATTTCCAATGTACTGTATACTCCAGAAGTTGACTGTGATGGGTGTCAGATGTATGGGTTCTTGGCTAATCTCTTTGTATTGGTCTGTTGTAGGTTCCTTCACCATGCCATCTTCATTTGAACATTTCAGAGTTGTGACATCAGCAGGTATATGAGGCTGTTTTTAAGTACGACCTGGACACGGAATATTCCTGGGAATGACTGGCACAGACTTTTGGTGTACTACTACAGTACCAAGCCTGCTTGCACAGCGATAGGATGGAAGTTGCTAAGACTCCATTGGACTTGTTCCCTGTTGTGTGGTGGTCCTATTGCAATATGTGTGCCATCATGTTCTCTAAAACAATGTTGTTTTGGGGCCATATCATGCTAGTATCCCTTCACATTGGCTAAGCCCTCTATGTGTATGAACTGGATGTAGCTGTTGATGTGTCTCATCATTGTATGCCACAGTGCTTGTGGCACACCACTGACATATGTTTGTGACATTCCACCAGATGCAGCAGAACTGGACTCAAATTAACCTGTGTTCAGAAACTGCTGTACAGCCATGTTTTGGTTTCTTTTTTCAAATGATGTGGAATATCTTTTATGAGGTTGTCGTTCTGGCTCCAGCTGATGACATGAACCAATTGTCAGTTTCCTATTCTTCTTGGCATTGTCAGATGTGTCTCCTCCTACCATGTATTTGAAGTATGCACATGACATTTGTGGTCACTGATGCAGATAGTTTTTGTGATGTCTTATTTTGCTCTTTTGTGACATTATACGAGCCTAAGGTTGGGACTATAGAATAAAATTGTCCTGAGACTGTACACTTGTATGTCTGTCTTGGGGTGGCATAGTTGAGACAGTCTGTAGCACAATGTTGACAATACACATGTACATGCTTACCTATGTGGCCTTGACCCTTCTTAGGCAGGTCGCTCCCCACACCACACAGCACCGCCTGTGTGTCCTGCCCTTCAGCCCCAGCTGCCGCTGCTGAGGAGAGTTCGAGGCCCTCCTCCACCCGCAGGCTGCCACCTGCGCCTCATCCCTGGTGGCAGTGGTAGGCCGTAGGTAGGTTTGTCTCACTGTAATTGTAGTGATTCTTATTGTGTTTTGTAATTGTTTTGCCTTATTTGTATGCTGTTCTTCCTCCTTGTCCCCCGTTTCTAACTCTGTGCCCTGTGCCCTTTTGCCTTCTGTTCCCCTCGTAATTGTATTGCCTTATTGTTTAGTGCTTCTTCCTCCTTGTTCCCTCCGTTTTTTTCTGTGCCCTTTTGCCTTCTGTTCCTTCGCCGTTCCTGCCCCCGTTTTCCCACCGCTGCATCCCCTGCAGCCCCGCCCCCCACTCGCCCATTCGTCCGCTCCCTCCTCCCAGCTGCCTCCTCCCTCCCACCTCCCCTTCTTATGGCGGCCGTGCGCTGCTGGCGCACCTAAGGCCAGCCCGTCTGCGCCCGTCCGCGCCTGGACCGCGCCCAGCGCCAGAACCCCTGTCCCCCGCGAACGCCACGACGCCCGACACTGCCACGATGCCAGCAGCCTCCACGCACTCAACACCGGACGATCACACACCTGCTTCCTGGCCGCCCCAAAGCGCACCCAAGGACCCTTCATCTGCCGGAACTGCAGCTTCACCAGCATCCGATCCGCCAAGCCACCCACCGTGAAGGAACGCAACCACCTCAGATGCATCCTTCTCAACACCCGCTCCGCCCGCAAACACGCCGTTGAACTCTGGGACCTACTCGACTCAAACTCCCCAGACGTCACCTTCCTGACGGAGACCTGGCTGAACCCCTCCTCGGCACCCGACATCGCCATAGCCATCCCGGACGGCTACAAGATCACCCGCAGGGACCGCACCAACGGAGTAGGAGGAGGAATCGCCATCGTCCACAGGAACACTCTCAGAGTCACGACCAACACCGACGACACCCTCAGCACCGCCGAACACCTGCACTTCCAGATCCACACTGATCCCAACACCACCCTCAGAGGAACCCTCGTCTACAGACCCCCCGAATCCCGACCACAGTTCAGCGACTCCATCGCCGACTTCGTCAGTACACACGCCCTCGCCTCCACAGACTACATCCTTCTCGGGGACCTGAACTTCCACCTCGAGAACAACAGCGACCGCAACTCCACCACCCTGATCAACAGCCTCGCCAACCTCGGACTCAGACAACTCGTCACAACGCCCACCCACACCGCAGGCCACACGCTTGACCCCATCTTCTCCGCAAGCTCCCACGTTTCCTTCAACCGCACCACCGAACTCTACTGGACCGACCATCGCTGCATCCACTTCACCTTCCGGAAACCCACCACGCACCACCGCACCCAACAGATCCCCCGCCGCTGCTGGAGCAAAGTCACCGAAGACCAGCTAACCACCACCTCGCCCGGAGCCCACCCGCCGACCCCACTGACCCCGACTCCGCCGCCCGCAACCTCAGACAATGGATCGACGACTGCACCAACACCCTCACCCTGATCAAGAAACCCTCCAACAGACACACCAGCAAGAAAGCCAGCTGGTTCACTGAAGACCTCCAGGCCTCCAAGCAAAACTGCCGAAAGCTAAAGAAGAAATGGCACCGTGAACAGACACCGGACAGCTACGCAGCCAACAAGAACGCCAACCGCAGACACCATCACCTCATCAGATCCGCCAAAAGGGCCTCCTTCAAAGACCGCCTAGACAACAACGTACACAACAGCAAAGAGCTCTTCAACATCGTGAAGGAACTCTCCAACCCCAGCTCCAACACCAACGACATCCCACCTTCGCAAGACCTGTGCGACTCCCTTGCCACCTTCTTCCATCGCAAGATCACAGACATCCACGACAGCTTCAACGCCATGACCGTCTCAACAACCACTGAGACCTCCGTCCCCACGGCCACCATCCGCACCGACCCCCTGCTCTCCTGGACCAACATAAACGACGACGACACCATCAAAATCATGAACACCATACACTCCGGATCTCCGTCAGACCCATGCCCTCACCACATCTTCAACAAAGCCAGCACCACCATCGCACCCCACCTCCGGAAAGCCATCAACTTCTCCTTCGAGACAGCGACCTTCCCAGAGAGCTGGAAGCACGCAGAGATCAACGCCTTACTCAAAAAACCCAAGGCTGACCCCAAGAACCTCAAGAACTTCCGGCCCATCTCCCTGCTCTCGTTCCCGGCGAAGGTCATCGAGACGACCGTCAACAGACAACTGACCCGCTACCTCGAGGAGAACAGCATCCTGGACCCGTCCCAGTCCGGGTTCCGCAGCAACCACAGCACCGAAACTGCCCTCATCGCCACCACCGATGACATCAGGGCCCTGCTGGACAACGGAGAAACCGCGGCCCTCATCCTCCTGGACCTGTCAGCCGCCTTCGACACCGTCTGCCACCGCACCCTACGCACACGCCTCCACGACGCCGGGATCCAAGACAAGGCTCTGGACTGGACCACCTCCTTCCTCTCCGGCAGAACCCAGAGCGTCCGCCTCCCCCCTTCCGCTCAGAAGCCACCGAGATCATCTGCGGCGTACTCCAGGGCTCATCCCTCAGCCCGACATTGTTCAACATCTATATGGCACCGCTCGCCCACGTCACCCGACTGCATGACCTCAACATCATCTCCTACGCCGACGACACCCAGCTGATCCACTCCCTCACCAAGGACCCCCTCACTGCCAAAACCAACCTCCACGAAGGAATGAAAGCCGTCACCGAGTGGATGAAGAACAGCCGACTGAAGCTAAACTCGGACAAGACGGAAGTCCTCATCCTCGGCTCCACCCCCTCGGCCTGGGACGACTCCTGGTGGCCGAACGCACTGGGAACAGCTCCAACACCCACCGACCACGCACGCAACCTAGGGTTCATCCTAGACTCCACTCTCTCCATGACAAAGCAAGTCAACGCCGTCTCGTCCTCCTGCTTCAATACCCTCCGCATGCTCCGCAAGATCTACAGGTGGATCCCCACTGAAACAAGAAGAATGGTCACCCAGGCCCTCGTCAGCAGCAGGTTGGACTACGGAAACGCCCTCTACGCAGGAGCCTCGGCCAAACTCCTGAAACGACTTCAACACATCCAAAACGCCTCTACACGCTTGATCCTCGACACCCCTCACCACAGCCACATCCCACCCCACCTGAGAGACCTGCACTGGCTCCCCGTCAACAAGAGGATCACCTTCAAGCTCCTCACCCACACACACAGGGCACTCCACAACACCGGACCAGCATACCTCAACAGGCGACTCAGCTTCTACACCCCCAACCGCCAGCTCCGCTCCGCTGACCTCGCCCTCGCCACAGTCCCCTGCATCCAAAGAGCAACCTCCGGCGGCAGATCGTTCTCCCACCTCGCCACCAAGACCTGGAACACCCTCCCCATCCTCCTACGGCAGACCCAGGACCTGCTTACCTTCAGAAAACTCCTCAAGACCTGGCTATTCAAGCAGTAGCAGCATCCCCCTCCCCCCAGCGCCTTGAGACCCTCACGGGTAAGTAGTGAGCTTTACAAACGTTCTGATTGATCTGAGGAATCACATGGGAATAACAACATAACCTTCTAGATGTAATTGATACTACATGAGCTAGTGTTATTGTGAGAAGTGAATTTATTGCAGTGCACATGGTGAAAACAACAAATAAAACAAAAAGAGACAACAAATTATCACAAAGGAGTGCATTTGCCATTGTTGGGGGATGAAACCATTGTTGTAAGAGCCACAGTGCCTGGAGGAATATAGCATGTTACTACGCATGCTATTACATCGCGCTCCATTACAACCCGGTCGTTACAACGACTGTGTTGTTAGAACACGATACCTTTACATCGCAAGTCAGTAGATCGACTTGCTGTAGGGGGCGCGCTGGACTTAGGAATAGTATAATTTACTATTCCAACTCCATCGTGTGCAACAGTAGGGAAGGTGTTGGACTAGAAAATTATACTATTCCTTAGTTTAGAGCGCCCCCTACAGCAAGTCGATCTAATGACTTGGCATGTAAAGGTATCGCGTACTAACAACGCGGTCATTGTAACGACTGCATTGTAAAAGCACAGCGATGTAATGGCAGCGTTGTAAACGCTGTTTCCCGCCTGGAGTCCTAAGTCCAACTCACTCCTCCCATCAGAAGTGGGAAAGTGTACAGGAATAGTCAACAAAGTGAACAGATTGTACACAAAGGAAGAAATCAGGGGCGATGTTTCTTACTGGCGGTGGTGGGTGTCTTGCCATCCAACCCTCCTAGATATTTCCTTGGACGTCCCATCCTACGTCAGGTGGGGGATCCACAGCTGCAGGGTCAGGGGCGTCTCAGGAGTCTCCTTCTGACAGGGCCTCCCTTCCTGTGGCTGCCACAGATGTTGAAGGGAAAGATATAGTTGTTCCACAGTGAGTGGTAGATGGAGGTGTTAAAGCCCTGCAGAGGGTGGTGTTAATGTCCCTCAGCACCCCAAAGAGCTGGCCCATTTTGTCATTATGCTAATCAGTCTCTGGTCTATGGACCTCTGCAGTTGCTTCATGTCCCATTGTTCCTCAAGCACCTGGCCCATCACTGCCTGGTATCCCTCATATGCGCCCATGAATCGGAAGAGGTTGGCCTGGGTGTCAGTGGCACCAGAAGCCTCACGTTGTGGGCCCCCAGTTGGCTTCCCACCACCCCTGCCCCCACAGGCATGTATACTTGTCCCTGCCTGCCCCCTCCAACTGGCTCCTCCATTCTCAGTGAGTGTGTTGTTGCCCCTCACCTCCATAAGTGGGAGGGGGCAGGAGATGTTGCTGCCCATGCTAGATTTTCCGGTTTTTGAGGTAGGGGTCAGCTGCGATGTTGAAGCAGTTATGGTAGGCCATACTATTAGATATTTGCACATATTATTATTCCTGGGATGATGATTTGATAGTAATGCACTTAGAGACAGCATTTCCGCTTGTGTGAATGTAATTGCTATTGATTCTTGTGATCTTATGTACAGAGCTACTGATTGTAACTATCAATAGCACATCTCATATACTTTGGCTACTGCATATTGGACCAATTGATGTATAACACTTTGGCAAGAGCTGTGATGTGTGCTAAGGGAACATTGATATGTTGTGACAGTTGTTGAGGTGTTACTTATCAGAGTCCAGTCCCCTAGGTTTTTCTATCAAGCCCTCCGAATGCAGGATGGCGTGCACTTTCTTCTCTCAGGCTGTGAGCTGTAATGGTGGCTCGGGAGGATCACGGCCAATCTTCTGGGTGCCCAGGTAACACCTGTTGTCAGGATCTTGACCCTGGCCTTCAGGTTGTGCCACTTCTTCCTGATGTCCTTCTTTGTGCGCAGGGTGGTACCTACAGCATTCACTTTGTTGACTATTCTGTCCCACATCTCACTCCTTATAGTGAGATGTGAGTATTTGCCTTGGGCTCGAAAGATCTGTGGCTCTACTTTTATGATTTCATCCACCATCACTGACAACTCGGGTTCCGAAAAACGTGGATTTTTTTGCTGGTGACATTGTGTGAACTACAGTGAGTGACACTGAGAAAGAAAAGGGGTTTACAGGAAAATATTTAACAACATATATACTGTGAATGGTGCAATGAAGGTGTGTGGAGTGTGAATGTGTGGAAAGAGCTGGCTGATCTGAAATTAAAGAAACTGTGGTGGCAAAGGTTCATGGTTTAGGATGGGGTGTGCTTTGGATTTTGAATTGTAGGTTTGTCCACTTTGCCAATTGACATCAGCTGTGTAGTTTTTTCCTTGCATACAATGGAAGTGTTGTGGTGCTCTGCGTTAGCAGCACAACGGCAGTCTTGGAATGAGGTGTAACAACCGACATGGAACCACCATGGTATCGGATGTATCGTAATCTGCTCAGCGGTGGAACCACAGCCATGGCCTTGTCGGAGTCCCTATTGAGTCAACTCCGACCGCCAAGGCTCGAGATTTGGCCTTCATGCATCATAATATGGGTGAAACCGCGGCCTCAGCAGTTGAAATCGAACTGCTACCACGGTGGTCAGACGGTTGATCTAACCGGCATCGTAATCAGACCCTTAGTTGTGATGATACAATGAAGCGCTCCAAATAATATTACATTTGATGAATTAATTACTGACCTCACTTCCACACAGATTTCCATTTCTCGATGCACTTTCACTTCCACTGCCATTATTTTCCATTATAGAGAAACAACAGTTTCAGGACACTATACAATATAATTGAGGAAAAATACAGGATGGATAAAATATGATGACACTGAGTGAGCCTTTACACACAGGTTGCATAAAAAATTTCAAAACTGTTACCTACTCATTCTAACTCTAAACTTTTTATTTAAGGAATAAATGTATAAGAAATTGGGAATATGGATTGGACATGGAAAATCATAGCAGCAATCAATAGACATGTCATTATGTGACCTGGCATGGTATATGACTTTAGAAGCAATCTACTGACTTCAGTAAGACATTTGGTTAATTGCTATCTATTAGTCTCCTAATGTTTCCAAAATGAACAGTTGAATAAGCACAACATTTTTCACTATCCATGTGATTTGTGTTTTTACCCAGTGTTTTATGATGACCACAAGATAATGCTTATCTTCAACTCATTAGGTGCACAATGATAGCATGTTTCTGTAACTGTATTGTTGCCACTGTCTGAGAAACACAAAAAAAATTACTGCAATTCATTATTTATTGAAGTAAATGAGATTACATTTTAGAAATTTAGTTTTCATAGTTTGATAATAATATATTACTTACAAAAAGTGAAAATGCATTGTGCCCCCTTATGCCTACCTACATAATGAAACGTATCATTGAATTACCTTCTCCTTTACTGTTTGCTCCAATTTTGTATTAACTGCCCCTGTTTGGGAAACTCTTACGGTCCCAATCAGTTCTTTATTTTGATGACAATGAAAATAATTCTGAACAGAAGTTTTTAAAATAAAATGTTCTTTCATTTTTATTTTCCAACTGCAGGTCAACCAGACCAACGATAAAAAGAAAACTACACAAAACAACACTGGAGCAGGAAACATGATGAGAAAAAAACTAGGGATTTTGGGGAGAGCAATGGTGAGCAATAACTAGCTCCCTTTGCATGTTCAAATCACTATCCCTCGAAACTATTACAGTCTGGCAGTATAAACAGTATGAGGCTGATGCAACGGTGGTCGGACCGCAACCAACTGCTCGTCGGTTGCGGTCCGACAGCCATCTGCTGCTGCATCCGACCGACGAATTACAATGTGTGCAGTCAGAGTCAGCAGGTGGAGGGATCGTCTGCTGTGTGTCCGGAGGGAACAAGGAGGCCGTCGGTGCTTCGGAACACACCATAATCCCCTTGTGATGGCAGAGCCAGGTAGGTTCTGCCGCCGGGATTATGATGGCAGTTTCCGACAGCCATTTAATAATCAGCCTTTCTGTCATGAAAAGGCTGTCAGAAAGTGTCTTTGGAGGGCCCTAGCAGGGCCTCCCTGGCCCTATGCAATTAGGGCTAGGGGCACCTATAGTGCCCCCCTCAACATCCCTGCACCATGTTGCAGGCACTGCATGGTGCCTGCCACACGGTGCAGGGATATTTGCAAACCTCCATTCTGCAATGGAAGCTTGTGCTGCGGGCCTATACCGCCGGCTGCACAAGTTTCTATTGTGGAATGGATGTTTCCGACCACCCTGTGGGTGGTCGCATCCAAATCAGGTGGTCAGAACCACTGACCTAAGGTTGGGCAATTACGTTTGCCTGACATCGTAATAATGCCCTTAGTCGTTGTACCTGTAGGGCTCAACTACATGGCGGTCTTGCCTCTGCCGTTGCACTGGCACCACAGAAACAGGTAGTGGAATAGAGGGTGTTGTAGAACCTGTAGATGTCCCTGCGACTGGAGTGTGCATGGCCAAGATTGATTGCTGTGGTACTATTAATCTTAAGTTCTTGCAACTCCAACTCTCTTCTCCATTCAGCCTGTGCCAAACATGTTGAGTTGGATGCGCTTGCAGATGCTTTAGCATTCCTGTAGTACCGAGCGAGTACTGCTGACCACTCCCACGTAAAAACACCTTATGACATAACTTGCATGTCACATGCTGCATGCACATTCAACTTCTTTTACCAGCACATAAGGTGAAAAATTGTCAGACTACTGACTCCTTCAGAGGTCTTCTTCTTTCCACCTCCTGCTCCTCCTGCACAATGGCCTGTGCTTCTTCCACCATTGCAGCCTCATGCTCAGCAACAGGCTTGCCTTCTTTTTTTTTATTTTTATTATTTTTATTGACCACATTGCTTCACATTACATCATGTATCATTACCATACACATATTTATACTGCGGCATCTGCATGACCCTGTACTGCTGTGTCTTCCACATCTGTGGGGCATAATATATTTGCAATGTCGTTTAAGTTTTTAATATAAAACAATTAGAACTAAACAAATAACATGAGACTTCCCTGTCTCCTCTCCCCCCCCGCTGCAGACAGTGGCATTATTTGTTTGTATGTGGGCACTCAGATCGGCAGGCATAACTAGTTTAAGTTGTGTGTGTGAGAGGGTCGTTATCACCTGCAGCGTAAGTACCTGCGAGGCGTGTGTGGACCTCTGTGTGGGTGTAGCTTCATCATTACCCTAGGCTTGCCTTCTTCTGAATTTCTTTAGAAAACGATGACAGTCTTCCAAAAAAGGCAAAAAAGAAAGGCACCAGAGAAAAGCATGATAGAGATAACCAAAAATAAATAGGAACTTTCTTTTGATTCAAATGTTTTAGTTCAACATTAATTCTCGTTGTTATACAACACTGCGTACCATCTATTCTCAATGTTATCGTGCATAATTCATAAATCAAATTATCTTTAAAACCTAATAACTCAATGTCACAACTTATAAATAAAATGCAAATGCTCATAGAGCAGTATGCTGCCCTAAAGTGCAAAATCATCTTGAAATGTTCAAGCAAAATGCCAGGCTTTTTCCGGGAAACATCTATATTTACAAAGCTTCAAACTTTATCACTCTTCTAACATCCACCCACCCACCCTTAAATAAATCCGTCAGAGTTTATCATTTTGTTGTCTTCTCGCTTTTATAAACCAGCACCTTTCCTATATAGCTATTGGCCTCATTTCATTTTTCCAATCTTAACACACCAGGGGAGCTGCAATCTGTTATTTTTTTTATTTCAATGAGTCTTCGGGTGCAACAGACTCTAGGTACATAACTATGTCGCCAGTGGTCCTTACACATGTATAAGTATCAGATAATACAAGGAGAACAGTCTTCCTTTTTCAGGGTGTTTCTCAATAGGATTACTTATCAGGCCTGAATATGTTCCAAAAGTCCCTTCACTCTAGGACATTCAATAGACATGTGTTCCTATGTTACACTATCAATTTTAGGTCTTGACAGTTAAACCTCTCCTCTAGGAACCATGATTGAATTGTAGTTCATGTATAAAGTAACCTAAATATAGTGAAATACAGTTAATGTCCAATGTTAGATCCTTGAAGTAGGGTATGCATTTTTCGCAAGTTTGTCTCAGCTCAGTGTTTGTTAGCTCCAGTCCTACTCTTGCCAAGTTCTGCTGTATTTCATTAAGTGAATTTCTATTAGAAAAATAGATTTAAATGATTTTTATACATCGTTTAAATTTTATTCTGTCTACAAAGATCACCTTATCTTTCTGAGTTCATTATCAACCTGTAGCAGAGTAGTACCGTGGATACCCAGTGTCTTAATTGGAGGTGCAAAAAAAGGTCCTCTAGAGGGGAACTTAAATTGATTCTCAAATCTGGCAACATATTTGTTGATTGATTCACAAAAGCATTTATGAGTATAGGAACTAGTACCATAGGAGAACCTGTTTACATGCTCTTAAATTCCTATGTGAATTAGCCCTCAAAGGTCCAACACCCTTTTAGAAGGCCCAGTCTTTTCTGTTTGTACTAATTGTATATACCTATTCCCTGCATACCACGTATTTCCCATTTATTCGAGTTGTATCTAATTCCCAAAAGAATGGAAGAGTACGTAAAAGATTACTTTTGGAGTACTACTTCACATACTTCAAAATGCCTTTGTGAATCGGCTCTTAACTGGTGTATCACATAGTAGATCCCCAAAGTGATAATCCCTGCATTCCAACAAACTCAACTACTCTCAGATAGTTCTGGGGTAACTTCAGGGTCACTCCACAATTGTATGAGCTCATGGAATATACGTATTTTCCAAATTTTAGCTTTGGTACCATACATTTTTGTACAGCTGTGTAATTCTTTATTTCATATTGATTGAAGTATTTTGGATTCCCAAATTCAAATATATATCCTTCAATCTATTTTGCCGAACAATAGCTTCTTAAATAGTATTGACTCAATCAACCAGCCATTCTGGATCAATTAATGTTCGCAAGAATTCCTGTAAAGCCACTATAGAATACTTCTCAATATAAGGACCATATAATGCTAGGCATAGTATGGCACTATTTTTCACAACAGACCCAGCTTACTTTCCTGGACCACATGAACCATGAGTTTGCTTAATGTATTTCTTTGCAAAATAATCTTCGGTAAATAGCAGGGGTAATTTGAAATAGAAATGTGCATACTAGTATATGGGGAAAAAGTTGTAATTTTCATTACATTGATTGTACCTACAATGTGAATATTTTTTTGGGTCCCAGGCATGTAATTTGGTTTTCATTTATCCAATTACGGGGACATAGTTGAAGTTGTATAGCTTAGTGATATCTGTGGTAGTATGTACCCTAAATATCGTACTAGTTTCTCTAGGCCAACATAGCAGTAGGAGTTCATCCAGCTCGAATCCATAGTGCAATAGCTACATTTTGGAGTGAATGGATTTGCAACCTGATACTGTTGAAAACTCATTAATAATACAAACCGTCTTTTGACATTGCATAGCGTCTGCATATGATTTTATTTTTCTTGCTGACCACTGCACAATAATATATCTTTCATTCTAATAGCAAACTACTTGATGAACAAGAGGGAAAATCCCTGTTTTTCCCATGGCTGAGATATCTCACCTCATTGCTTTCACCATTCACCATCAGCCTTTCTTGTGCTTTGTTGCGCCATAGCAAGTACTGGTAACATATATGTAAATTTTGTCCAATCCAATCCAATCCAAAGCAACTTTATTCGATCATTATTAAATAAGATCATAAAAGTACATGGCAGCAGTAAATTTAAAAAAACATTCTCATAGGTAGCATACAATAATCAATTCATTGCATCGTTTATAAAAAGTTATATAAAAGAGGGTACAAAATTCATTCTGAGTTTCAGTATGTGCGTAAAAAAAGTTCGATGGGGAGGCAAAAGTTTTACATACGGTGCGGCTAAAGCCTGGAACGAACTGCCGTTTCACTTAAGAAATAACACGAACCTCCTAGCTTTCAGGAAAAGCCTTAAGACCTGGCTCTTTGCCCAATAAACTTCTTCCTTTTTTTGCCACAGGAGATGTAACTAGCGCCAGGACACCTTCGGGTAACAGTTGTGCTGTATAAATTTCATTAACATTAACATAACATTAACAAAGTCTACCAGATCGAATATAAGATAAAATACATCATATGATTAAAAATTTTCAGAGAAAGTTATGTTCCCAGAGACTTTCTTTTTTTCTATACAGGCCCAAAGGAATAGAGCTAGTGAGTAGCACACTAGATGGTCAGGTAATGATTTTAAGAAAAATAGTGCAACCCTACATTGTTCAAGCTTGTAGCTCTTTAAAATTGGTACAATGTGTTTTTTCCTTTCCTTATGATAGTAACCACAGAAAAACAATAAATGAAGATCTGTTTGGCGAGAGTTCGGGTCACAGGGGCAATTGGTAAAATCTGAATGGTTAAATGTTTTAGATGGAAACCCTAACATTAGCGGTATCAAGTTTAACCAAAACCGCAATAATATGAATTTATGTTGCGGTATTGAGACCTCCTCTAAGTAGGGATATCCACCTTCTAAGATAGATAAAAGCGGTTGGTAGGCCAGAGTTGACTGCTTCCTGTAGTTGTTTTCCCTGCGAATGTATTGGGCCTTCCGCATAAAAGTATCCACCAATCTTTGCTTTAACATTAGCCTGAAAGCCATTGGATCCATGAAAAGATCTTTCATCCCCAGCTCAGTCAATTCTTGCTCGACATAGTTTAACCATCTAATTCTCTTGTAGTTTTCCAAACTAAGGCAGTCTTTTATTATACTCTGAGTTAGGGGAACAGTGTTCCTGTGCCAGATGGAAAACCACAAGAGCAGAGGGGCGAGTCTAATTGAGTCCGTAATGTGAGGTAAACTGAACTCCAAATGGAGTACATGATTAGATGTTGACTGCGGGAGAGAAATCAGGGATTTTAAAAACTTGTACTGAGTGATTTGTAGTGGTTCAGTATGTGCCGAGCCCCAAACGCCCGCTCCATAAGTGGCCGTGGACTTCGTTTTCGCATGATAGATATGCTTGACAGCTGCTAGAGTTTTCATGCCAATCCTAGACATAAATGCCTTTAGTGCTGTAAAGCTCCTCTCCATGCCCATGGCCCTTGCGTCAACTAGATGTGACCAAGTTTGGTTCCTATCGAAAAGTACCCCAAGATAGGGAAAAGACTCCACCACCTTAATTTTCCCTGTTTCAGTATAGAGATGGGATGTTTTACCTCAAACACCACCCCCGGCTATATTTACAAAAGATATTGACTGGTTAACCTTCATGTTAAGGGAGTCCATGAAGGCGGCATAGGTGGTAACTAGACTTTGCAGCCCTATCCCTGTTCTGGCAATAAGGACAGCATCGTCTGCATATGCCAGAATTGGAAGCTGGATGGAGTCAGACATGGGGATATTGGGAGTTGCGCCCAATAGGGCATTCCCCACGCCGTTTGTATAGATGGAAAATAGGAACGGCACAAGGACACAGCCCTGCCTTACCCCCCTTAGGATCTGAAAAGGGCGGGTACATTCCCTGTTTTTTTCCATATCTGACCGATGCTCAGGCATCCGTATATAGTTGCCGGATAAAATAAATTGTTGGAGGATCGATTCCCATCTCTTTCATAATATGCCAGAGCTTTGGGTGGAAAACGCAGTCAAACGCTGCTGAAAGGTCCATATAGGCAAGATAGATTTTCCCACCCTTATCCCTGGTATATTTATCAAAATCAAGGAGAGGTTCAGGCACTGATCTACAGTTCCTTTGCCCCGTTGAAACCCATACTGGGACTGCATTAAGATATCATTATCAGCTACCCAAGCCAATAATCTGGATAAAAGCAGACGACCCATGAGTTTCGCTGTGGTGTCTAAAAGGGAAATAGGTCTGTAATTTTTTGGGCTACTCTTGTCCCCCTTTTTATGGATAGGAACAATTATACTTGTTTTTCATGAGGGGGTGGGCCTACTATTGCTATATTATTAAAAACATTGGTCAATAAAGGAGCCCAAAGGTCGTAATTGTCCTGGAAGAAGTCTATTGGGACCCCATCCGGGCCAGGGGCTCTGCCAGGGCTGCATTCCGATAGGGCCTTCCTAACCTTAGCAAGCAAGAATGACAGAAATACCCTCCTTCCTGACGGAAGAACAGCTGGGAAAACCGCAGGAGTCAGGGTGAGCGAGAAGATGTTAACAAAATGTCTGATCTTGTGGCCAAGTTTTAAGAGCTGTAGTAAGGGCTTTCCTGGCTTTAGCACAGGGAGAGTAAAACCATCCCTTTTGTTTAGAGCTCTTCCCATTTCCTTTGCAGGTAAGAGCCGCCTTTATGTGCTCTAAAAGATGAGACCAAGATGGTAGGTGCTGAGGCTAGGTCCAAACACCTACCAATACTAGTTTGAGTTGTTTTTATTATCTCTGGAATAAATTTAAACCTGTCGATTTGAGCCCATTTTAATTGATAGCCGTTTTTTCTGGCCAGTATGAGGCGATCAATAATCAAATGCGAAGCCTTCTTTCTGGAATTCAAAGTTATTACACCAGTTAAAATAGCATGATCGCTAAAACTATTAAATTGAGCATCTGTGTTACTGAGACTACAATTAACGGCGGTAGAAGCTAATATAAAATCAATCGTGGATTCATGAGTCTCGCGAGAAAATGTTTTCATGGGAGAATCCTCTGAATTATTCCAAATATTAACAGTGGCCAAGTTTCTGGTAAACAAGGTCCTGTTGAGGCTGTTGACATAAATACTATGGGAGAAATGGGAGGCGGGATTGCCCATCAAATCAACCAAACCGCATGGTTTGTCTTGATTATGATTACATGGGTGTATATTGAAATCTCCCATCCAAATTATAGTAGATACCGCATCTCGCTTATTACTTTTTAAAGCCTCCTCAATTGAGTAATTAACCTCATCCACGACCATGTGCATTTTTGGACTGAAATTGTTATTATAAAAATGTATCAGAATCCAAGTACCTGTTTTGGGAAACTCAAAAAGGAGGAGGTGAAAGAAAGGGCTCCTATCATCAAACTTCCTTATTTTTGATGAGTATGTATTTGGCATTAAAGTTAGGAGACCCCCCTTTGGCCTCCCTGCAGCTGATGGCGAGGCCATTGTCTGATAGGAACGATAGCCATTAATAAAAATAGGCTCCAAGGCCCACGTTTCCTGAAAGCAGGTAATATTGCTTGCCTGCCAAAGATTGTGCCAATGTACATTATCCAATTTCTTCCTAATACCTGCCACGTTCCAAGAGGTTATTTTAAATAGGCTATTTTATCCTTCCTTAGACTCATTCTGTTTGAGGGAAACAGGAAGGGTAGTGGGTTGGAAATGCTCAGAGACAGACTCCTTGGGTGTAGGAGGGGATAGTCAGTCACAACGATCTAAGTCAGGAAAGGGGGCATACCTATTTGTAGTACAGACTCCTGTCCCCACTGCAACCATATTCCTCTCAGCTATGGGCCTCACTAGACCACCCAATGAATTCACTCTGGGATCTTGTAGGCTGAATTGGGGAGGATTGTAAAAATAGGCCAGGGAGAGACCCTTGATCTGTGTGTCCCTTGGGGGGTGTCTATGAAGTTGGTCTAAAATGTAGCTCAGTGCAAAGTGGTTATTAAAATTAATCACTACACAGTCGCCCTCCAACATTTTCCTCGATGGACCCACCCAACCTACCCTTCTAGTCATGATCATTTGGCTTACCAGTGAAGGCCCCCCTCTGTCCTTAATATGGCGAGACAGCGAGTGTAATGATTTGGCCATGAGTTGACCCGTGGACTCGTACTGGCCCTCCCTCAGAGTCGGGACTTTCCCCAGAACTAATACAAGAGGCGAAGACGCTGGAGGGAGGTGGAGCGTCTGGTGTGTGATACGCGGGGGCTCTCATTGAGCTCCTCGTTGGGTTCATACTGGCTTGTGGGATTGTTGTTCCCTCTATCCCCTCTGTCCCCTCTTAAATCTGCCCGTGGGTTAGTCGTTGGCCTATTTGAGCCAATACTAAGCAGTGGCTGTGAGGACTTAGCTAACCCAGGAGCGGTGAGAAGAACGTTATGAGATGTGTCGGGCATTTATGAGGGCATAAAATCCCAAAAACTAGATTAGTTCTTAAGATACTTGGGTTATTCTCTATCGCTTGTATCTCAGGGGCTGTCATTGTCACGGGCCCCCGTCCCACCCCCGCAGCCTCAACAGTTTTCAGTCTCTCCTCAATTTGTGTTAACTTAAGTAAAAGAGGTTCCAGGAGCGTGGAAACCATAGTCTCCAGTCTTTTCCAAGTGACATCATCAAGCATCCCTGGGGGCTGTGTTGTGGTTGGTATGGTGCTCCCCTTTGGGGTTTGATCAGGGCCAGTGACTCCAATCCCTCTGGTTTTGCCTGACTGAGCAGGTTTCAGAGATTTTTGTTTTTGAGATCCTCCAGTTTTCCTTTTTTTATCCAGTGGCTCGCTGTTGATAACGGAATGGGATTTAGCAGCCTGACCCCCAGTAATGATATTAGGGCCCGTTGTTACTTCCACTAAAGGAGATAGTGGAACTGCAGGTACAGGAGACAGGGAAGCGGTGGGCAAAGTTTGAGAGATGTTTATGGTTTCACACGTCCCAACAATGCTGCCTAGGGAGGAGCGCTTTTGGGAAATGAGGGATCCCAGCGAGAGCCGTCGTTCCGCTTACTAAATCTCATGAGTGAGAAGGGACTCCGCCCTAGTTAAAAATGCGTCCAATGTCCCTGCGGCTCCTCTCCCAGGTTGGTCACTGAAACCCTTCCGTTTGCCCATTTTATTACCCCCAGCTGATAACGGAAAAATACGTGGAAGCCCAAAGAAGGAATAAGGACACTGTACCTTATAGTGGAGGGCACGGCAGATCTCAGAAGGTCTCAGAGGCCAAGGCTTAGAGCCCATCCTCTTCCGGGCGCTGCGGGAGCCTGCTGGAAAGTTTATGCACCTCCGGGCACAGTAATCCTGCGTCGGCGCCTCCTGGCACAATGGCACTTGGGGGCTGGAGTCTCCGGTCTCAGGAGCGGCGGTGCAGGAAAGCAGGAAAGCTGCAGTGAGGGCGTCACTTTCAAAAAAATTGCTGAAGACCTGGCTTTTCGAAGTGTTTTACTTGCTGGCATTCCAACTTATCTGCCCTCTTTCTTTAAGGCTAGCACTCGAATTCGCCTGTTGGAGTGAGTTGCTGCATTATATCTGTATTTATATTATATATGTAACATATATGTAACAAAACATATATGTAAATGTTATGCACTTGTGTATACTCAGGTTATCAACCTGATGAACTCAGAAGGTATCTTCGTTTGGTTTAAACCCGCCCACAGACATTTCCAGTTCACCAACAACTGGATTTGCTCTTTCTTCTGTAAGAAAGGAGCTGGCCTCTGTTAAGAAATGAGTTTGAGCTGCTAGTTTTTGGCTTGGCTTGAATCCTGTCTGATCTTGGCCCACCACACTCGGTCACAGGAGTCAAACGATTTGCTAACATCTTCAACAATGTTATAATCTGTGTTCAGTAGTACAATTGGGTGATTAAAGCTACATTGCGGTTTTCTAGGTTTTGGAAAGATACATATGAACCCCTGTCTCCAGGTTTCTGAGTGCCTTATGTAATCGAGAGAAGAATGCATCTGAGAAGCCTTTATATCTAATTCCAGAAACCATCCAGTCCCAGTGACTTTCCAAGGAGTAAGTCTTTAATAGCCTGCTTGATTTCACTCTCACAAATAGTGGATTCCAAAAGGGCTGTTTGCTCAGTTTCTATAAGAGGTATTGGTAATTCATACCAAAATATGATGATATTATTTAAGTTCATGTTTAAAATATCAGTGTACAATTCTGAGAAGAATTGTTAAAAAATATCTACAACTTCCTTCTGATCCCATACTTTTAATTTCTTAAGTTATTCCTAGGGACCTCTAGTCTTATGATTTCTGCTTTAACGTTTTTATTTTTAACCTATATTAGCATTCTTCCCCCATTCATGTTTTAATAGATTCACAGCTGATAGTTAGCACATATCTAGTCAGTCTCTGATAATGTGTTCATTCGAGGGAGAATGACGTACTAAACTCCCTGGAGGGCTTTTTAACTCCATTGGCTGAACATGCATTTAGACTGAAATCGGAGTTGTCAATTATGGAGTTTTCCTTAGAGGCAGCGGTGAACAGTCATTGTGCTTATCATTTGGGAATCATTTAATGAGTAAAGAGTGTTGACTAGTAAATGGCAGGCAAAAGAAGAAAGGAAAAGAAGGAACTTATTGGAAAAAGATGGGTTTGGTTAGAGCTTCATGGCTGAAGATAATATTTTCAGTCCTTTGATCCTAAACGAAGACGTTTAGAAAATGAAAACTAACTAAGAACTAAATCAACAAATTATTTTTCAGCACACTTGTGAGACAATAATAACATTGATTGATTTTTGGCCTGGAAAATAAAGACCAGAAATATACTAAACCACGTTAAGCAGATTCACAAAGATGATTTACAGCAGATTGAGAAAGGTTTAGAACCGATGACCATCATTTTCCTAAAGTTTTTCGTGACCTGTATTCTGAAAGCACTTTTAATCTACACTTTTTATCGAGCCACTTTCAAGTCATCAATCATTTATTACTGTAGGCTGCTGATATTGCCCTCCTACTGGCACCAAACCAGCAGAACATCTTAAAAGTTTTTGAGATCATAAATCAATTCACAAACATTTTGGGATACAAAATAAATAGGAGTAAGATGGAAGAAATTTTGATTATTTATCAAAAATTAAATCTTACCAATGAAACCCAGCAAATGATCACCACTCATGAAATGTGTTTCCTAGGTATCTAGGTCGAAAATAGGGAGACTTCCATTAACCAATTCAATTACACACATATGAAAACAATAGTAAAGGAAGATTACAAGACTTGGCCCACATATCCGTTTCTTTGGTGAGCTGTATAAATTTAGTTAAGCTGGCCATCTTGTCATAGTGCCCTTTTCTGCTCAAATGTCTCCCACGCGTGTTAGAATCATCTTCTTTCAAAAACGAAATAGCTCTATCTTATTTTTTATTTTTGGTGGAAAATCCCCATGGATTGCTAGACGGAAACTGCTGATTAGTGAATAGCAGTTGGATTTTTGTCTAGTTTAAAAAAAATCTTTATTACTGTTTCAAAAGAAACATTGTCAATGCACATTATGGTTCTCCTTAACTCCAAGCAAGGGAGCTTCATTCATCACAGGACATCCCCACCCCACCTTCCTCGTTTTGATTGATCTATTTGCCCCATTTCAAACAGTGGATCATTCAATCTTGGTCAAGCATATTAAGGTGGTGGGAATAAGAAAAATCGCCTTGGATTGGTTTCTTTCTGTTCTTGAGAACAGAAGATTTATGGTCCCACTACTCTCATATTGCTTGAATATCCTTTCTTCATCTTGCAGAGACACTCAGAGATCTGTGCGGTCACCAATCCTTTTCAGGATTTTCATGCAATCTTTGCCCGAGATTGTTAGTCACTGCAGGTTCAGAAACATATAATTCGCAGATGATACACAAGTTATTTTTAGGCCTATGTGAAATTTTATTTACGCCAGCGTAATCAGATAATTTCTGGAATTTTGTATTAGATACTCTTATGCCCTTCCTCCCTCAATCACATTCATGACTACTCTTGCAGGCAACTGCAGTGTTTTAAACTTAGCACTCCAGTTTCTTGTCACTCCTGATCCAATAGTTTTATTGTCTATGATATGTTGGCTTTTATTGAGTTATCTCCTCTACCACTGAGCTCTGTACCTCCCTTGTCTGGGTGCTACCTATATCCTATATCTTTCTTCTTCATGTATCATTTTATTGTTGTCACTATGCTGCTCTCGGTAAATTTGTAAAGCGATCTGATACCCACAAGGGTCAAGCTCGTGCTATAAAAATTGAGCAAATAAATAAATAAATACACTTGTTATACAAATTCCTAAAATTACGCCACATCGCGTAATTATGCGGCATCCACAGTAATGTGCACTGGAACAACAGAACGCAAGCGGCTACTATTCTCGGTGCTTCCGTTTTCTGCACTAATCTTTTGCGCAAAATGCATTCTCACTTCAAAATTTGATGCAAGAACACATTTTGCAATAAAATATAGTGCTAATTGTCGGATTTGCCTTTCAAGTAATTTGCCGAAATTTTGCTTGATTACATGAAAGCAAATTACCCGAATTTCGTACATCCCCAGCTATTTTGTGAATGGACACGCATGTTACATAAATCAGGGACGACTTTAATAACTACTTAGTGGCAGTGGGGCAATTGTTGGACTGTAATATTTTACGATTGAACAGTTCAATGCCCGAGGTAATTGCTTTTAGCAAAAAAATTCTTAGGCTCCCACCTGGTGGCCTGAACTTCTTGCATCACTGCCTGCGGTCACAGAGAACGTTAAGAGCTTGGGATTTACATTGCATAGGGAGCTCAGCCTTATCTCTCAAGTTAATAAAGCAGTTTCTGCGTGTTTTTTCAACTAAAGCTTTTATGAAAAATGTTCCTCTCTTCATCCCAAATAACTTAAGAGCAGTTCTGGTGAGTGCTACTATAAACTTACGTCTAGATAACCCAAATACGTGCTGTTTATGTTTTTCCTGATAGAACTTTATGCAAGCTTCTTCTCATCCACAACTCTGCAGTAAGGGATGGATTCAAAATTCAAAAACAGACTCTGTCTCGGATGCCAGTCGAAATGTATCAAATTGAGAGCCCTATGCTAGTGCTACACGGTCTTTCAAATGAAAAATCCTTTGCTGTTTCATAGACTATTCACAAAATGTTCATTTATTAAGTCTCACTTTTGGGAAAGATCTTAAAACCTATCACTTCTGCTGAGTAGACTGGCTGTTTTATGTGACTTGCTGCAAATCTTCAGCACCACGACGCCTTATAGCATAGGCATATGTTAACGCTATATCCATTTCTGTTCACTCATTCACTCAGCGATCAATGCTATCTTCTTTTTACTTGCCTTAACAAAGCATCCATTCAGTGTATTAATCAGCGCTGAAAAACACAGATCAGTTGGTTGGTGGTTGCACCTTACCTGCTTTTCCTCCAATGAGAAACACACATAAACAAATTTTAATCAAAGTAGATTAAAAATGACCCAGTCCTAATTTTATTTTACAAAATGTAAATGTAAGACCATAGGGCTCTCTATTAGCGCTATTTTCACTGGATGAAGAAACTGTGAGGGCTATGAGAGTAGGATTCTTGTCCCTAGGAGGAAACCCAGCCCTCCCTCAAGACCTAACTTTGGAAGAATGGGAGTGGCACTCTAAGGGGTTATCGCTGCTGGGAGAAATAGTGGATGCTTATGGCTTTATGCTCTTTGTTAAACTGGAAGAACAGAATAACAAAGGATATCAGGGGATATTTGTTTAAATATTTCCACATTCATAGCTACTTCTCTGCTTTTAGGAAAGGCCAAGATTCAAGTATGTTTCAAGATATGTTTTTTGTACCCTCCTGTCAGCATTCAGTGTTAGGGACCTACTGAGAGTCCCTGCTGTCCCGTATCCTCTGTACTGGTGTTGAGAGTGTTAAACATCACAAGACACAACTATTCGGGGAGAAACAGGGAAAAGAGGTATGAGAGAAATCCAGGACTGGAGCTCACTCTGGTGCCACCCTTCTGCATTGATGGTATTGATGCAGGGCTGTTCCAACCCTCTTACCATTGTTATCCGGTGGTCCTTTTCTTCTCAACTGAAAGGTAAAGCGGGTTAACAATAAATCAATTAATTTAATAAACCAGTAATCAGTGACTATAGTTAGGAAGGTTTATTACAAGTTAGCAGTCAGGTTAAGATAAGAAAATCTTAGTTCTGTACTGTAAAGATGCAGAATATCAACCAGATAACCCAACCTCCTAAAGAAGTTTAGGCGTACCAATAGAAGGCAGACAAGAAGTTCAGTCACAGCAATACAAAAGATCAATAACACAATTTGGTGCTCAGAGAAGAGTTTCTGATTCTCTCTTCTATACATGAGTGAAATTTAAAACCATCTAAATTAAATACAAACTAAGTAGGATGCTTTAAAACCTAACAGGATCTAACATATCAGGAAAATACAGAAAATTAGGAAATGCTGGAAATTGCGGGAAAGTGTCAGCATTTCAGAAGCTCAGTCAAGAGTCTTCTTGGGTCAAGGAAATGAGTGTCTAACCTAAGCCACACCTTGCAAGAGTCAAGGGGATAAGCATAGAGGTCTAAACTTCTCAAAGTCCAAAGGAAAAGTGGCTTAACCTCTGACAGTGTGAACTCCAATTATTTCCACCAGAATCTCCAAAGTAACATCCCTCTGTTTGCATCATCAGGTGTTCCATTGTCCCTTCCATTCTCAGTTTGCAAGCTGAAACATCGACAATTTCTCCCAGGCACATGGGAATGGTATTGTCTTTTGTCACCTGTAAGCCTTTGCAACAGTGTTGAATGGACACTTTCACTTGACGCTCTGTCTCTCCATGTTCCTTGTTAATGTCTTCTTCTCAGACTCTCTCTCTCTATCACTAGTACAGTGTTGTATCTATTTTCAAACTAACAAACCATGTGAATTACACCTGCAAGGAAAAGACCTGCAAGCAGAAAATAGAAAATAGCATTTCAGGCAGAAAGAAACACGGGCCTAGCAATGTCAAGTTACCGTATATCAATGGTGCATATTTAATATGAGAAGACAAAAGAGGTACGATGTTCCTGGGTGGCAAGTTGGCCACCTGGTTAGTACTCAGAGTGGTGGGGAGGTGGGAAATACCTCCTTTCGGAACTAGGACCCTCACACACCCAGCAAGCTAGGTGTCATGCTTCATCATATGGGTCTGCTCCTCGTCGAGTCGGCGCTGCAATGCTCGACGGGCACCCATAAAGGGCTCTTTATCGGAGATCTTTTGTTCCTTGCCGTATAGGTGCCGTGGGTGTGAGGGCCTGGTAAGATGTAGATGTGGTGTGTGGGTTAAAACAGGTAAGGGAATCCTCTATAATTATTTTTATTCTGGAGAGGTCACAACCTGATTAAAAGTAAAGAGAGGAGGCGACTATTTTGTTTTAATCTGACAAAATTACGCTCTACCCCTTAATGGTCAACATGTTTCTCGCCTATAAAATGTCTCTAATAGATCATTTGGCGATTCCTCAGGTCCTAGTGACTAAATGAAAACTTAAGAGGTTGGCTGCTTTTCTCCGGGGCAACGTCCTACCGAGAGAAGAAGTGGTATGTAGAACCACACCACACACTGTAGATAGCTTTCATTTAGTCACTAGGTCCTGAGGAATCACCAACTGATCTATTAGAGACATTTTATAGGCGAGAAACATGTTGACCATTAAGAGGTAGAGCGTAATTTTTGTCAGATTAAAACAAAATAGTCGCCCTCCTTCTTCTTTTTACTTTTTAATCAGGTTGTGACCTCTCCAGAATAAAAATAATTATAGAGGATTCCCTTACCTGTTTTAACCCACACTCCACATCTACATCTTACCAGGCCCTCACACCCACGGCACCTATACGGCAAGGAACAAAAAGATCTCCGATAAAGAGCCCTTTGTGGGTGCCCGTCGAGCATTGCAGCGCCGGCTCGACGAGGAGCAGACCCATATGATGAAGCATGACACCTAGCTTGCTGGGTGTGTGAGGGTCCTAGTTCTGAAGGAGGTATTTCCCACCTCCCCACCACTCTGAGTACTAACCAGGTGGCCAACTTGCCACCCAGGAACACCGTACCTCTTTTGTCTTCTAGTTCTACCCAGGGCAAGTACGGTGGACCTTTATCAAGCCCTCATTGTCCCCCTTGTTGTTTACTAAGTACTGCATATTTAATATGCAAAAATGAATAAAACTGTCAGTACATTAGATTAATATTAAGGTTCATAAAGGTAAAATAACTTTGAGTGCACATTTATAACTGTGACTAAGTACTGCATTATAAATGCAAAGGTAATACATTAGTGCACACATTACATAAATCATTTTAGCTTCTAAGGTAAATACATCTTAATAGTGTAAGGATGGCTTATGCAATCACATAAACCGTAAATGTAATTTAATAAATTAATGTATAGTGACAATGGGGTAACCCTATGTCCCTCAGAACCTGGGTTCCAGACTGCTGGATGTGACACGGGAGCTCCCTTATTCCAGGACTCAACCCGGATTTTAAGGATCGGGCGCAGAGAACTTAATTATTAAGTTCCCCCGCAGGGCGCACCGATTTCTACAGCAGTCCTACCCACAATATAAATATATTCTAAACGGATTGAAAAACGGCTACCACCTCCAAATTCATTTTGAGATTTCACAATTTGGAGTCTTCCTGAATCCTTCAGATTACCGGCCATCTTGCGACATCGTTTAAGGCAGTCTTAGGAGAATTATTCCAAAAATGCGCTGTCTTCCCCTTTCATCCTTCACCTTGTCCTGAAGAAGACCCGCCATGACGCTTTCTTAAAATAAGGCTTATGTCAGGGTCGAAACGTCAACGTTGTTATTGGTTCAGTTTTATCAGGTCATCTGGTTCCAAATTAGCAAGCAATCGTGTAATCGTCAGTATGAAGGGGGACTGGTTCCCCCTTCATACTGACCATTTTAGCTCTTTTCTCCCTTGTATAATTTGTACATAAATTTGTCTACCCATGTATAAACGACACTCACTTCACTCATGTCACTGAGCACTGTCTTTTTTCACTATATTTAATGTCACTCCAATATTTAATTGAATTGTTGACAGCCTCATCGTAAGATGCATAATAATGCTTCAAGTAAATACTTTTGACGCAGCTCAAAATTGTCTGTTTTTTGTGTTCCAACTGAATCACTAATGCAGTGTTACTATAAACCAAAATGTATGTTGTATGATTGAGTTCTTGAAATCCGAAGCAATTGTTCTCACCCGACAGAACCAACTGTAGCTTTCTATATTTAATGAATTAAGGCACAAAGTATATATGAATTCTCTATTTCTACAGTGAATGCACTAGAATAGCGATGTCAAGTGCAACACTTTACATTAATATCGTTAGGCCACACAGAAGACAATTCTAAGTGCACGTTTATATTGTGTATTTGTGAAGTGTAAGGGTGGAGCCAAAATGACACTGCTCCAGTATGAATCTGGGGTAGATCTGACCAGCTGAAAGGCACAGGGCAAAGGGTCAGTATGGATATCAGTTGGATCATAACATACAAGCAACAACTGAATGAAGGCTTTCTAGTCCCAGCCACGGATGATGATATAACGAGTAAAGGGATGGCCAGGAATCCAGCAAGGGCCACAGGACCCTGCTGGACACACACAGGTGAGATTCCACAATAAAAAGAGGTTACCAGAAATACAGCCAGGAAGATAAACTAAGAAGGGCACTAACAAGGGAACTGAAAGGGGGAAAAAGTACAAAATAGCAAAGGCTGCCAAAATGTGTGGCAACCATAGAAAGGGTTGGAAAAGCCAATGCACCACACATCAAGTTGCCAGGCCCTGGGTTAAGGTCTCAGGGAATCTAAATAGGGCTCTACCACTCTTGCCTTGAAAATGACTTTAACCTAGGAAGTGAGTGAGTTGTGTAATGTTCCTGCCTGTGTAAGTTTCCACAGGTAATATTCTCCAGAGCTTCCAGCCCCTTAATGCCTTTCTCTTGACCTGATTCCTGACACCTCCCCATAAGGCTTTATTTCGCTACGTAAATTAAAGGAGGTTTTCTGGATTTTTACACTAGACACCTATAACCGGGGCTTAAACAGCTAAATACCCTGGGAGTATGCGATTAGATATGCCTATAGGAATCTTATTTAGCAGGCCTTTGCTAAAGGTACGTACCGCATTAGATACGATCACCCTGTTCCAAGATGGCTGCCATCTAAACTAATAAAGGGAGGTTGATTTCATGACACTCCCATTCGTGAGCTACAAAACCACGAGGAAGTTAGCATTGGGGATTATTGTGCCACATGCAAAATAAGGAAATGATCTCTGAGACAGTAAACTACAAAATAAATGTGAGGGTTGTGAGTAGCAGGATGATGGACGGGGGGCAGTAAAAGATTCTGAGATCTGCGTTAGTTGAACTATCAGAGAAAATAAGAGGCAGTTGTTGTGCTTATATTGCCTATTATTACTATACCGCTTTGCACAAGTAGAACAGAGAAAGTCTTAGCGCAGGTGCAGATTTAAAAAAAAAAATGCCAGGAGATTCTTCCCAGCCGCCGCAGACATCATAGTGCCTCATACTTGAAGACATAGGACATTAATCTTTTTTCTTGTCATATCTAAGTACATGAAAAGTATGGGAGAGTATTCTAGGATATAACGTGCAGAACTCTTTCATAATACCGGCGTATAGGATACTGATGTCACTGATAATTGTTGCAAGCAACCGGCCAGAAGGATAGAGTCTAAGCAGTTTGATCCCGCTGGTTCAGTAATAGGGAGACAGAGCACATGAAAAAACTGGCCCCATAGTATTGCTCATTCACATGGCTTTGTCTCCTACATTTACATCTTCTCACAGAAATACCACACGAAGAGATCTGACAAGGATTCAAACTTGGTCCTGTAAAAGAGAGAGATCTTTTTGTTGTTCTTCATTCCACTATTTAACCTGGCAGACTTCTATTAGGTAATATATTTTCAGTTTATTTCATTTCTATGATTAATATCTTAAGTTTAGGATGTCTTATTTTAAATACTATTTACTTGGTCCTGGATTCTGGTTGTGACCCATTTGCTTTCACGAGTTTGGAGCCATTTGCCCACAGGTGCATACAGTTTGAAAGTTCAGGTAGACCCACCAATTTGGGTAGGAATATATGCCTTGTTTCCATCCTACAGAAGGTAAGGAATAAAATGATAAAAGCAAGACGAGAATGGGATATAAGGAATAAGCATGCCATATAACAAAAGATAGGTCAGACATTGGGGATAATAGACAGCACTTTGATGGGATACAAGGTAAAATTCACCAAAATCACGAAAGCTGCATGAAGAGTGGAGCACGTGGTGGTGCATGAGCATCTGGTGTGGTTTATTGATATAAATGCGTTGTGAGTTTATATGCGGCCTAGTAAGGACTTATTATTGTTTTTAGGTTGAGAAGAGTCAAGGGGTCTTATTCTGTGGCAATCCTGAAGAAGGCAGTGGTTTGTCGCCGAAACACGCATAGATTTGCTTTGATGCAAAAGCCACAGATTAGATTGGTTGAAAATGCCAAAGATGGGTTGTAAAAAAGTTGCAATAGGGGGTGAACATGCATTAAAAGAAATGTACTGAAATTGATGTAAAATTTACAGATCCGACTTGATAAATGTAAAGACTGACAAATTACTTTGAAAAGGTTTTTGACCAATGCTCGTAAGAAGTGTGGTATCCATTAGGATACATTTAAATTGATGATGTGAAGACCCATTTTGTAACTGTTCTTAATAAGTGTGAATCTGAGGCATGTGTGGAAAATAAGGAATATATAGGGGTTGGATGAAACAGTTGGAGATAAATGGATATGGTATGAGATGTATGAATTAAAGAAAAAGCGTACACTTTTCGCATTGTTGACCTACACAGAGGCTCTGGTTATGATGTTGGTCGGAAGGACCGTCCGACTGACGTGGCCGGAGTGAGATTCTAACCGCCGTGTCTGCGGTGTCTTCCCCTACCGTATTATGATGTATACAAGTCTTTTCTCCAACAGCAACAGTCAGAGTCGACTCCGCATGGCCCGCGTCAGTTGGAAAGGCTGTTCATAGGGATTTCGATTCCGCTAATGCATCTGTAGTACCGCTAAGCAGATTATGATGCATCCAATGCCTTGGTGGTTCCTTGGCGGTTTGTAGGCCACATGGCAAGTGTGCCTCTGAGAAACTTATGCTAAGGATCACAAAACGAACCATAGTATGCGTTGACAAAACTACAGAGATGATGTCAATTGAAAGAATAGAAACACCTACCAATCCAGCTATAAAAACACCCCATACCAGACCATGATCCTTTGCTATCACACTTCAGCAGAGCAGGACAGACCGTATAGCTTTCTTCAGTGTCACAGCAGCCAGCCCTTATACACAATCACTCATATGTTGTTTGTAATTATTTTTTGTACAACCCTTTCATTTCATACTCTCACTCACACTCACTACATCACACAGAATGTCAAAAAAGAAATAACCAAGTATTTCTGACAACAAGTTGTCAGTGCTTGTTGATTAAATCATCAGAGTTGAGCCACAGTTATTCGGAACCCAACTCCAACAAACTTCTGTCACCCAGATGTAGGACAGGAGAGTCAACAAAGTGAATGCTGTAGCTAGCACCCAGCACACAAAGGACGATATCAGAAAAAGGTGGCATGATGTCAAGAAGAGGGTCAGGGCCCTGGCTAACAGGAACCACTTGACCGCACAGCAGACTGGCGGTGGCCCTCCCATGCCACCAATACAACTTATTGCCTGGGAGGAGAAGGTGCATGTCATCCTGCAGTTGGAGAGCTTGCTTGGAATACCTGAGGGAATGGAGTCTGGCAAGTTACACCTCAACATTTGCCTCAAAATACCATTACACCTTAGCACGCATTACTTTAAAGGTCAAAGTCTTGTAAATCTGTTTTTCTTTTTTTTTTTTTTTATTAGTATTTTCACAGATATAACCAAGTCAGATTGAACACACAGCAAAATAATTACGTAATTTTATCCACATCCCTCCCGTCCTCCCCTTCCCCCCCTCCCATGGCGACCCGTACTTAGTAAAAACAGATTTCATTGTCAAATATTACAAAAATTAGAAAAGATGGAAAGCAGGATATTCAAAAATCATTAATCACAATTCAGATAAGACCACTTCATTGTCAAATATTACAAAAAATTAGAAGAGATGTAAAGCAGGATATTCAAAATTCATTATTCACAATTCAGATAAAACCAATTCATTAGGGGTGCCCAAATAGCCAATCCTTTAGCTTTTGATTTGCGGCCTTTTCTAGAATATACGGCTCTTTCAAATTTGTATATTGCAAGAAGTCTTTCAAGCCATTGTTGGCCCGATGGGGGAACAGGATCGAGCCAATGCATAGCTAAACATAGTCTAAAAACGGTCAAAGCAATAAATAGAAAGGACTGGCTCTGACTTAAGGAAAGAGGACACCCCACCCCTAATACAATCAGTTGAGGAGATAGATCAATTTCTCTGCCCAACATAGTTGCCAAAATACTGCTAACACTGTGTTTCAAAGTGTCTAGAACTGGACATGTGGCAAACATATGTACACTGTCTGCTGCAGGATACTGGCACCGGGGACATGTAGAACCTGGTCCTCTACCCCATTTAGCAATCTTGGCAGGTGTAATATACAAATTTAACCATGTTTTAAAACATTGTAGTTGTAAATTAACCGCAATGAATGATGTTTGGGCCAAATATAGTGAGTCTTCTATCGCTCCAGGTTCAATCTCTAACAGATTTTGTCATCGATCTATATGCTTGGCCAGATCATCAGGTATTAACTCATTCAAAATTTTATACAGTCCCCCTAAAGTACTTGAACTTTTAAATATTTCATCCACCAACCTCACTCTAGAAAAACCACAAGGGCCTCCCGTCTTTTTGCTTATAAAATCTCTTATTTGGAGATATTTAAAAAACTGCCGATTATCTAGTTCAAACTTATCCCTTATAACGTCAAACTGTAACTACTCAGACTCATTTGTAAGATCTCCTATTGTCTTAACTCCTTTGTAATACCAATATCTCATATGGCCATCGTTAAAGATATTTGGAAAACAATTATTCTTATATATTGGTGTATAAGCATTAATACGCCCAAGACCACGTTTTTTCAGACCGAGGACTAGACCTTAAAAGCACAAATTAAAATTTTAAATGTAACCCTTTTGTAGTAATTAAATTCTATATGCCGTAGAAGGCACCCTTTAGCCTCCGTTCCCAAAATCAACTCGAAAACAGAGATAGAGGAGCCTAACCTCAATGTATTGTCTTTTTCATTGAGCAACATCCCCATTTTCTGTAGCATTGCCGCCCAGTGATATAATTGAAGATTAGGAACTGCCCATCCCCCTCTGTCTCTAGGCAAAGTTAGTAATTTAAGTGCGCTCCGAGGTCGACAGTTAGCCCAGATAAACTTAGAGAAGAGTTGATTCATTGTAGTAAACCAGGCGTTACATATGGTCAAGGGAATAGCCCTAAAGAAATATAAAATCTTTGGCAGAAAAATCATTTTGATGGCATTACACCTCCCAACCATCGTAAGCTTAAGGTTCTCAAGACGGCTAAATTCAGTTTTGAATTTAAAGATCAGGGGGTTCAAGTTGTTTTCAGTGATTTTGGAAACATCTGCCATGATTTCAACACCCAAGTATACTGCTTTCTGAACCACTCGTGCATCATTCATCTGAAGGCCATTTTCGACCAGAATCTGAGTTTTGTTTTGATTTAAACAATAGCCCGATAATTTTCCAAACAGGTCAGCTTCATTCTCGATCTCGCTTAAGGCGGTCATGGGGTTTGAAGTGGTTAATGCGAGATCGTCAGCGTAAGCTAGTATTTTCGTAATCCCCCCATTACTGTGGACTCCTGCAATCAGGTTATTAGCTTCAATCCTTCTAACAAGGGGATCTATATAAAGTGCAAAAAGTAGGGGGGAACAAGGGCACCCCTGCCGAGTCCCTCTACTAATAAATATCTGGTCCGACATCTCTCCCATGATTGATATTTGTGCTACCGGATTTTTATACATTTTTTTGATAGCCGTAATGAATTTATCTCCTACCCCTCTATTCTTTAAGGTTGCCCATAAAAAAGACCAGGAGACCCTATCAAAGGCCTTTTCCGCATCAAGCAGGATAAGCCCGATAGGGTCCCCGGTAATCTCTGCCGTGTCAAAGAGGGCAATAACCCTCTGAATGTGGTCTATTGTACTGCGTCCCGGTACAAACCCATGCTGGGTTGGGGAAACTAATTTCTTAATAAATGCCGCCAAGCGAGTAGTTAGAATTTTAGCAAATATTTTAACATCACTATTTATTAAAGTAATGGGACGATAAGACCCCATTTCATTAGCTGGCTTTCCTTTTTGGGGAAGACAACAATATTAGCTGTTCCCCAAGATCCCGGGGCACCCTGCCCATTTTGGGCTCTCAAAAACACATCCTTAATTATTTCCTGTAAGGAAGAGGCAAAGATTTTATAAAACTCTCCAGGTATAGAATCTGGTCCTACTGCCTTTCCGTTAACCAAAGAGCAAATAGCATCGTGGATCTCCTCTGGTGTTATCGGAGATTCTAAAGCCTCCCGTTCTTCTGGACTTAACTTCTCCGCTGGAACTCCATCTAAATAATTCTGCAGTATTTCCTCATCATTGTTGATATCCTCGCTATAAAGTTTCTGATAGAAACGTTGAAAGGCAGCGCAAATGTCCCGAGGTTCAGTAACCGACCCTACCCCTGGATTTTCTATTGCTAATATGGCACCTTGGGTTGTCCATTGTCTTGCCCGAATCGCCAGAACCTGACCCACTCTTTCACCACACTCATACAATTTGGACCGCCAAGCACTGTATTTCCCTGCTGCCTTATTTGATGATAATTCTATGATAGAGGATTTAACAATAGCCACCTTAATTTGTGCCTGTTCTATTTCTCCATTGTTGGTAATAGCCTGTACCAATTGAGTTTCAGCTTCACTCAACTTCCGGTATTGTTCCTGGAGATAGTTTTTCTCATTTGCTTGTGCAGCCCAACCAAATCTTATTGTTTACCCTCTAATCCCAGCTTTGAGAGTATCCCAAACTATCTCTACCTGCGCACTTCCCCTATTTTCTTCTAAAAATCTGGGAATATATTCCCTCATTTGTTGCACATAGTCATCCTCATACAGTAGTGCTCTATTAAAGGTCCAACGAGAAATAGGGGGTTTAGCTGTCTTTAATGAGATTTCTAACACTAATGGGTTGTGGTCGGACATCACCCGAGGGAATTTTAGTATGTTAGATTTTGTCAATATCTCCTGAGATACAAAAATAATCAAGCCTAGCATGGGTCTGATGCGGAGCTGAAAAAAGTGTATCCCGCATCCTGAGGTTTTAGTGTAGAGCATGCATCAGAAAGACCATGGGTTTTACATAAATTATAGAGTGCTTTGAAAACTTTTGGCTTGCGTCCAACATAGGTTGTTCCATCTATTTTCCAAATTCGATTATCTAGATTTAAATTGGCATCCCCACAAATAATCAAGGGTAAAGGCCAAACCACTAGCTCAGTATTCAACCACCCAAATAGAGTTGGATCGTCTAATATCGAACCATATAGGGAACACAGAGTAAAAGAGTAATCCTCGATATAACATTGAGTAATGACCCATCTGCCATTCTGATCTGCTTTGGAGCGCGGAAACCTAAGACCTGTTCCTTTCCTTGCCATAACCGCAACCCCTCTTGTACGCGTCCCTTGCGTTGTAGCAGAAATCAGGTGGTATCCCTCCAGTTCAGTAATCCTAAGTCTGCTGGCCTCTATGTGAGTCTCTTGGAGACAAATTATGTCTGCCTTCAAAAATTGTACATCAACATTGATCCTACGTTTTTTCAAGGGATTATTTAGGCCACATATATTGATTGAGGCTATCCTTAATTTATTTAACATCATTTTAAATATAAAACAAACCCCTTCTGCTCTCCTTCCTGCTTTCCATTGAAACTAACATATCTGACATATTTAATACCACCACCTGAATCAGCGCTCCCACCCCCCATCCCCTCCCTCCACCCTCTATCCCTAGGCAAAAAAGGTCCGTAGACCCTCGTGATGCCTCCTGCATGAACTGCTCTCCCCACCACCCATCTAGCTCCACAAAAAAATCCAAACTGTCAAAAACAAAAAATACAAGAAAACCCCCAATAATGAAAGCAATTAAGCAAAATTAGATAGTTAAACCAGCTACCCCATCTCGTTCCCGAACACAGTCTTGTCCAATCCAATATTTCACAGCTATCCCTCAGACCCCTTAGAGATGCTAGTCTCCAAGATTTCACGAAGGTGGTCTTGAGCTTGTATTTCTGATGTAAATATTCTGGTGGTACCCTTATAAATAATTTTAAGTCTCGCTGGACTAAGTAAATAAGCCTCTGCTCCTATCTT
Source organism: Calotriton arnoldi (assembly GCA_963921515.1). Lineage (NCBI taxonomy): Eukaryota > Metazoa > Chordata > Amphibia > Caudata > Salamandridae > Calotriton > Calotriton arnoldi. The sequence continues at coordinate 78,697 of CAWUFW010014381.1, read as the reverse complement.
TTGAAAGGGCGAGATTAGTTGTCGAAGCCTCCACCTCCTCTCTACCGTGATATGGCAGAAGTCAGGTCTAACAAAGAAGGAGAGACCCTCAGCCGACCGCGGTGCCTCAGGTCCAGCTTTATCAAACACTGCTTGACGCAGAAGGAAATTACCAATAAAAATTAAATAGCTCTAGGTTTTTCATTGATATTGTTAAGGTCATGTTTCTTTTTAAGCATGAGAGGGAAACGATGCACACGTTGAATCTCCTTTTCCCAGTCCCAATACCCTAGCTCAGGGAAACCCCCCTTCAATAGGCGCAGCACAAAACATCTAATATCATCTCCTTCCGCTTTTTCGGGTTGAGGCAAGATGGCGGCTGTTTGAGCTCTGCTAGAAGCCGCTCGTCCAGCGCTCCACAAATGGATGAAAACCTCCATTCCAGACGGATAAATGTGTTTGCTTATAATTGCTAACAATCGGTGAGTGCTGGGAAAAAGTAATACCCTAATCTCTTCCCGACTTACGTGTTCGCTGGTATCGTTGGTCCTGAAAGCGGTCTTGAAGGTGCTCTCCGTGTGTTGTGGAGTGAGACGCCGATTTCGGCTCCGTGCTCGGAGCATGCCGCCAAAACAGCAAAAACCCCCACGGGAGCGCAACGAGAAAGGCGCCGTGGCTGGTGGTGTAGCAGAGACGACAGGTGGACTCGGGGGCCAGCAGGCTCCACGGAAGGCATTGAGCGGAGGAAAGCCGGGGACGCTACTCCCACGGCAGGAAGCAGCGAGGCGGAGACTGTGAAGCCCAAAGTGCGTGAGAAGCGTTTAACAAAAGGGACTGGCTCTGGCTTTGTAAGACAACGTGTGATACCAGGGATGTTCTCTGGGCTTGGTAAGCCAGCGGAGAAGCCGAAATGTGCGGAGAAAGAGCTAACCCCAGTTTTGTCTCAAGGGTTGCTAGCGGTGATGGAAAAGGCAACAGAGGACACTGTGAGTAGCAACTTGAACTTTAATATTATTGTGGATGAGACCAGTGTGGTGGATGTAAAAGCTTTCAGCTTAGTACAAGGGGAGGCAAAGGGTCCTGAAGCCCTTGTTAGCAGTGAACCAGACAATGTCATCGATAAGGACAGCAGTGGGAGGGAAAATGTGAACATGAATGACAACCCAGATAAAACCCCTAAGTCTATTGATACACTGGGGGAATGTCCTAGAACACCGGAATATGGAGAGAATTTTTTTTCTCTCAATGAAGATTCAGAACTGTCTAATCCCAGTGATTTTACCGATCTTGACAACTCTGGTACGGATTCAGATAGTTCTCTCTCTAACCCTAGCACACAAAAGCGACTACCCTCCCTAGTAAAACGAAAGAAAAAGCTCAAATGTGGTGTAACTTTGCAAGAGATTGGTCAATCAGGATCTGATCATAGTCAACTTAATTGGGACTATTCAACCACTCAACTTCTGAGTGAAGATGGTGGGCAAGAGGATGGTGACATTAGAAGCGGATCTGCCAAACCGACTGACAAACTGGTAAATGCTGTGGAATCCCCTCCCTCGATGAGTTTGATATATACAACCCTTAAACAAATGCAAGGCGAAGCAAGACAGGAACACAAACGTGCCCATCTAGCAACAAAGAAGCTTCAAGGAGCAATACAAAAAGTGAACAAATCCTGCGCTGAGATTACGGAGAGAACGACCGCCCTGGAGGAGCGAGTAGTAATACTGGAGATTGGTGTGGAGAATTCAGGTCGACAAGCTTTCACAAACGAATCGCGTATGATGGACGTTATGTGGAAACTGGAGGATTTTGAAAACCGCCAGCAGCGCAATAATTTAAGATCTCCTTGGTATACCCGAAAAAGCGGAGGTAGACGATATTAGAGGTTTTGTGTAAATCTGTTTTTAAAGAAAGCAGTAGCCAAAGTATCTGATATGTGTAAGTAATGCCGACAAACTGTATACCTGCACATTAGATGAAAACTTATCAAAAGCTATGACAATTTCAAATGTGTATATGTAGGATGTAAGTGCATACCCATTAAGTCATCATCCAGCAACAACAACATCTGTAAACGTTCTAAAATATGGCCCATAAATAGAGTAAGTAGTTCCCAGGTATGTAGTGCTAACCTGTTCATAAAATAATCAGAGCTCCTACCATAATCCACTTAGACTCCACCTAAAAACAACAGGCACCTGTGTTGTGTCTCCATACTCACATGTCAGCCATCTCTCAACTGCATTTTCCCTCACTGGCAGGGAGCTATTGGTCCAGGTGGGGTGGGTTGAATGGAGGAGGACTCATTGCACTGACCACAAGTAACATCAGACCTTGTACTGCAAACTACAGGCACCTGTGTCAGCCATCTCTCTACTGAACTTCCACTCACAGGCAGGGAGATATTGGTTCAGGTGGAATGGGTGGGAGGGAGGAGGATTCTTTGCACTGACCACAAATACCATCAGGCCTTGTACTCCAAATCCAAACTACAGGCACCGGTGTCGGCCATCTCTCTGCTGAACTTACCCTCACTGGCAGGGAGCTATCAGTCCGGGGGGGTGGGAGGGAAGAGGACTCTTTGCACTGACCAGAACTACCATCAGGCCTTGTACTCCAAATACAAACTACAGGCACCTGTGTCAGCCATCTCTCTACTGTACTTCCCCTCACTGGCAGAGAGCTATTGGTCCAGCTGGGGTGGGTGGGAGGATGGAGGACTCTTTGCACTGACCACAACTACCATCATGCCTTGTACTCCAAACTACAGGCACCTGTGTCAGCCATCTCTCTACTGAACTTCCACTCACTGGCAGGGAGCTATTGGTCCAGGTGGGGTGGGTGAGAGGGAATAGGACTCTTTGCACTGACCACAACTACCATCAGGCCTTGTACTCCAAATTAAACTACAGGCACCTGTGCTAGCCATCTCTCTACTGAACTTCCCCTCACTGGTAGGGAGCTATTGGTTCAGGGGAGTGGGGGTGGGAGGAGGAGTCTTTGCACTGACCACAACTACCATCAGGCCTTCTATCCGAGCTCTCAAAAACAGGCACCTATGATGTACCTCAATAATCATTTGCCTTCCATCTCACTATCGAGTGTAAGGTCAAATGTACTGAGCTGTGTATACACAATGCTATAATCTGACACATGTCTGCCTTCTTAGGCTGAATTTACCACAGACTCTTGAGCACGAAATAGTGAGCACATTACTGACACCATGCCAAATGTTTACATAAAATCCCCAAAATGCTTTGTGGTAAGGCTGTTACTTCACTGTGCCTGGTGATACATTGACACCACACAGCACACAGGAATAACAACTAAATATTCCTAATTGATGTGTAAGTATGTCCTGGGTATAAATTGAAAATTGAATGTACTAATCCTCAAATGTTGTCTACATAGTGTCTGGTTAGTGTCTGGTTCAAGTCACTGGGATTGTCTATGTTACATTCCATATTGTGAAAATAACCATATCAGTGCAGAGATGGAACAGGACCATAATAATCATTGTGAAAAAGTTACAATGTTGTCATCAAATGAATGCTAACATAATGGGGATAGGTGCCAATTTCCCCATCTAAATCTGTTTTATGTTCCAGGCAATCACTCAATGTGTTACTGTTGAGGTACATTGTGGACTTACATAATTAACTGTGTGATCTTTGTGCCAACAGGGCGATCTGGTAACACATCAAGGGAGAATGAG